>JARFJB010001556.1:442500-822500 GCA_036346205.1 Vesta saturnalis
AGGGCATTTTCAACCCTTGATTTTCACCCTAATTAGAGTCCTTTTGGTTGTATTAAGAACCTTTTTTATGGCTTCTTTTCGGAGGCCATTTTCAACCCTTGATGGAATTTTCACTCTAATTAGAGCCCTTTGGGTTGTGTTAAGAACTTTTTTGTCAGTTCACACCTATGGCTTCTTTTCGGTGGTCATTTTTAATCCCTTGATGGAATTTTCACGCTAATTTGATTGTATTAAGTGCCTCTGTGGCAGTTTAGCCCCTGGATTGTATGCGTGCGCATACAATGTTCTAATAAGGGGCCCTAATGCTACCTCATAAGACAGCTATAAGAACTTGTGTTAGGTCTGCGCCCTCTTGTCGCGGCCCCCTTGGCGGGAAATTTGAAATAATGGGCCCTAGCCTTGTAAGACAGCTATAAGAACTTGTGTTAGGTCAGCGCCTCGGACCCCTTGCTGCGAAACTTGAATTTGAGTTTCTATCTACGTGTGTATGGACTAATGAATATTTTCTGTAATAAAGGTAGCGTCACTTAGCGGTAGGACTAATTAGGGTCTGTTTGATCATGCACGTCTCTCTTGTTACGGAACTCTTAATTAAAACAATTAAAATACTAAAAACGTTTTTATTTATCATAGTAGAATGGTTGAAAAACAAGCATTATACAGTAACTGTATTTTCTCATCATTTATAACTAAACATGTAGTGAAAACTTATCTACAAAATCAAGCATTGGTAAATTATTTATTCTAAAATACAAAAACATTATCGTATAAAGTCCACATACATCCGAATGGTATTCCTGCAACGTCGTAGCGGAACCATGTAGAATTCTTCTCAAGCAAACGTAAATGGTAACCTAGCGGGGGTCGTCCAAAGCAATCAAAATATTTCCAGTTACCATTCTCGTCAATATAGATAGCAGTCCAATGCTGACCTGGTTTGTTTGCTGGATCCGTGTTTACAATACTTGCACAAGGTCTAGGTGCGTATCACGATAGCTGATTAGAAGCACATACAAGTCGAAACACGAAACACATTCTTGTGGCTGGGGATCGGTTTCACAAATTTCAACACTTGTACCGCATACATCTTTGGAGTCGGTATGCGCCCAGTCTTGCAGTAGTAGTGCGTTTTCCAGAGCGGACATAGGCTCCTCGATGTTATGGTTTAAACAACTATACGCCTTTGCTTCCTTTTTCCATTTTTTAAGCGGTGGGCAACCAATCTCGTCCAAGTTTAGTATTGGTTTGTTAAGGAATCTTAAAAACTGCTGTTTTTCACTACGCTTAACGTGAATTTTGTTAAACAGCAGCAGAGTTCATATCAGTTCCTCTTGGAAATTGTTGTATGGCACATACCCTGACCGCCATTTCAAGTCGTGATATTCCTCTAAATACCTTATCTGTCTTGACAAGGGCTTTGTTATAAAATAATCTCGAGGTGGCTTTATCAGCATCAGCAGTAACGAACCATGATCTGTAATCACGGAAAATTTCTTTCGGTATGAATTCGTTATCAACACCTCTAAACCCTTGTACGTCCAAGTATGCGTCCATCTTCTTTCAGCTGTTGTTATACACTGAACCTTGTGATCTAGAGTTGTTCCTTTTAACAGGCGAAATCCATGATCACATCCGATGTTTATCGATCTCAATCACGTTATCGAATTCGGCGTACACCAGACAGTTAACGGTTTGTACGAGAGCTTCTTCAAAACCGACTTCTAGGCGAAGGGAACCGTTTCTAACTAAATTCCAGTTTGTGCTAGCGTTTGCAGACAAGTCGAGGGTGAGGTCGAACGCCATTAAACAGTAACCGTTGGGGTAATCGCTTCTCGATATATCGTTGTCCTCATTCAAAAAATGAATACCCGTACCGGATAATAAGGTGTGATATGCCCTTACATATAAACTAGTAGCTGTAAAGTCTGGTTGTAAGGCCTTGGAAGGAATTTGTTGGCCGTCAATATATAATGGCATGTAATTAACAATTCTTTGATGAAAATTGAATGGATTTGAGGAGTAATCACCGTTGAAAGCTTTATTTGAGACAGAACCTACGATACATCGTTTAGGTAACTGCCCCAGGAAGATATTATCAAATGATTTTCGCTGTAGGTATAGTAACACTTTTACATCGATTCTTGTAACAGGATATTTTGCCGTAGTTGTTTCTAAAGCTTTAGCGTGTGCAATTAGAATGGTGGAGTTGATTCGCATACGTCTGACAAGTAAACTAGCGTCCATGATTCGCATCTTGTAAGTTGAAGCGTACGCCGCCATTAGACTAAAGGTATCTCTTGATCTTACAAATCTAGCCTTTAATTCTACAACGCTTATGAGAAACTTTTCCTGATTAAATAAATCCGAGTTCACGTGACCAATAATCTCGATTTGTTTGCTGTGGGTGGGTGCGTGCGTGCAAGCATGCAAGCGTGCAAGCGTGCGTGGGTGGGTGGGTGGAAGCGTGCGTAACGCCAATAAAGATTTTAATGTGTCATTATAGGAGGAGGCTGTCATAAACCAACCAACTCTGCATCAGCTCTTATTCTACTCGATATCTACCCATTCATTTAGTTAATTAGATAAAGGTGTGAGTATTACGCTATTTTTTAATTAATTAATAGCATTATGCGGTACGTAGTTGTTGGTTTTAAACTTCGTAATTATTGATTCGCATGTAATAATAAACCGTTAAAACATTTTGTCTTTTATTTCCGTTATAGCTATTTGGTATTTTGAACTGTGGCTGATTTGAGCAAGCAAGCTGTAATTACTTAAACCAAATCGGTATTTCTTGAACTGCAAGTTGGTTTTCGTAAACTGTAAGGTATGATCTGGTTTTATTGATATTGATTTAGTTGATTGATTGATTGAGATTGATTTGTTTGTTTGAGAAAAAGCCGAGGGAGAAATGGATAAACGAGAGAGAGGCATGCATGATCAACTTCTATTGCAGAAAATTTTGATTAGTCTATACACCACTAGATGGCACCACAAAAAACCCTAATTAGTCCTACCGCTAAGTGACGCAACCTTTATTACAGAAAATATTCATTAGTCCATACACAAGTAGAAATCTGCACATATTCAAGTTTCGCAACAAGTGGGTCAGGCGCTGACCTAACACAAATTTCTGTAGCTCTCTTACAAGGCTAGGGCCCATTATTTCAAATTTCCCGCTAAGGAGGCCACGACAAGAGGGCGCAGACCTAACACAAGTTCTTACAGCTGTCTTATGAGGTAGCATTAGGGTCCCTTGTATGCGTACGCATACAATCCAGGGGCTAAACTGCCAAAGAGGTTCTTAACACAATCAAATTAGGGTGAAAACTCTATAAAGAGGTTAAAAATAACCACCGAAAAGAAACCATAGGTGTGAACTGACAAAAAAGTTCTTAACACAACCAAAAGGGCTCTAATTAGGGTGAAAATTCCATCGAAGGTTGAAAATGGCCCCTGAAAAGAAGCCATAAAAAAGGTTCTTAATACAACCAAAAGGACTCTAATTAGGGTGAAAATCCAGGGTTGAAAATTCCCTCCGAAAAGAAACCATAGGGGTGAAAGATACGATCCCCACGTGGGCATATAAAAAAGTGAAAGGTGATGTGTCCCATGGGGCGGGGTTTGTGACGTAAAACAGTGGAGGGATGGCACCCCTATTCTACTGATAGCAGACTCCAACCTCGTACAACATTAAATAGAAAAGGAGAGGTTCTTGGAATTGTTCAGTAATTGAAAGACTCAAAAAATATATACACATTGTGTCCTGGGTAATATGGGGTAGATACGGATACTGGAAACTGTTTAAGATTAATGATCGCTCAAATGCTAAAAAAGTTAAGCATTTACGTGCTCATTAACAATTCGTATTTACATTTTTAAAAATCAATCCCAGTACTTAGATAAAACAAAAAAGGGTGTTAGGCTATCGGTTATGAGGACTTCAAAAATGACCTTGAAATTATTCTTGCCCTATTAAGTGTTGCGTAATCGTATCGAACTTTTTTTAAATTTCTTCCTTTCTTAATTTGGCTTCTACAAAGATCAAACATTTTTATAATAGTGCCACGAAATCCACACAGACGGATTGCTATAATAGTACATTGTTACGGTATAAACTGGCAGTAAAACGAGATAACAGATAAACTTGGCTTTTGCTCGACTAACCAGTGGTCGGGATGGATTCGGTGTACTAAATTTTGCGCACAATAAGATAGTTTATCACATATAAGTCCAACTAGGGGTTGAAACCGGACAAGGGCGCCAGAGTATTTGAAATGTCACGGTAGGGGTTGAAATGACTAATTACGTCAGTTCACAGCTTGCTCAAAATACTCAAATAACTCTAAACGTAATCTTCGCAGGCGGCACTGGGACCAGCAGACCTCACCAACCTGAAGGGCTTCAAAAATATTTGCACGCTTAACTAAAATAATTGTCGCAAAGATATAATCCCTTATTTGGGTTCTGAGGGAATGAGAACTTTGCTACGATAGCTCCTTCGGCACGTACCTTGGTCAACGTTGTTCCGCGATATTCTTTACGTCACCGTAAGACAAAAAACTGGACGCTTCTACGCCTAAACTACTACTACTTCTGAGAATAATTTGACTTGTCGCCACATGGATTGTTTAAACCCCTTCCATTAAATTAGTCAACTAAAGAAAAGATCACTCAAAATTTCCAAGTACGCGCATCCACGAATTCAAACTAGAAGACAAATTGCATCGTCAGCAGAAACTCTTCGCGAAACCTTATCTAAGTAACCCTATACACGCACCAAAGAAAATATCCACGAAAATCAACCTTACATTTAACGTGCATAGAATCCACATTCTTTGTTTAAAACCAATCTCTTACCAACAGAAACGGCGCCGCAATGACGGCTAACTTTACCTTTTGCAAATGTAATAATTTGAATGCGTTCTTTAATTTAATTTTATATGATGCAATCTCAACTTGCTTTAACGAAATTCACCTAATTTAAAATAACGAAAACATTTGTTTATACAAAACTATCCTTATTTACAAAGACACCAACGGATGTTTCCTCTCAACTTAGTAAACATTGATACCAAAAATTTAATTTTTCCCTTTTAAACTTCCATTTTACCTTGATCAACAACAAAAGTTTCATTTTTGTTTTAGAAAGTCACAAAAAAATTCCTAAACCTTGCAAATACGTAAAGAACAAAAGAAAACGCTACAATAGAAAAGCTTCTCCAAACATTGATGCGTTATTACATACAATTGCGAGCGTTTACACTACATTTAAGATGTAGTCAATAACAAATAATTTATAATTTCGAAAATTATCGGCAAATCTTTGATAAAATCATGGACCCACGACAATATATAACTTTCAATGCAGAAATATTATATTTATTTTTCACTTTATTTTTTATAAATTCATTTCTACACGGTTTTCATTTCTTAATAATATACAACAGATTTCATTCATAATTAAGCCTGCAGTAATAATAAATATTAACTATGTTTGAATAGGTTGATTTGTTCAATAGAATACCGCGTAAGTGTACGCCTTACAGGTGTACAGAGATAATATATTTTGTTTAACTGAATGTAATCAAAATATTACAAAAACAAAGCGTGGTAATATATAAATATTATCACATTAAATTATCATAATCATGATTTTTATATATACTATAATTAAGTGTAACGCGTTGTTTAATCTCCACGTTATTGCAATAGTTACGTTACTTTGTCCGTTATTGAACGAAACAAATTGTAATAAAAGATTTGTTGGCTAATTATTTAGCTTCTGGAGAAGGGAACATTTGTATTCCCGAAACGTTAAACAAAGTATATTATTCCTGTACACTTACTTGTACTCTTTTGACCAATGAACTAAATCAAACAGTTCAATAGTAATTTTTATCCTTAATAATAATAATTAAATCATTAACAGCAAACTACAATACTTCTCCTTTTAACAAAAAAATAACATAACCGTTATCAACCAAGAAACTTCTGCTATAGTAAAATCACCAACTGTCGTTAATACAAATATATTTTCAGAAAAAAAATCGAGAATGTAGTTTAAACGTCTAAGGGGCACCATGTACGTTATGGCACCGTTCAATTTGAACACGTGTTAGTTACAAGACCAATTGCTTGTCGGTTATTTAATTATCCCCTTTTACAGCCCTTCTACCTGTCAACCTTTGTTATTATTGACTAAAATTGTATTCCACAACTTTAATAACACTGTCAGTGTTATCAAAATGTATAGATTTGTGTAAAATGTAAATACAAAAACACACTTAAAAATCCAAAAAAGCTAAGTATTTTAAATACAGTGTGTCCCCGGATAGGTGAAACGACTCTTGTAAACGAATAAAAATTTTCGATTCGAATTCTCGTTTTGAGGTTCAGCCCTGCTTGATTAGTGACTTGTTTCAAACATAATTTCAGTTTTGAAAAATGAAGTGTACCTTGGAAATTTTTAAAAAATCTATTTTTCTGTAAAGTACCTTTCATGTGAGAAATACGACAAAAAATGATTTGAAAAAGTTGTTCAGAATCAAAATTTACGCATCTGTACCAAATTACGAATTCATCGCCCAACTTTGATTTTTCGTCTTTTTAATGTTCATTTCACAAATCAGAGAATTTTATTTTCAACAATTCTTTTATTATGAATGAAAAAGAGATTTTACATTTAGGTGTTCAATTACTACAAATCACTGGTGTAACATTAATAAGTTGTAATGAGATGAAAGTAAATTTAAACAGATTAAATGTCATGCTCTACTAAGCTCCCTCCTAAATATACGGATTTTTCAATACGGTTTCGGAATTCTCCAAAAGCTGTACGTATTCTCTATGGATTGATCGAAGTGCGTGTGTTATTCTATTTTTAATATGTCGCTATTGTTTGGAATTTGTCTTGGTAAACTATTTGTTTAACCCTTCCCCGAACAAAAAAATCCATTATTGTAAGGTCTGGGGATCTAGCAGGGCAAGATGTCACGCTCATTTTTCCAAACTATCTTCTACTACACTGATTTTTTAGATAATCAGTAATAATTTGGGTAGGGCAGTCGTCATGTTGGAAGAAATTACGACTGTCAGATATTTAATGGAAGTTCGTCAATAAATCTCTGCTGGGTTTGTAAGTAAGTTTGCTGATTCAACCTTCCTTTCCGATGATTCCTTGCTCGTATGAAATGGCACACCAAACATTCACTTTTTTAAAATAGTGCCTTAATTACGTAACGAGGATTAAATTTGCTCCAATATCGACAGTTTTGGGAAGACTGAACACCATTTGTAAATTCGTCGGAAAAAAATATTAGCTTATAAAAATTTCTGTTTTCCAAAATTTGTTCCCCCAAAGATAAACAGAACAGCAATCGCCTTGCTTCATCACCTTCCTCCAAAGTGTGGGGAAATTGAACTTTGTAAGGACGCATTCTGTTTGCTTTATAAATTCTCTGTAAATGGGTTTTACTTATGTTAGTATTCATGGTTCGATTCCTGAGTGACATTTTGGGATTTACATCTATTGAATTCAATGCAACCAAAGTACCTGCATAATTTTCTTCATAAGCTTTTTTACCTTTCTTCTTGGAATGAATGCTTTCTGTTGTAAGAAACCTATTGATTAAACACCAAGCAGTAATTCTGTTAATTTCAGTATTTGGATAGTTGGATAAACAAAGCAATAACCATATTTATCGATCCTTCGCTGGTGCCATAACACTGAGCAACATAAACTTTTTCCTCTAATGTTAACATTGTACTTGAAAAACAGTTTAAGTTCAATAAAATAGTGTTAGGATTTCAAGTTTGACATATTGATATTGCTGTGGATACGGTTTTGTTCTTCCATGGCAGACTGTTTCAAACTAAATACTTTCACTTGGGAAATGAACATGAAGCAAAAAGTGGCTGGTGAATTCGTAATTGGGTGTATAGGCCTGAATTTTGATTCTGAATAACTTTTTCACATAACTCTTTGTCCTATATGCCACATGAAAGGCACTTTACTCTACAGAAAAATAGGTTTTTTGAAAATTTCCAATGCATACTTTTTCAAATGAACCCCAAAAAACGAGAATTCGAATCGAAAATTTTTTATCGTTCACAAAAGTCGTTTCACCTATCCGAGGACCCACTGTATGTGTAATAATGGTGAAAGTTTACATTTTCATACTTTTTTGTATTCATCCAAGTTTTACTAGAACAAGTATTAGTCGCGATTGAACAAAAAAAAAAAATTCAAAAACAATTCTTGAGGTAACTGACTTGAGAGCTAAACCTGCTCTAAAGCTTTAACCACAGTTCAAAGTTATCAATAAGAAAGTTAGACATTTTATTTAAATGTACAAGGTGTGCAAAATGAAGTTAAAATCGAGGTACCCTTGAAACCACATTGAAGCACAGAAAGTCCCTTAACTTAAAGGAAAACCTATGTTTTCTTTTACTTACTTAGTTGAGTATTTTTTTATTTAAATTTTATTAATATTAGGGTTCCCTATACCTATCTCTTCAATTTTTGCCGAAAATGTGAACCTCAGAAGTGGCCACCTATGAGTCATGACCTCACAAGTACAGACTGTTTCCTTTGGGGCTACGTCAAATCAATGGTTTATCAAACTGCACCCACCACCAACCAAAATATGAAAGAATGAATGCGGAACGTGTTTAGAGGAATTATCAGAAGAATGATAAATAATGAAGTTAAATCGTTTCCAAAGCGACTGATGGCTTGATGGCGTTGATCAAGGGGCCGGACTTTTTAAACAATTTTTAAAATAATTTCTGGTTCATTATTTTACTTAATAGGTTAATACATTCATGTAACAATAGAAATTACTAGTCAGATTCAGTTGTTTTCTAAGCACACTAAATTAAAATTTTCCAATGTATGGGACGATCTCATCCAACTTTGAAACTCAAAGTATCAACCTTTTCGATCAAGTTGCCTTAACAACAGTTCGTTGGTGTTGAGTAAAGAATACAAAAATGAAATAATATATAGGGTGTTCCATTTAAATAAAATGAAAAAAAATGTTTTATATTGCCACTTTTTTCGGTACACGTTGTACAATTGTCAATATTTCAAAACTGTAGCCCCGGAGTAGTTCTCTTGTTATCGAATCCTGCGTTGAGAGTGGGCCGGCCACCCTATATTTATAATGTTATGTATATATATATATATATATATATATATATATATATATATATATATATATATATTATATGGTGCCCGTTTTTCGAGCGCCAACATGGGGATCTCAGTTACCTTGAAGAGATACAATGTCGGTTAAAATAGGGTAAAGTTGCGATTGTAGTGCTCAATAATATGTCGTTACAAAATTTCGGATGATACGAGTTATAAATTTTAAAGATCATGAAAATCTCATCCTTACAAGGATCTCTAATGAATTATTTGTTTCTACGAAATACTGACTGAATAAAATATTTGATATACGTTTTTAGCGACAATTAAGTAAATATTTAGTCTCTGATGGCGCTGCGATCGTACTCATATATTGTTTGAATTTATATCAATGGTGGCGTAACTGAGGTACCTGAATTGCCATATCATCGTGTAAACATCTTCACTATTGCGTTTAGCAATACAAAAATGGAGACGTGTTACGTTGGGTTATTAACAGGTTCAGAATGTCATTCAGAAATATACTCTGAAAACAAAACAAAGCATAATTTAAATAATTTGCCTGAAGACAGTATGTTTTGTTGAATTACAGATTACAAGACCAACAATTTTGTGAACGCATATCAGATGGAAAAATTTGTAATCATCATAATCTTCGATTTTTAGATTACTTTTCTACGTTAAAATGTGTTGTGACCCTTTAAAAAAACACAAAAAAATATTGAAAAAATGGAGAACAAAGTACTGCAGAAGGTGATAGTATTAGCTTATCACGTGGAAATTCAGTATTCGATAGGTTTCCTTCGTCGGGTTCTCTTTATCAATTACAATTCTTAAGAGGTTAATATAATTAACAACATATTGATACAACTCGATATAGATCATTATAGATAAATTTAAATTATCTAATGAACGTTTACAAAAATTAACCCAAGAAGTGTTGCTTGAAGTTATTGATAAATTCACCAAAAAATTAAATAAAGCTTATGATATAAACATTCCAAGTGTCAATGGTGGAATGATACAAAACCTTATCCATAACACAGGCCTACAGTGGTTTTGGTGCTGGAGTGTTTGGAGTTGATTTTATATTATTTTAATGCCCTGAATTCAAATGTGGCATTATTATTTGCCTAGCAGATAAAGTTTCTAAGATATACCATTTTAGTATTGTACGTAAAATATACGTAATACCATTTTTAGTTAAATCCATAGGTAAAATAAAAAAGGTATTTGGAACTAATTATATATGATTTTGATGTGCTGAATTCAAATATGACATCAGAGGAGATTAAGTTTTTAAGATATAACATTTTGGTATTATATGTAAAATATATGTAATAACATTTCAAGTCAAAACAACTAGTAAAATTAAAAAAAAAAACAATTTTTTTATTCTTCTATTTTTTTTTTAATTTTTATTCCTCTATATTACACAGAGGAAAATCAAGACAGTCATAGATAAAAGGAGCTAGTCACTGTACGCTTCTAAAGCTTCTTTTCCGTGACATCCTTGAATGCATTTTCGAACAGTGTCTTTTTAAACTCCAGCAGTAGTCTGCCATCATGTGAGCAATCCATCTTCCTTGGTAGCGGTCCTCCATTGTAGCAATATCCTGGTGAAATCTTTCACCTTGTTCCTCACTGATGTCTCCTAAATTGTCAGGAAAACGGTCTAAGTGGCTGTGTAAATAGTGAACCTTAATGCTCATGTTACACTCAAGGGATCTGAAACTGTTAAGCATTTTCTTTACCAGGTCAACATAACTGTCAGCTTTGTTTGCCCAGAAAATTTTGAACTGCAACAAATGAAGTCCAGGCTTTTTTCTCGGGCTGATTCATGGAATTTAAAAAGACAGGATCCTTAATGAATTGTCTTATTTGTGGGCCGTCAAATATTCCTGCTTTAATTTTTTCTGTACTTAACTGGGGAATTTTTCCCCTATATATGCAAAACAGCGACCGTTCTTATCAAGAGCCTTTACAAATTGTTTCATTAGGCCTAGCTTTATATGTAGTGGAGGAAGGATGATTTTCTCTCGTTCAGTCAAGGGGTCGTTAACAATATTATTTTCCCCAACAACCATGTTTTCTCTCATAGTCCACACAAATCACCCATTGATGTTCATGATACCTTCTGTAAGACCAATTTTATGGTATATTCTTCCTTCAATTTCGTTGAGTGAGCAATAGGAACTGAACCATGTTTGTTCCCGTTATGTAAAAGGGCACATTTCAAACTTCGCTTTGAGCTGTCAATAAATAGGGGCCAGTCTTCTGCCAAATGTTCAGAAAGGCCCATATTTTTGAGAAGATCTACAATATCTTTACAGAAGACAAGGTTTTCTTCTTCAGAGAAAAAGGGTAACAGGACCTTTTCTCTCGTTCGGTAAAAGGTAATTTTAGTTTCAGAAGCTTCTTTTGACAGATTGAGATCTCTGGTGAGGTAATTTAATATGTCCTGGTTGAAACGTTGAGGAATTGATGACATCCCCTCATAGTCACTGTCACCTTCATTAGTATCAGACAGGTCATCAGTGGGGAATTCTTCCTCATAGAACTCTGGTAACTGGTGAAACGTTGGAATAGGAACTTCATCTGAGTGAGAGACTGGGCGTCTTGCAGAGACTAAATCTGGATAAATCCATTTGCTACGGTTGTTCCTATTGAATCCAGAAATATTTAGAACACAAAAGTAACAGTCGTCGAAGTGGTTTTTAGGCTCCCTCCAAACCATTGGTATGCCAAATTTTAGAATTTTTCTTTTCCCGGCAATCCACTGTCGTAGATGTTCTTTGCATGTTTTACACAACAGATGCGGAGCCCAGGTTTCATCCTGATCACCAAACCTAACACCAAAATAAGCAAGATAAGTTCGCTTTAGAAAGTCAGTAACAGTTTTCCTCCTACTTTCCTTCAACATGTATTCTCCACATACGTAGTAAAACACATCAGCATGATTCACACAGCTTCTTCTACTTGAACTCATTTTATTTCTATTTAACAGCACGGTTTGAGTTAGGTTAATTCTTTAATTTAGTCTTACCTAAACAAAAATCTGACGCACTACGATCTATCCTGCACAGCAATAACTCACAAACCGACCTCAACTCTATAGCAGTGAAGGTTACTTACAGTTACAGTAATACTTATACCATCTAGCGGGCGTTAGCAAACTGGACTCCAATAACTGGTATTATCAAGTACTTTGATTGTTCTAATTATTTGTTTCGAGAGTTCAGGAACTCAAAAGTGCAGTATGATGAGTTATAGTTTAAATATATTAGTTTGGCTTAAGGTAGTTTAATAGACCAATGTTATCTAATTACATTTATCACATCAACATGATTTATCATCATAGGCGCTTTATTCAATGGTTATTTACACCATAAAGTTACAACAAATAAGTTTATTGAATCTTTTGTTTCAGGTGTGTTAACCGTGAGGAAGAGAAAAGAGTATGAAAAATTTCTGATCAAATGAGAGATACGATAAAAAACTACTACCTACACGAAAAAAATTGTTATATTTGTCCGATTACGAAGTAATGTAAAATAAAGTGGTTCAGAATCCCGAGATTTAGTACAAAAAAAATGTTACTTTATAAACTCCAAGATTTGTGTAATATTTTCATCGAAAATTATTCCGGAAATGAAGTTTTACCCAAATTTTTTTTTGCCTCACTAAAGCCAGAGGAATATGTTTTCGCTGGTGATCCAGGAACGCGTGAAATTTGTGTGTAGAGAACATGAAGATGTTAAGTTACAATTATCTGCTTTAAAAACTATTATAAAATATAGAGATCTTTTTTGCTACTTCAGTTTGCTATGTAGCCAAAATTGATTGCATGCTGCATAAATGCAAAAATTGTCCCGGAGTAGCAAGTATGAAAAGTTTAATAAATAGTTTTTTTTAGAAACCTTATATTTAAATGTATAGACATTGACATCGTTATTTATATTACGGCAAAAATGAGTTAGAACAAGGTGTTTGTATTAAAATAATGGATTTTTCCGAAAACTATTCTTTTATTGTAGAAAGATCTGTTCAATCACTTTATTACAATAATACACAAGCAACAATTCACCCTTTTTGCGTTTATTATAAAGATCTACACGTGACAGATAACGAAAAGATACAACAAATGAGTTTCTGTGTAATTAGCGATAGAACTGACCGTGTAGCTATACATGCTTTTCAAGAAAAACTATTACAAATTTTGAAAGATGAATTCCCATGGATAAAACATCTCATCTATTTTCCGATGGAGCACCAACCCAATATAAAAATAAGCAATGTACTTTTTGAAATGTTCATATACATAAGATTAAGAAAAAGCATTTGAAATTAGACTAATAATTTTTTAGAGGGACGATAAAAAGAACAGTGATGCGATATTGCATAAGATCACCCCCTGAGTATCAAGTAACAACTCCATTGGAGATGTATGAGTATGTTTCGAGGTAATGGAAAAGCATACCGTAAATAAGCAAGGATTCAGTTTTCACTTGTAATCTCCCTAGTGCTTGGATTATTTCGGAAAATTATTTCGAGTCACGAATGTTTTGAAATTAGCCCGAGTCGAAGACGAGGGATAATAACTTTTGTAAACAAATTGATTATTTAGCATAAGCGGCATAAATCGCACATGTCGTTCATTATTTTTTCCTTTTTAGTCACACCAATTTCTATTTATTCTAAAAGTAATAATCACTGGTTGTGTATATAACGTAAACACAATCTGCATTGAAAGTTGTGTTCGCTACTGTGATTAATCTCTTTTGAACAAAAGAAGCAATTATTTTCCATATTTTTACTATTATGTGAAATAGTTTGCTTTAGTGTATTCCTATATTCGTCTGTATTTATACTTTCATTTCAATTCCCGTTAGTTACAATCTTTGAAAAGTAATAAATTATATAAACACCGCAATTATAATCGTCTTCTTGTACGATGTCCTTTTTCGTTACAGTATTCCATCCTGTAGCATCTACATTTTTTAATCGAATAAAATTTAAAAATCGATTAAACATAGTATCTAATTGGATACATTCGTTTCCTTTGGGATCAATAAACAACATTTTGGTAGAAAAGTGAATTACTACTAACATACAATGATTTCGTAGGGCAACAGGCGTGGATATCTCGTGTTTGATGAATTGAACGTTATTGACAAAGGATTGGTTTAAAGTATGGTTCACAAATATGTACGATGATTTCTCAATGGATATTATTTGGTCCTGACTGTTTACATTTAATTTTGTCACCGGGTGTGAACATTTTAAGCAAATTACTTTTGATAGTTTTTTTTTGTCTCGTTTTTCGAAATTTTAGTTTTAAAAGTCAAAAGATTTCAATTGTTTTGTTAAAATTTGGAATTTCAATTCTGTGAAACGTATAGTTTTTTTGTTTGTCGTCACGAATAATGTTAATTCAAGAATTAATTACGTTTCATTCACAGGTGATGCTTGCGTTACAATCAGAGTAGTGTTACAATAGTTTTATGTAAATAAGTTACTTTCGTTATTTTAAGTTTTAGGAATTTTTGTTAGTGGAAAGGAGAAATTACGCCCTTTCAAAATTAAACTGATGTATCGTTTGCTATTGATATTATAAAGCTTTATATTGTATTTCGGATTAGAATTTGTCGTATTTAGGTAAAATGGATTTCTTTGTTAGAATTAATTTAAATTAAAATCATTAATATCATACAAATTTTCCCAAGGTTTAAAATTAAAAACGCAATTTAGTATTGAGTGTAATTACAATAGAATTTTGAGACAAACAAGATATAAGATTCTTTTGTGGTAAAGCATACCGACTCATGCTTAATTAAAAATTATCATTATACGAGAAGGCCATATTTATCTGGACTACAATATGACCTCAGAAAAATTTTACATGTGCACCGCAAGTAGATGAGCCGTGGGTTACTTGAAAAGCTGGGCATGCAGTTTCTATGTGAAAGCAAAAATCATTTACGGAAAGGGCATATTGTTTCTACCGCGGTTATAATTTGAATAAATGTGTTTCATGATTGGTTGTTGTTTTAAAAAGTGAATATGGCGTAACTGAAGTGTAGTTGTGGTAGAAGAGAGGGCACAGATTTTACCGTTGACGTTCCCGGTGCTCCCGAATGTATCGTGGACAGCGCGTCCTTTTCGCCTTTGTGCGTTGTTGGTGGTTCACAAGGACGGGGAACTTTGTGTAGTTTATCGTGGTCTACTAGACCAAGTCTCACTGTACATAAATTTGTAAACAGTTATTTTAAATCATAAACAGACTTATGACTAAAGCTACTGTATTAAGTTAATATCGTGCGCGAAAGCTTTTTGTGCACATTAAGTTTACAACATCTAATTCAGTCAAATTAAATGTATCGTTATTGAACGTGTTATTTGGGAAGTCGCTGAATTTTGTTTGCCGTTTGGAAGTTATTAAGCAGCTTTCCTGAAGCAGTTTACGTCTAGATTGTTTCCACTATAACCCTGAGGAGAAGTTCTCAAGAATTTTTGTAAAAGGTAATTTAACATTGTACTTTTATGGTGATTGTGTTATTATACGATTGTTTGCATTTTGTTCATCAAATGATGTGGCGATAAAGCGGATAAACGTAGTCGTCTTTAGTTGAAGTGTTAGTCAATTTACATTATTCTAAATTAAGGCTGACACCTACTTTTGTTTGCGGTTTTTTTAAGAATTTTTGCTAATATCTAATTGAATGTACTGCAGGTTTATGTGTATAAAAATTTCACGCTGTAAAATTAATGATTTTGAGTGACCATTTGTTTACGTAAATGTTTTGAAGTTTAGCAATATTTAGGTGACATTAATTTCAAAATTTAAACTAAGGCATAGCTTGCAAGTTAGTCCGATTTAAGAAGAGGGGTGGTAATTTTTCCCCCTAACCAAATTTTTGAAAATTACCGACCACGAATTAGTACGGTCGATAATTTAACATATGTATCGTTGTTGTGTTTTTTTTTACTTATGTTTGTTTAACAGTTTGTTTAATTGGATTTAATAGCGTTGTTTGTGATCTCCTCTCGAGCAGCGAAAGCAATAGTTAATGAAAAGTGGTGATTTAAAGATTTATAACTAAATGGTTTTTGTTTAACATAACAAATTAGAGAATTTTGATTGACGTTTGTATAGTTGATGTCTTAATTATTTTATTTTGAGTTCAGATGATTAGTATTTGAACTTGGACGTTGCGAAATATTTAATGTTGTGTTTATTTTTTTGTTTTGTTTGAGTGGATTTTATTTACAAGCGTTGGGGGGGGGGGGTAACGTAACGCAAGATTAGGTTAAATTTTTTTATAAATAAAGTTCCAGGAGATCTCTTACGTGCTCCTGGAGGTAGCCCACGTAAAGGTAAGTGAGACTTATGAATGTTTAAGGGTGACTTATCTACGTGTGTGCAGGTCTATTCTTACCGATTATGTTTTACCAACAGTCTGGCGCCTATCACACGACTTTACCCCAATTGCAACGCACCTTTATTTGCGACTTTCGACAATAGAACAAACCACCTTTAGTATTTTTAAATTCAAAAATACGTCCACGGCCTTTTGTCCCACCGACCTAGTCCGGTGCACATTAATTACCTGTTACCTTCCGTGTTAATTTCATTTTCAACCGTAACAATATGTTAAAACAATGATCCATAATGAAACTGCTTAACCATTCTTTGTTATTTAAGGTGATGTAGCACTCTATTAAAATTTCATTTAGAAAAAACGTTATTGGAGAACATATAACAACGTAACCCCTTTTGCTTTGTAGAGATCCGTAGTTGTTTTCAAAAAATTCGAGTATATATGACTGTCCATTTTCTTTCTTTGTCCAAATAATTATCTCCTGGTAGAACTACATCTGGTAACATATAAAAGTAACAAAAGTTTTTGGGTTTAAAATAAATACCAACATAACTTAGATCGGTTGACTCTAGTTATCTTAGACCTCTAAATGTGTAAATTACTAGATCGCACCATTCTGTATTTCTAATAACCCCTGAATTTGGTAATAATATTTGTGTTGCGGATATCGATTTTTGATTTTTAGAAAGAAAATCAAATTATACATTATGGAGGTTTACACATCTAAAAGAGTAGGGGTACTTTACTTCAATTATTCCCTCATTTCCAATAAAACCATCAGAGGAACCGGCTAAAAATGGTTCTGTTGCATGTATTATTAGACCAACCTTACGAAATATAGGTATAGAATTTGTACTTGACAGATAATGCTGAATGGAAATACTTTCATCTTGCAATTCGTGGTTGGTAGCTTCTGACCTCGAGTAATTGGTTTTACTACGTTGGTGTAAAGTGACTAGCCTAGAACACGAAAAGCGTATTTTTCTCTCCCGTCTCCAACGTTGACATTGGTTTTGATTTACCGTCTCTTTTTCAAGAAAATTTAGATTATCGGAAATCAATTAAACTTTCACATTCTACATCATAACTTCTCTGCCACATATAAATCATCATGTTGTCAGGATAGCTTACGTTACTGACACATGAAATTGCCAATGTACGTTTTATTTGTGGAACATCTATCGCAATTTTGATGAATCCATTTTTTGGAATTATCGCTTTGCACCCAAGCTATAAGTATACCTTCTGACCCGCCTTTCCCACAGTAAATGGATTGCTAAGTGTGTGTTTCCTCCCCTGGGAAGATAATTTGTTTCGAATCATTATCATCCGTAGCACAATTTTTCATTTTTTCAAAAACATTTCGTAAATATCTTCCTTTGAAATGGGTACCTGTTTTATTTTTTTTTCGCTTCGCCCATGATTCTTGAGAATATTTCTCATCTTCGGTGTCATTGTCCTATGTTAACGTAGACTTCGCAGATTCTTAACAGGTTCTCTTTAAACTTTTGAATAAATCTAGTACATTTAAAATTTTTTTGGTCCTAGTATATGATTCTTCACTTGACTAGAATAATTCTCTATGATAGAATTACTAACGATGGCAGTATGTTTTAAGATTAAGCCAGTCCATAACGGACAAAATGAAAAGTATTTTTGAGTAATTAAATCAAACCAGTCTGGGTTGTAAAATTCACTGCACTGCGGTGTTTTCTACTTTCCAAGAGAAACTAGGGTAATTACGTTGTATGGTTGGTAGCAGAATTGAAATGCTGATAGGTGGTGATATACCTCCCTTGACTTTTTTGAAGAAGCAAATTCAATGCTGCCTTAATGGCTGCTTCTTTAACAACAGGTGGCGTCAGAATTTCTTCGGAATCACCCATTTTCCACAAATTTAACAAAAAATACCTAGTTTCCTAACTTGTTCGGAATATATTTTGCCGAATTCGCACTAAATGCAAACAAAGTGCTTATGAGGGAAAATTAACTTTCCGCACTAATTAGGCAAATAACTATTTCAAGTGTACCACATTTCTTTAGCTTAACGAAATTTTTCATGTTTAACAAGTGGTGATAAAATGGACTAGAAATGAATATGGAAGAAATGTCGTTGATATCCGAACGAATTGAGGAGGAAGACTTTGATTCACTATTGCAGTCAATTCTAATTAAAGTCGCGTTGTCGAGAAAGGTAATGGCATCTTGTACTTGATCGGTTGGCTGCACGCGACTATACAAACATTTCTTACAAATATTTACATTACCTTAACGGTATTTATTAAAATTGCAGATGTAATGATATTTTTATTGCTGATGTTTGTTTTGAGATAGTTTATATACACATTTACATGCCATTTTCATAAACTGTACACAACGAACGAAGTCTTTTTTCTGTTGAATGTTTACTATTTTAAAACATATTATTAAATACTCCAGCACAGTGCACCTATTAAATAACTTTGCTGCGTGAACATTTGCAAATGCAATAACCGACACGATTCCAGAACAGATAGGCCTACATTGCTCTATTTCACAAAAATAACGAAAATCGTTCATTAAGTGAAATATGATGTTTGAATTATGAGTGGATGGTATCATAGAAAATACAAGAAAAATTATTTTTGTAGTATGTATTTTGATGACGTAAAATAATTTTTTTTTTGTATCTGGAAGTGGAGTCCTAACTACACTCCCCGTAGCGTCAAAATAAATTAAAGGTGATTTACCTAAACCTTATGCTTTCAAAGCATTCACTTGTTCAACACTGAAAATTTTAACATTAACAGGAATATACACTTCTTTAATGTGTTCCTCATGCTCCATGTGCATTAAAGCGATATCCAGGAAACCATTTCTGTTTATATCTAAATAAATCATCTCCTCTGAGCGAATTTTTCTATATGTGTCATGAGATTTCATTTTACTGAAATTTTTAGATGTATTAACAAAGGTTTCTTCAGTTTCCAATATAATACTTTTTTTATAAAGTGAAGAAAGTTGTTTCCCTAACTTTTTTAGAATACATCGCATTGACCAGTTAAATTCTTTTTATGGTAAAAATCTTTATTTGTTCTGCATACATAACAAGTTTTATTTCTTAATATGACCTTAAATTTTTTACACTTGTATTTATTGTGTACGCAGAGCCCAAATACTTTAATAACATTCTCTTTCTTTAAATATTTGACACATTTGAATACTATTTCGCAGACATTATTTACATGTTTTTTAATTTGATTTCTTAAATAATACCTTTAATACTTAGTTTCTAATTTTCCATTTTTGTATATTAAATTCCAAAATTGTATTAGAATTTTACTTATATTCTGAACTTGATATATTTGTTGAGTCAAGCGGTAACAATGAAGAGGTTACACGCTTTGGAGACAATAAATTTAACAACTCTTGTGGAACACCATAAAGCGTAGGTGAATGCTTATGAATAATACTTTCATTACCTGTTGATGGGTGTTCGTTAATGACAGTAGTATTTGTATCACACTGATACGCCAAGCTGTCAAAATCCACACTTTCATTGAAGAACCATTCTAAATTCTCGCCGACACTCTTGTTGCTACATACATCTGAAGGAGAGTCTGGATTACTTATGTATTTAGTTTGAGTTTAGCAAGCCCTTTTTAACACAAAGGGATAATAAATCTTGTGAATTACATAAGATGAAGGTATTAATGGCAAAGATTCAAAATGTTGCGATGCGGTGTTTTCAATTATTATAGTACTTGGCATATTCGTCGACACTACTTCAGCAGTGTGAGACGAGTCGTTGTTAAAAAGCAAAATCTATTATCTATAGACGGCAATATATTAGCAGTTTGTAATTTATTAGATTGTGTTTTGGAGCATTTTTCCAAATTTAGTAGTTTTCTCCACATTGCATATATTTTTAAAGGGTTTTTTGAATAATTTTTCAGTAAAAAAAAATGTACGCCGGTTGCCATTAATTATGACGGGATATATATCTAAATTAATCAATGTAAGTTGTAACTTGTTGATGGTAAGCCCAGCTTGAGTATGTCCCGTCACATATTTTGTGAACAAAACCGTGCATAGTATCAAGTTGACATTTTCAGATTATATTACTAACTAATTAATAATGAAGATAAAAAAAGTAATATGTGATGGAGCTGTCGTCTAAGGGGGTGAAATTTGAGACCAACCCTTAATCTCGAAAACTGTGCATAGTATCACACTTCAAATCAAGCATTTACTACAAAAAGGTAATAAGAGTTAGTATTTGAGTACATTTTTGATTATGTATACAGGGTGGTCCTTAAGTAATTGTACATAAAATTATAGTAGATTTTTTACTTTAAAATATTACGATTTGAACCAACTTCCTTTAATAAAACGTTGCTAATAAAAAGGATACACGGTATTGAAGGTTAAATTTTAAGATTTATTTTTTGCAATAACTTTAACGTTTTTGAACATTTATACCAAAAAATTTAGAATAAGGGTTTTTTGGTAGGACAAATAATAATTCTGTACCTACTTTGATTTTTAGAGGGCGCCACATAGACCCACTTGTGGCATAAATGTGCGCTAAACTTTTTCGCTTTTTAAGTTAACGCTACTTTTGTAGAAGAATATTAAAGCAACGTTATTTTAACAGGAAAAGAGTATACTTGTTAATAACCTTAAAACTTAACGGTTTTCGAGATAATCGCATTTTAGGGATCACCTGCAATATTTCCATCTAAATATTCAATTCGAAAAATGTAATAGGTGTATAGCCAATATGATGAACATTATTATAGTATAGTAGAAGTTAACATCAAGAAAGTGTATGGTACTTTAGTTGAAGTCCTAATTAGGAATGCAATACATTTTATTTAGAAAACCATTTTTGTAAATATAAAGGGGGTAGTTAGGAAAATAGTACATAGTATGTCAATACAGTTGTAGTTTAAGAGCAGATCTGGGCAGATGCCGACAATTAATTACTGGACCAAGAAAAGACGATGTTTAATTAAAGCCTTGATTATATATTTATATATAATCAAGGGTTAAAGGTTCTTTCTGTGTATGTGTAACAACCCATTTTGAGTTGTATTAAAATATACCGTAATTTATGTTCTTCGTTCATTTAGTTGTAAATATAAGAAAAAAATTTTAATTATTAATGAATTATAGGCATGTGGTAAGCAACTTAATTTGCATTTTCGTGTAATTTAAGTGCATATCTTCTTAAAGGTTTATACTCCCACTTCTTTAAATTATTTTTTTTCTGCTCATATTTTCGCGCAACGCGTCATCATCCGACTTCCTAAGCGTCCATTTTTTTTATTTCTTGACGAATGTTGTGTTGTTTAGGAAGCCATTTTTGGGTTTCCATCTAAATTTTGTGAAAAGTGCCATTGATTTAATGGTAAGCAATATTTAACTCGTAATACTAAAATTTAAAACATTTGCTTTTTGCAGGCACTTTGATTTACACTTTTATTTTATTTTTTTGCACATTTAATTCTATTTTAATTACCTTTTAATTCTACTTTTACGTACGCTTTCACTTTATGATAGCAACTTTGCATTCAATGCAGATCTATATTTAGATCACACCTTTTTATTTGAACTTTCAAGAGAATGCAATAAATATTGGATTGTTCAAGTTTCTTGAAGAAAAATTTATAAGAAGTAAAATTCCATTTTGGTGGTTTACAAAGTAAAGTATTGTTATTTCGAGATATTGCGCAATATTGGTGCAAGGATGACATCACCTGGGTTTGCATTTCCGCATTTATTTTTATAATACCAGGAGTTCGCAAGAAGATGTATTGTGTTCAGTGACAAGTATTTATAAGTTTACTGATTTCTTAGTATAAGGCTATTTTTAAGATATATTTTATATAACTCTAAATTTAACTGTTAATAAACATAGTAAGTATATTTTTCATTTTTTACATTTTGGTAAAATTTCTATTGTAAACCTCGGTTTAGTTATTCCGAGCATACTAAAAAAATAACTTGGCGTCCGAGATCATTTTTATTAATGTTACATTGCTGCTTTTTAAACAAAAGCATGAACTGGCCTATCTTAAACTACCGACTGGGACAAAGGCATTATTAATAGTGAACGGGTTGTATCTCGAGTTAGTTTAACGACTTGTTATGAGAACTTTTACTCTTATTTATTTCTGTATTAAATTATTTAAAGCACAACATTATATATGTACCTATATTCATACCCTTCTTAACTACAAGAAAGAGTATATATAACACATAATCTGATTAATTTCCTTAATATTGGTTTGTAATTTGGAGGGTGCCTGATACCTAGATAAGACTGAAATTATCTCAGCTATGTGTAATACTCTGATAGTTTTAACGTTGACCATTTAAGTCTTAAGACAATTTTGGAAGTTATGCCTCATTTTGTTCTTTAGGTATTCAATTTATAAGAAATTGTGGGTAGTTCTTCTTACTTTAGACGAGTCCTTATTATACTGGATTACTAAGGATTATTTAAGGCAATTCTAAAAGTGATATCTCATTTCCTTCTTTAGATATAATTTTTTTAAGAACTTGACGGTAGTCAAGTCATATACTGGATTACTTGCGTTAGTAGTGATTATTTAAGACAATTGGAAAAGTGATATCTCGTTTCCTTCTTTAGATATTAATTTTTTAAGAGCTTGAGGGTAGTCTTCACGTTTGATGGGGTTGAAGTTGTTTAAACCTTGTACACTGGATTGCTAAGGTTAGTAGTACTCTTTTAAGACAATTATGAAAGTGATATCTTCTTTTCTTCTTTAGATGATAATTTTTTAAGAACTTGGGAGTAGTTCTCTCCAACTTAGATGGGGCTGAAGCTATTCAAACTTTGTATACTGAGTTGATCGGATTAATGGTGATTATTTAAGGCAACTCTGAAAAGTGATATCTCGTTCTCTTCTTTAGATATAAAATTTTTCAGAACTTGAGGGTAGTTCTCCCTAATTAAGACAGGATTTGAAGTTATTTAGTTCTTATACCGGGTGTCCAAAGCGTCACACGACGGAAGATTGTGGCTTCGCGGTTGATTTTTCATTAAAATCATTTATGCAAAAGTGATATGCTTCCAATACGTGCACAACTTAAAAATATTTTAGCACCTACAGGGTGGTTCGTAAAAGTAGGGTGTATCAACCTTTTTTATTTTAAATGGAACACCCTGTATATCATTACATTTTGGATAGCCTAATGAATAAGCTTTTCAACGATGATACATTTGTTCATATAAATGCAATGTTGCCAAGTTATTTAACAAAAATGTATTTTTCCTGAGAAGTTAATTAATCTTGGTTTATTGAACTTGAGACAAATTAGTTCAATTATTCTATAGGCTTTAAATAAGTTTTATTGATATCAATAAGTGTGAAACCTAGCATGTTCAACGACATCAATTCTCTTATTTCAAATGGAACACCGTGTATATTTTGATATGGGCTAATAGTACTCTTTGAGACTTAACTTTTATCTAAATACATTGATACCGCTAAAATATTTCCATTTTTTTAATTTTTCTATAATTATTTTATATCGAAATATACAGAATAAGAGAATTGATGTACGTTGAAGAACATGCTAAAGTTTCACACGGAGCCTTCTCTCCCCTATTCAATATATCAATAAAACGTTTACATCTTTTCAAAGCCTATACCTAGCTTAATTATATTCCTGAACTAATTTATCTCAACTTAGATAATAAACCAAGAATTAATTTTTATTGCTAACCTTACATACAGGAAAAAAATACATTTTTGTTAAATAACTTGGCAACGTTGCATTTTATATGTACAAATGTATACATCGTTGAAAAGCTTATTAATTAGGCTATCCAAAAATGTAATGATATACAGGGTGTTCCATTTAAAATAAAAAAGTTGATACCTCCACTACTTTTACGAATCACCCTGTAGGTGCTAAAATATTTTTAAGTTGTGCACGTATTGGAGTCATATAACTTTTGTATAAATGATTTTAATGAAAAATCAAAAGCGAAGCCAGAATCTTCTGTCGCGTGATGCTTGGACACCCGATATACTGGATTACTAAGATTGGTAGTAATTATTTAAGGAAATTCTGAAAGTGATATCTTCTTTTCTTCTTTAGATATTAATTTGGTGGATAGTTCTCTCTAGCTTTTATGAGGGGGTAGTAACTTATAAGTTATACGTTATATACCGTATCGGTATATTAAATATTGATTATTTAAGTCTAATATTGTGGTGAGTTGTCCTAGAATTGTAAATTCTGAGTGAGTAGTTTATTTTTAATGCACGTGTATGTGTTTTCGACATTTTGGCTGCTGCCTTTTAGCTGCTCAGTTTACGCAGTTTAACTTATTGACCATACTCATATGTAAATATCCATTATTGCCAGACGCCAGACACGAAGCTTTCTTTAGAACCGATCATTAAAAGAATCGTCAAAACTCAATTTCACGCCACATAACATCTTTATTTAAACGGTCTTTTCATTATCTTGCAGGATCCGGTTACTACTCAATTGCGAATTCGCTAAAAAATCTCTCCTCAAAATATTTTAAGAAAAGATTAAAGTCAAGTGTATTTCATAACCAATAAAGTTCAACCAGTACCTCTTGAGAAATTTAGTTATTTATAGAAGGACCAAGAATTCATCTTCGTAATTTTTATTTATGCATGATTACGACAGCTAAAACTGAATGGAGAATTTTTTCTTGTTATTATTAAAGAAATACAATGTTAAAATTCTCGCATGTGTATTATGCATTATTCAGTATCCAGTACAGCCTGCAGTTGGTTTTTATTAAGATTGGTAATCTTAAAAATCCAAATACCAATATTGACAACCAACATCGAAAACCGTATAAACATTGATATCCATTGTGATAAATGTAACATACTTTCTCTGAAATTTTCCAACATAAATATGCAACATAGTATCAGAAACTCGTTTTCTACACTTGGACTCATACCATAAAAACGCATCTTTATGGAACTAGTTTGATTTCATTAGATATTGTTTTGGTGATACCACGTTATGGTCTTTTTATGTATAATATATTAACCTTAAGTGTTATGTTATACATATTATAAGCTCGCGTTATACATATCTATCGTTTATTATTCAATTGAATGCATATACTTGATATATATTTTTTTTTAATATGTTACAAAAGAGTGAAAGACGATGATCTACACAAAACACTTAAAAATAAAATAAAACTAGCTATTGAAAGTTTGCATAGGATAAACCAAATACGGAAAAAAAGTGCAGATAAAGTATCTGACAAAAAATGACGTTTATGTATGAAAATATCAAACATGTTTTTATATAGTATGCTTTAAAGATTATCGTATTTATGTAATACTATTTTCAGGTACTTGATGCTAAGAAACCAATTTACTTAATAATATGCGAAGTCGATAAGGTATACTTTGCATAATAAATGAGCAGGAAGAATATGCGACGAGACAATCGCTTATGCACATACATATTTTATTTAATATTCATATTTCTGATGTAGGTATATTTTGCAAATCTTTCATCTTGTAATAAATTCAGTAGGTATGAAACTGCAAAACAAACATCAGACATCAATGTGTTAAATGGCAATTACCTTACTATAGTTTTTTTTACATACTTAGTTTATATTAACCATAATACATTGTAATTTTACCTTCAAAACTCTATTTCTTAAATTTTTGAAAACCGGAGTCACTGTAAAGCACTACACAAACAAACAAAAATGCAAAATAGTAAAATAGCTTCATTCCTAAGGTGTCATAAATGTTACAATAAATTTTGCATTTACGTTTGCTTTATTGAATTCCGACATTCTTTGTGTGAAAATTTAGATTGTAATGAATTTGCATGACATGATTACATCAATATGTATAGAATTGCAACGATTTTATTACAAACCGGGCAATAAACAGTTTAATGTTTCATATTAATCCTTTTAGAAAACAATTTTATCTTATTCAACATTAATCAGAAAATCCATCATATACAAGAAATACTTTGGATTTACAGTACAAAAGCGCATGCTTACTCTAAACCAACTATAAAATGACATCAATTTATGGATAATTGGTTACATATGTTAATCTGGTGAATGGAAAGAAGGCGGGATATAAGTAGATTTTCTAGGACAAATAGAGGTAATTTGTTTCCCGTATTTCAGTATCGTGTAGAAGTACATTTAAACAATTATGGCTGCTAAAATAAATTATATTTCATTTATAGTAACTTCTGCTTCATTATTACTGTTTTACAATATTAAATAATTGTAAAATTATGGACAATGACTAAAAAATACATTTTTATCACCACCATCTATGACTATCAGATATGCAGAATGCTAGAATAAAGCAACACCTATCTTGAATTATTAGATTTTTAATTATTGCAATAAATATCAAAAAGAATCTAATAATTTATGCACATGGTACAAGTTTTATGTTTAAATGTGGAGTTATTTTCCGGTCTGTGGGTAAAGATGGTAATTATATAAAACCACAAACTCATTTTTCACACATTAATAACTAAAAGCGCACTCGGAATACATGTCAGTTGATAGTCAATTGTGATTGTTTAACTGTAATTGCTCTCTTTAAAGTAAGGAAAATAAACTACTATTTATTATTATTCATTTCGTGCTCTGAGTATGTAAAACGGTAATTAATTTCAGTCTTAGCAGAGAATGTAAAGACAAAACAGACTTTAGAACGAATGATAGTCTACAACATGATAATTAATTTATGTATTTACATTTAGGTGGATTATTTATTATGTCAAATGTCGACACATTTTCAAGAGTTCTTTAATTAATCTGATTTCCTCATGAAGTGCATTATTCAATTTATCTAATAAAAAGGATATTACCACAGTCACCAACATTTCGAATTTCTGACTGAAAAAAAAGTCAATTTAACAATTGTACTAATTATTAACAATACATAAATCTATTGAAGATAAATTATTTCGTATTGAAATAAAAATCTAGTTTATCAGAGAAAGGCAGTAATACTTTTGTCAAACGTTTCCGTTTGTAGGTAACATCATGCATAAAAGTAAAAGCGACCAGAACCACATTGGTGGTAAACGATGTTTAAAGAAGATTCAACTGCAAAATTTGTCCATTAAACCATAATGATATAATGGAACATGCACTCTTTTGTCTCCATGATGTAATTGTAGGTGTACCTACAAAAATTCGAAAAAGGTATATTATGAGTATTAAATAAATAAAAGAGACCGTCCATATGAAACTCGTTTAACAACGATAACGAATAATATAATATATATATATATATATATATATATATATATATATATATATATATATATATATATAATAAAAATTTTATTACTGCAACAAACATTTTTTAAATCGAAATTGCTACCGCGATAGAAAAGTTAATTAATGGGGTTTAACATATTTTATTAAATTTTACGTCGTTATTTGAGTATGGTTTTCAGGATATTTGATTTTTGTAACTAATATTTGACTAAGGGTTGAAAAACATGTGTTTGAGGTTTGACTAGCAGGTGTACGCTTAAAAGCTGCTTTACTGAAGAGGAAATTCTTATGCGCACATAAGGTAAAAATATCACTAGTTAGTAATCATTAACGTCGGTACTCACTGCAATCAAAGACGTCTTTGTTTGGTAAGTTGAAACTTGAGACCTAAATTCAGCGCTTGTTATTGACGAATGCATATTTTTAAAATTAAGATATTGTTCAATAATTAATCTGAAACTATTCCAACATAATAATTTTTTGTATTTCTTTATTACTTTTGAAAAATGGGGGCAAATGTAGTTAATTTGAAATTGGGGGAAAAGGGAGTGACAATTAGAGTGTCGACGGAGCCAGATCGAGTTAGTTAATTAAATACCTTCATTATAAACAGTTGACTTTAAAATATTTCTTGCGGGTCCATTTTCTTTTGAATTAGCGAACGCTAATTTGTCTTTTCTTTCGGCTGTTAGTTTAATGTGGTTTTCAAATATTAGTCTATAAATAACAGTCACCCTTTTTGAAGTTAAACCGCATATGTTAACGATTTGTGTCTATGGTCACGTAATCACGTGATCACGTGATCAAGCGTAAGTAGGTATTTTTATATAAATTAAGACTGGCAGCAAATAATTCTACAAGCTTATATAACGTATTAAAAATCGAACATTGCCTTGCAAATGTACCTTATTCGTATGCGGGCTCATTAAGCTGAAATCTACTACAATAAAAGAGAGTACAGGGCTCCCTGACTCTTGTATTTGTGTGAATTAGCATTGTTGTTTGTTGCTTATATTTATGTTTGTGTAGAGGTGAGCCTGGAGTTACTGCTCGGTTGTTAATTGTAATGTAAAATTGCCGAGTGTGTACACACTCCCTGGTCCAGGTGACCATTAAACACCTCGAATTTTATTTTTATTATTTTGTTGTTGTATAGATGAATGTGTAACCTGAGAAAAGGGCGCTGTATATTTCTAACGCACTCCAACTTATATATCGGTCACGATGTTATGATTTATTTACAACTTACCTTTGTAAGGCTTTGTTTAATGGACTTTTTGTCAGTTTGTTAAGTAGAATGGTTTGCCTGCGAACTTATTTCTCTTTATATGTAATTTATTGTAACCGTACGTATGCATTCTGTGTTTTAATAGTCACTAAACAATTGTGTACGTGTAAATTCCTTGTCTATTTCCTTTTGTACTTGCCTTTGGCTTGTTAACACCTGTGCAATTTTACTTTTGTTGTAGTTTATATCTACCGTAATTTGCCTTATTATTTTATGTACTTATTTACTTAAAGACCGGCATGATTGGTTCTAACGGCCACATGTTTGGTATTACGATTTTTATGACACAATTGTGGGTGTGACTACATGTTTTTTTTTATTGTGTTTACGTGTAATTAAAATGCTGTTTACTCATTTTTCTCTTAATGTTATAATTTTGTACGCACTTTAATCTGATTTAATGGTGTTATATATTTAACCCTTGCATTGATTTTTTGTATTATTTGATTTATTAATGTACTTGTACAATTATTTATATATAAATAAAGTGAGTTTTATTGGTAGTCCTTTCCTACAATAGTAGATTAACGGGATGAACCACCATTGCGCAACGCTCGTTAATTTTAATTTGAGTAGTTTCATTTTTTCTTACCTACCACTAGATGGCCCTTTCGTTTGGTCAGATTTGAGGTTTTCGGGTAATTAAATATCAGACTTGTAAATACATTCTAATCTTTTAATTATTGTCAGGAAAGTAAAAGTAAGGCAAGCAATTAATTTGAGTAATAGTAACGTAATTGTCAGTAAAGTTAAGATAAATCATTTAACGATTGTGTGTGTGCGTGTGTGCGTGCATGCGTGCGTGTGTGCGCGTGTGTGCGTGTGTGAGTGTGTGCGTGTGTGGTGCTGGTGCGTGGTGGCGTGCGTGCGTGTGCGTGCGTCGTGGTGCGTGATGTGTGTTGTGTCGGTGTACTGTGTGGTGTGTGCGTGTGTACGCGTGTGCGTGTGTGTGTGTCTGTGGGCGCCTGCGTGCGTGCGTGTGTGCGTGCGTGCGTGCGTGCGTGTGTGTGCGTGTGTGTGTGCGCGTGGGTGGATGGGTGTGTGCGTGAGTGAGTGCGTGAGTGCGTGTGTGCGTGCGTGTGTGTGTGTATTCTCATATGATGCGGACCTTTGAAAGATACTGTGAAAGTATAACTTAATGATTTTTTTTACTCGAAATACCTACATCTCAATCTTTTTATATGTGATTAATTAATATATTTTATTAAAATATTTTAAAAGTTTCAAAATATTCTTGGGCCATCTCATGTTATTAAAATAAAACGTGTGAAGTTAGCACCCCGACAAAGAGTTCCATTAGTTCTGATTAGAGTTTTAGTTTCCTTTTAAAGAGTTTAGAAGTACATTATAAAAAACAAAAAGAATTTCGCTCATTAACGACTCCAAATGTTAAGTTGAAGAAATAGGGTGCTAACTTCACATCGAAAATCGAGATCCAGTAGCTCTGACTAGGTTTTGATGAGCTAAATGACTATATTTTGCAAAGCTCAAGAGTTCCTGATATTAAAAAACATTTTTGAAAATTAAAAAAAAAATTAAAAGTTTTTGAAAATTCAATTTTGACATGAAATAGTTCCAATCAACTTTTGGTGTTATTTTATTCATTCCTAAGAGTTCTCGCTAATAAAAAAAAATATACAATCAAAAATGAAAAAGTTACAGCCCTTTTACTTAACAAAAGAAAATGTTAACAAAAAATATTTTAAAGAGTTCTAATACTTCTCGTAGCAGATTTGGATAGTATCCGAAAAGTTCTGAAAGAAATTCTAATGATCGAAAGCGATGCGATTAATATTTATAGAATTATTCGACTTTAAAACATCGCGTAGCTTAAATTTTCAAAGTATCGACGATAAATATTTTAAAGAGTTCCAATAGTTCCAAAATAGTTCTCGTGTAGTTCTTGACATGCACAATGCCTTTACAAAGAGTTTCGATGCTAAAATTAACTTTATAATTTTTTTTAAAATGACTATCCGAAAAATGGGCTATTTTTTACTAATTGTGTAAAAAAGCATCGATGAACAATAGTTTGAACGGTTCCAACAGTTCCTACAGTAGATTTGGATAGTACTCAAAAAGTTATAAAATAAATTCTAATGACTGAAAGCAATCCGTTCAATAATTAATGTGTTACACAAAAAAATTGGATTTAGCACCAAAGTTAAAGACTCAGAATCATTAAAAAATAATTTGTTTTTCATAGAAATTTTGAACTGTTTCAGTGTAAATAATTTTTCAATTATTAAATATATATTTTATTTATATATATATATATATATATATATATATATATATTTATTTATTATGAAAATATCTGGTGTGGAACTCCACACAACCTTCCAACCTACAAAATGGAAATTAAAAGAAATGAAATAATTTTAGTAAAGTTTTTCTTAGGATAATTATGCAATCTCTTTTATAATAAGTTCATTATGAAAATACGCAACAGTGTAAAAACAAAAACAATATATGTCAAACAGATGTTTAAAATTTCATGTCAAACAGAGGTTAAACAGACATCTAGATGATAACTTAAAAAATTAATCAATGTTATAATCGCCTTTTTTTCACTATCGCTAAATCGACTTAATAGCTCGATTTACAAGTTTTGGCCTAGTTTGGCTGTGTGAATGTATGTTAGTCCCTATTCACGATAACTCCAGAAAAGGAATGGAAAAGGCCACGTATTTCATTCCCTCCCAAAGGGGGAACGCGGGCTGCTCGAGTTTTCCGAGCTCCTTCAGTCACAATCATGGATTCCCAGCATACATACATACATTACGTATGTATGCATGGTGGGATTAAGGATGGGTGTTGTTAGGATAAGATCGGAAGGAACGGAGTTAGGGTTCTGAGGGGGAAAATACAAACCCAGGATTCGCATAAGCAGCCGAACATGGTGTACATGTACGCAGTGACCATGGCGCTACATGTGTATGAGGAAAACCCCCTAAAAAAACCTCATACAAGTTACACGGTAACGGGAATCGAACCCATTATCTCCCGAATGCTAAGCAGGCCGTGTCACCAGCACGCCACTAGCTCGGTGATAACTCCAGAATGAAAATACCTACGTACTTAAAATTTTGTATTTAAGATGGTTTTCATTTGGCTTGGAACTGATTACATTTTGGGAAAATCCAACGGGGGAGGGGTACTAGGGTCAGTTCTTGGGTTTTTTCAAATATTTCTAAAACAGCTGCATATTTCAAAAGATATAAACATACCTAAACGTAGACCTTAAACATATCGACTAATTATGTTCTATGCAATTTTTTGATGCGACGTTGAATTTGGCGGCAAAAAAAATTCCTACGGTAGAATTTAAGTGTTAGTTTAATTTTTTTCAATATGTGAATAACGATTAATTTTATAAGAAAAAGTGTAGACATATTTTTAAAGAAAGTTTAACTTTACATAACCTTTCTTTATCAAGTTTCTTAATACAACGAAAGGTATGTCTAAAATTAATTAAATATGAACGAAAATAGTTAAACTGTATTAGTGATATAGAAGTGGGTGGCTTTGGACTTTTTTTTCAAGTTAACATGTATTTATGTCTATTCATCTCTATCTGACAAGTTTTACACGTCATTCTGACATAATTATTGTTTTTGTTTTTACAGGGTTTTCCATATGAAAGATATTGTATAGTTATCCTTAAAAAATTATAATTAATAGTATATTATACATAGAGGGAGAGAAATACCTGATTTTTCCTGAGATGCAATTTGCAGCACGAGGGCTACAAAACATCGAGGAAAAAATAGGATTCTCTCCTGAGACGTATATACTATTTTTCGCAAAAGCGGAAACACAAAAACACGGAAAATTAATAAATTTAATAATAGTTTCGTCAAATCCGTATGTTTTTTGGAATTCGTACCTTGACAACCTTTCCTAGTGCGCAGAAAATTGTTCTCGAAAAAGCTGAGAAATTGTGAACAATTTCAACAATTGTGGGCCTGTATCGTTTACTGTAAACAAATAAATAAGGTACTTCTTGTGTTTTTATTCGTACTCAGTATTTGAAACTGTCAAAACATAAAATAAACCTCTTAGGGAGATAATGTGACATATTTGGTCCATAGGGAGAAAATGTTCCACTTCTGTCACGATTTTGACAACAGAGAAACTTCTACTTTCGCTTTCGCAAAAAAATTTTTAAGTTAGCATCGTCAAACGTCTGTTTGACATAAATTTTGTTTTTGTTTTTACAATGTTGCCTATTTTCGTAATGAACTTATTGTAAAAGAGGTTGCAAATTATTCTAATAAAAACGCTATTAAAATTATTATTATTTCTTTTAATTTCCATTTTGTATTTTGATAAAATAATTGAAAAATTATTTGCACTGAAACACCTCAAAACTTCTATGAAAAAAATTATTTTTTAACTTTGGTGCTAAATCCAAATTTTTTGTGTAACACATTAATTATTGATCGGATTGCTTTCAGTGATTAGAATTTCTTTTATAATTTTATGAGTAATATCCAAATCTACTGTGTGAACTATTGGAACCCTTCAAAATGTGGTTCATCGATACTTTAAAAATTTACGAGGATATAGATGAAACGCTGATCGATTTTCAAGTGTTATGATTATTCTAAAACAACCCTCGTATAGTTCTGAGCATACTCAATGCCTTTCCAAAGAGTTTCGATGATAAAATTAATTAGATAATTTTTTTAACAATTAGTAAAAAATAGCCCATTTTTCGGATAAATTCATTTTTACAAAAATTATGTACTTAATTTTAGCATCGAAACTCTTTGGAAAGATACTGTGCATGTCGAGAACTATTTTGGAACTACTGGAACTCTTCAAAATGTTTATCGTCGATACTTACAAAATTTAAGCTATGCAATTTTTCAAGTCGAATAATTCTATAAATATTAATCGGATCGCGTTCGATGATTAATATTTCCTTCAGAACTTTTCGAATACTATCCAGATCTGCTGCGAGAACTATTAGAACTCTTTAAAATATTATTTGTTAACATTTTCTTTTTTTAAGGATTTTTTTTTTCTAATTTTCAAAAAAAATTTTTCATATCAGGTACTCTAGAACTTTTTTTCTAATTTTCAAAAAAAAGTTTTTCATATAAGGAACTCTAGAACTTTGCAAAGTATAGCAATTTAGCTAGTCAGAACTACTGGATCTCAATTTTCGATGTGAAGTTAGCACTCCATTTTTCAAATTAAAATTTGGAACCCTTAATGAGCGGAACTCTTTTTATTTTTTATAAAGTACTTCTAAACTCTTTAAAAGGAAGCCAGAACTCTAATCAGAACTATTGGAACTCTTTGTTGGGGTGCCAACTTCACACGCGTATAAAATAATCTATACAAAAAAACCTTTAAATATACGAAGTCAACCATAAAATGATTGCCATCTTTAACCAAATGACCTTTTTGTAAATTTTTACAAATAACGGATTACATTTTAGCAAGCGGGTCTGCATAATTTTTTGTTGAATTTGAAGCACAAACTAATGCCAAACTCAAATTTTATTTAAATTTAATAAAAAAATTCCCATATGATGCGGACTTTTTGAAAGATGCTGTGAAAGTATAACTTAATGATTTTTTACTCGAAATACCTACATCACAATCTTTTTATATGTGATTTACAAGTTTCAAAATATTCTTGGGCCATCTCATGTTAATAAAATAATACATAAAAAAAACTTTTAAATATACAGAGGCAACCATAAAACGATTTTCTAAACTCTTTAAAAGGAAGCCAGAACTCTAATCAGAACTATTGGAACCTTTTGTTGGGGTGCCAACTTCACACGCGTATAAAATAATATATACAAAAAAACTTTTAAATATACAAAGTCAACCATAAAATGATTGCATCTTTAACGAAATGACCTTTTTGTAATTGTTACTTCAACACAAAAAAGTGGTATATAACTAAATATATAAACTTTCTTGTTTATGTATTTATTTGACACATGTCAACAAACATTTCGAAATTAATTTTTTTTTCTTTATTTTATATAAACGATTACAAAAAATTTTTGGTCGTAACACGTGTGCTGTCACATTTTTGGTGCTGGGTCTTATATTTTATCCCTCGGCTAACGCCTCGGGCTAAAAGGAAAGCCTCGCACCAAACAGTGTAAACAGTGCACTAGTTGCGAAAATAACTGTGTTGCTCATAAACTTCCAGCTTCATCAAACATACTTTAAAATTCAAGCTTCAGGGTACAAAAAAAGCTTGTGGTGCTTCTCATTAGTTTTTTGGCAACGTGCCATTAACCACCTGACTGTAACCAAAAACGCTGGCGTTGGCTAACTGAGTTAACTGTAATCGCGAGCTACTTCTCCTATATTTTATATAAAGAGTGGTGTGTAACACAAATAATTACTTAAGTTGACTAGTATTCATTTAGTACTCAAAAGGATAGATTCTTTTATTATTTTTTTTTGAATATGTATAGATTTTAATTTCCAAATCTGTTGTGGTTTGTACTAGTTTAATGTTAGATATATTTCTAATTATTGTACTATTACAAACTAATAACTTAGTAAACTTAATTTTAATAAATTGTTCATCTCATATAATATACCTTTTAAACTGCATGTATATTCAAAATACTACATGCTTCTAAACACCGTCATTCCTAGAAACATCATCATTAATTACAAATTGTTTTAAAACAATTAATTCACTAAGTAGAACATAGCTTTCTAAAAATGGATGAAACAAGAATTTATAATGAAGTAAAATGTAATATATACATAAGCATGTTTCAAGAATTCAAATTAACCAAAAATATTAGTGTTGTAGAACATTTCTTAACAACGTATATGTTATGAGAACAGACATGAAAAGTAAACATTGGTGGTCTAATCTTAAGGCTTGGCTGCTAAACAGCAGTTAATTTGCGTGAGAAACCACGAAGGGGTCTGTTTTTAAACTAAAATAATAGAGGTTTGAAAACTTCAGAAGCTGACACGCCTTTTTCACACATTAAAATACCCTTAAGAGTGGTCTTATACATGGATCAGGTAATAAAATTGCATTACAAACAGTTTTATCGCTTTTTACAAGTTGTGACTATGTCTAGTATATGTACATATTATATTGTAAGCTTAATTTTATTGTTGCGATTATTTTGCGATTATAATTTAAATTCTAAATTTGAGCCCAAGAATCTTTATTGGTGTAAAAGTTATACTTAAGACTGGTTTATGATCAGTGGATTAATTAAACTAGGAAGAGGAAGGGTGAATATGATTTATGAAGCAAATCATTTGAGCCTGCTTTATTAATGTTTATACGGATACTGATGATGAACTACCATTATTTGTTTGTAAGAAAATCCTATCTTATGTGTAAACAAAAATGAAATAGATAAATTATGTGATTAATCTGTTGCAAACAGCTTATTCCACAGATATAACGGTCGTACGAGAGTATAAAATTTTAGAATAAGGAAAACTGACATATCAACTTTAAAAATTTACGATAAATCGCTGATTAATTATTTGTATTCGTATTTTGATGTATGCTAATTATAGTTTATGTAACCAAAACGCTTTCTAATAGCATGCTTAAACAGTACTTCGTATTTACATATACATACTACAGATGACGAAAACTTAATACTCTGAAGATATACGGTATCATTGGGTTTTGTACAATTTATAAGGCAGGCTTACAGTATAATGTAGGTCTGTATTAATGGAGCTGTTTTTTGTAATTTTATTTCTACTAACTTAAGAAACAACGTTAATAAATTAAACTTTCACAACACGTATCATGCATATTTTTTTTCAATTTAAGCCAAAATCCTAGCCCTTAACCTTGCTCATTAAACTCTAGTTTGCAATAATCTGTTAATACTAGAATAGAACTAAAATAATGATTTCGAGTTTTCTTTAAGTACGAGTTCTTAAAAACACATTGGAATCAGTTTTGATAATGTAATACCAAATTCATGTACAGGTGTGAACGGGGAATAATTATTTATTTTTCATTTTTGATTATAGAGGTTGGTGGTTTTTTGGCTAAAGAAGTTACATCAACTAATTTGATACCTTTTGCAGTATATTAAAGTCTCAAGTGTAATACTTCACTATTTGGCGTGGTTTTTTAATTAGTGCAATTGAAACTTCCCCATTTTGGTTTGATGTCGCCTTGTACAATTCGAGAAATATAAATTACATCTTGATTCGCCACAAGCGCTTAACCCTTAAACAGGAACATCAGTCTGTGAGATCGATGGTTAGTGATTCCAGCGCTAGGAGCGCTGTAGATATTCTGATGGGTCTGAGCATCAGTGACATCTTCAGTCGGGAGTTGGTACGAACAATGGCGACTGTCATGTTTACGTCATCTCTTGTTAAATAGCATTCACAATATCCAAGTCAGTCTGGCAGACCGATGTTCCGTAATAGAACAAGCAATTTATACCGGTTTCTCAGACCGATATTCCGCAATAAATCAGGCAACTCGTACTGGTCTCTCAGACCGATGCTATAAATCTGACATTTTTATTATTTGATGCTCGCTTCCCTAAAGGCGATCTTGGTTGGATTCCCAGATTTTTGCATGTAAATTTATTACCTGGACAATGCCGCAGGGCGGCGGATTTTCTCTAGAATCTACTGTTTCCCTCACCCTTCATTTCAGGCGCTGCTCTATATGCACCTCATGTCACCTCTTATTGGCTACCTGAACTTTCCAACTCACCTCACATTATTTTGTATTTGTTTGTAATTTTCTGTTATTACCAAACGGAAAGAATGTAGTTGATGTCTCCCTGATTTCGAATTTTATTGTTGCAGCTCAAAAGGGAACCAAGAAGCATAACGAGACGCTTAAGAAAACTTGTAGCACTGGCAATATCTCAGAACCTTCTAAATGAATCGGATTCAGATGTTGACTGTGAGGATTCTTATGTGCCATATAACGGAAATATTATCAGAGATCCCTGAAACATGACAGATTCTGAAAATTCCAGTACTGACGAACAGAAACTCCTGGGAGAACTGGTTTCCTTGCGGCCCTCACAACATCCTACCAGTAACTAACTCTAAAGGTAAGAACAGTGATTCAACTGATACATCACCATCAGTGGGCGACATTCTTCTACCCCAACAATGTACCATCTCGTCAAGCTCTTTGCCGCGAGTTACGTTCGTCTCACATTGTCGGATCCTCCCATTATTCACGACAGTGTTGGTAGTGACCATGACTCTGACGCTGAAACTTATACGCCTGATATTATTTATCACGCTAAAAAAATATTGCTTTTCTTGGTCCTGAGTACCTCCTCACCCTATTGCACAAACAGCCGCGTGTAATGTTGTTACAGTAAGACATTGCAAATTACAGGGACCTGCTCATGCGCTTGGTAAAAATCCTACACCAGGAGAAGTGTGGCGTCTACTAGTAGAAGACCGGCACCTCACCTTTCACTTTTGTGACGTCATTTGACCTTGGGGATTTCCCAGGGCCTGCCACGTGGCTGACCACTATTTGACCTTGAGAAAGTTGTTTACCTTGAGAAACAGGTTTGCCTTGAGAAAGTTGTTTACCTTGATAAAGTTGTTTACCTTGAGAAACAGGTTTGCCTTGAGAAACAGGTTTACCTTGAGAAACAGGTTTAGCTTGAGAAACAGGTTTACTTTGAGACCAGGGGCTACGCGGGAAATATGAAATTGTGGTTTCTTGTCAGACGAGAGCTACCTCTAGGACCTGGTGCTTCGCTGGGGATTGTTTTATGGAAATTCTTGTAAGATAAATGTTACATCTAGGACCTGGTGCAGCGCTTGGGGTTGTTTTATGGAAATTCTTGTAAGATAAATGCTACATCTAGGACCTGGTGCAGCGCTTGGGGTTGTTTATAGAAGTTCTTGTAAGATAAATGCTATCTCTAGGACCTGGTGTTTCGCTGGGGTTGAAAATAAATGCTACCTCTAGGACCTGGTGCAGCGCTGAGGGTTGTTTTATGGAAATTCTTGTAAGATAAATGGTATCTCTAGGACCTGATGCAGCGCTTGGGGTTGTTTTATGGAAATTCTTGTAAGATAAATGCTACCTCTAGGACCTGGTGTTTCGCTGGGGATTGTTTTTAATAATAAAATGTAAGATAAAATGTTATCTCTAGCTTCGCTGAAAATTTGAAAATTGAATAAGGGACCCTATTGCTAACTTGTAAGACAGGGTCTAGTGTTAGGTCTGAACCTCTGGTGGGAAATAGTACGAGGACTCTAATGCTAACTTGTAAGACAGAGCTTGTTTGTGGTGCCGCCTAGCAGGAGTATGGACTAATGAGTATTTACTGTAATAAAGGTGGCGCTACCTAGTGGTATATTTCAGAGTTAACCAGGGATTTGTTTGTGGTGCCATCTAGCAGGGGTATGGGTTAATGAGTATTTTCTGTAATAAATCGGCATATTTCAGGGTTAAGCAGAGGTTTGTTGCTGAGTCATCAGGAGGAGCAGCGAGCGTTTTTCTGTAATAGGTGGTATATCGCTTAGCTAATTAGGATTTGTTTGTACTTTATGACTTATACATGTTCTCTATAAGCTCTACTAATCAAATGCATTGCCTGTAGAACATTCATAAAGGTGTTTTTTAAGATGGGGTTTAAAAATTATTTTGGATGTGACACAGTATACGTTGTACAACACTACCTTATCTTATCATATCCTAATCAAAAATAATACTATAAGATCTTAAACATACATACATACACGTAAAAAAAATGTTAAGGAATTACCTGAAATCGTAACTTGTATTAATAAATACAGAGATTGCATCTGGTCCTCTCGGAGAAGATAATAATGATGGCCTTGAGGCAAACCGTCAGTCTCAACGGATTTGCTATGGTATAAAAAGACTTGTACACCTCAAGGAAGTGTTGGGATCTCAAACCAAGCTGGCAGTCTCACCAAACCTGTTACTAATAGTAATGAAGACTTCTACAATTTGAGATCGTCTGAATTTTACAGTGCTCGAACCTGCTATTTAAAGTATTCAAGCTCTGACGTCAACTCTAAGTTATAGCTAATAGGGTTTACCCTCATTTAGAATGTAAAACACGCATTCACTTTGACTGTCTCTTTGAATATTTTATTTTGAAGGTCTCTTTTAAAAGTACAAAATACAATAAGGCCATTTTGATATTTAAAGACGCTTATAATGTACTGCTCATTATTTAAATTCAAATAGTTAATTACAATGGTTTTAATGAGTTTCATCGTATGATAAAATTGTTTTGTAAAATGCAGCGAATGCAATATATAAATAAACTGTAGCTTAATCTGATATGTACTATTTGTGAAGATAATAACCCTATTTTTAAAAATAAGATAAGATCTGTAATTGTTGCTTTGCTACATCCATGTATACAAACATGATTTTAAAATTACTTTTTGTTTTACTTCAGTGGTGACAGTTAATTCGTTTTAAATTATGCTTGCTTTAGTAAGTTAATTACTACACATCAATTGTAATTATATAACACGGTTAAATATAATAGTCTAAAATTGATTACCAATATAATATAAATCATTTCTTTTAAAAAAACATTAAATAATAAATTTTATATAATACGATTTTAAAACACACAAGCCGAATTAAAAGAAAAACAATAGATTCAATTGGTATTACAGGGTTCTTGATTAAAACAATTAAACGTAGTACAAAAGTGAATTTTTCAAAAATGATTACACAACGAGATTATCGGGTTCAATCGTTTTAAAAGTAACTTTTTACATTCATTGAACCTTGAGATTGTAAAGTCTACATATCGATAAACTATTTGTATGAAATACAATTATATAACCCTGTTATACAACGCTCATTACTAAAATATAATGTGAAAAGTGTACTTACACGCACACTCATTAACGAACCTAAAAATATTTTTTAAATCTGCAACTGCAAAACACCTTAACAAATTAAAATATAGAGTTAAATAATAATAATTTCAGCCATGCATGTAGACAGATTCTCTTTCTATAGAATTCTATACAATCGAAAAATTATTATCTGTATGTTTTTAATTAATAGCTATGCTAATTATAACACTTTTAAATTTCTAATTTGAAATAAGGGCAACGTAATTTAGCTTATTCCTGCTTCATAGAGAGCATTACCATCGTCAAGATTTGAGCTGCATCCATCGTCTTCACCTTGAACGATTATATTGTAATAGTTTAGTAACAGTTCATAAAACATCTAATACCTCTGATCTAGATCATAATAATAAAAACTCATTAAACAGTGATTACGCTTTAAATGCATGCAAATAAATAATAGCTTTTTTTTTATATTACGTCTATTATTATATAGACGTGAGATTACCCTTAAAATTAGCTGGCTTCAACACAACTCTGGAAATACCTACTACATCCGTTCAAATCTCTCCTCTCACGTTCTCAAAACTGAACCGTATTCATTTTTCTTGAATTTACCTGTACTCCATTTCGGATTCGGCTGTATGTTTTTTCTAATACACAAACAGAATCTTCAATATTGTGATGTACGCAGTTGCAAGATGTCTGTGTTCTCATCTTTTAAATTAGCTTCATATTATTTTACATACAAACAAGCATCAGGGATGCACCCATCAAAAGCGAATCAGATTTATTTGTAAAAACATATGCAGGTTTTAGGTAAACACAATAGCGGATACAGCTACATGCTAACGGTTATCGATGTTTTCGTATGAGGGTTTGAATGAGAGCTCTTAAACGAAGACAGCCTCACAGGTGTTTTTTAAGAAACTGATACACATTTCAGGAGAAGAAAACATCAATTACCCTAAGGCGGGTACAGTGTTGTAGTTGAAAGAATTAATAAAACATTGAAACAAGAATGTGGTGCTGCCTTACGATGATAATGATAAGGTAATTTCTAATGTGGAATGCATTTTCATTTTTATGAATGCAGTATATTTTCTATTAGTTATTTCGGTATGTGACATTGTAAAACGAATGTTTTTAGAAATTATCAGGTTTTCTATAACGCTGATAATTACTTTTCGGTGTATATATACAGTTCTGCGAATATATATTTTACAGTTCGAAAAAAATGGAACATATTACAACCATTGTAGAGATCGACTCAGCATACGAAGTTGAAGTGGCCGCGAGACTGAAAGGGTGATGGAAATCATACGAGATAAACTTGAAGCCCAGCAGAAGTTTTACCGAGGTGAGCACAGCTCTGGAGTTGCACAGCATGAGGGTACAGGGTAGAAGTCGCGGAACAGAGGTCAGTATTAACAGTGTGCGTGAACAAGAAAAGAAGTGTCAGCCTGCACAGATAGCGTTAACCGAACCTGTAGCGTGTACATCAGCAGTTCATCGGGGCGGGCGGCGGCAGCAATCACAACTGCAAGCATGTAAAAGAAGACGCAAGAAGACTAAGGCTGGCAGCAGTAGCGTTTCTAAAAGACGTCGACCTCATGACGAAGTGGATTCCGACATCATACTTATAAGTGAAAATGAAGAGGACCAGCAATCACAACAAGCGGTTCGGGCCAATCCGACGGTGAGCACACTGTCAACATCCCCAGAGAGGTGCCAGCAACAACTCCTACCGGAGGTACAAACCGTGTCAGCGATCAGCACTTTCTCATCGTCAGATGTAGGTAGTAGTATGAATGTCTCTATGCTAGAGACTCTTCCAAGCTCAACCGCCAAGGGAGAATATGAGCGAGCCCTGCGAGGCTGAACAAGGTCAACACACACCATCACTACCGTCAATACCATTAATCAGTCTGACAGGCCCTGCAGGTGTAGATGTGGCTGTACCTCACCAGAGGAGCTCATCAGGGACTGCTCCAATCACCGCCAGGGTGTAATTATGAGGGTGAGGAGCTGAATCATTTTAAATGAAGCGATGTTCTTATATCCAAATAAAAATAAAATAAAAAAATTATCTGTTTTATTTATTCTTTATATCCAAATGGAAGAGTATCAAAATTTTCTATTCTACGTCGCTTAGAATAACTTATCCTATACTGCTTAGATTCTGGCCTACTTAATACATTATAACAACTATCTCTAACAATTTTTCTGTCATTATATACAAACAAAGAGTCTTTACTATTGCTAAGTACCATGTCTTTCATCGCATCAAAGTTTATAACGCGTGAGTTCTTATAATTTAAGGTAATGCCCTTGACTTTACACACGGATTTAACTGCTTGATCACTGGTTGAAAACACATTATAACTATAGTTTTTTGGTCCTGCACTAACAAATTCGGCTATATAACTTCCTCCACCGTACGCCTCCAGCTCGTCGGTCATCTGGCCAAGGAAATCCCACATGCTGGATTCCAGTCGTCGGGTTTTGCGACAAATATCACACTGTCTGTGTCGTAATACAGAACACGGCGGTCTAGTTTCTCCAAGTAACTATATAGTTCTAATCGTGCATGAGCGGTCGTGTATGCGGCTATGGATACATTAATTGTTTTTTGTGATTCACCCTCTCCCTCTGGTCTATCCCAATTCACCATCACAACGTTATCGTTAATAGGTATTATAGATTGTACCTGAACCAATGGATCTGTGAGCAATTTGAAAAGTCCTTTGGTTCAGATACAATACTACACTGGGTTAAATTTTCGTTGACCAAACTTACCCCAAAAAGAATTCAGCATAAGTTTGGCCAGGTACCTTAAACCGGGATTTTCTTAATATTACTAGGTTCTAACTGAATCCCTCTTTCTCATAATATTCAGTTATGTATTGAGCCTTCTCGATTTCTGACGTACAATGACTAGGCCACCCTGAACATTCCTGTTTTAGTTTTAAGAAATTATCAATGTAACCGCTAAATAATCCACCCTGTTTAGTTACTCTGTCATACGTGGTTACCTCGTATTCCCAAATTTCGAAAACATTTAAAACTTTATAGTTTTTAGAGATAGCCTTACGCAGCTCGTCAGCTACAAATGTTCCAACGAAACTGCGCTCGGTCTCACTATGTCCACACGCCCCCTGATTTAATTCAACACCGCACGTCCTACATAACACAAACATCAACTTGCCATGCATTTTTAACGGTAAAACAGGATGGTAGAGATTAGAGGGCGGTAGTACTCTGCATTTAACTAAACCCTCCACCGTGTCTAATGAAATGTTCTTACAATCTAGTCCTATATGAATTTTTGGATGACCTATGGGATATTTGCAATATTTATTTACAAATGGGTATAATGAGCACACGTCGTAATACATAATTTTCTCAGTAATACCGTCACATCGGTGATAAAGCTTACTAGCATTAGTGCGACCTCCGTAAAACGCGTCACGTGGGTTTAAGGGGTCGTCATCTTGATGACCTAAATGCTGTATGAATGCCCGTAACTCATCATTAGCAAGTATCTGTTTTTTAAAATCGCATTCGCGCATCTCCACTAAATTATATCCGCGCTCGCGTATAAATTGAGACCGTGCCACCGTGTTCTCATTCCGTGCAAGCATAGAGGTACTTACACCGAGTTTCGGATCCATGTTAGCCTGATTGGGGAAGCATTCCTCGCAACCGTGCCAGTAACAGCCAAGAAATTCAAAAACGGTGTTTGACTCAGCGCAATACCCGTCGACCTTAACACCTTCAGGTGTTCTAAACTCGCGAGCTTTCCCTGCGTGTTGTATAGTCACCTGCTGAGAATGTTCCATCCAACGCAACCATTGTATTGCGATTTTGGATTGGTTGTCGGCACGTCTATAACCGCCTTTCGGTATAAGTCCTATTGTGTTTTCTCTGAGGAAACGTCTGCGAAACACCTTGTTGCAAGCGCTAGCAATAGTGGTCGCCTCCTCAAATGGATCGACTTTATTTTGGGTCGTGAACGTGGACCAGAAGCTAATGCAACCTTTAACAAGGATCTTAACGTCCATCAGGCAATATCTCTCAATCTCCTCGCTCATCTTAAAAACATAATTACTCTGGGTCGTGTGCCATTCTAAAAGTGCATTTCGATCTTTCGTAGACATCTGATCTGCACAATAATATTCCAATGCTGGCAGAGGACCCTCGTAATTCTGATTCACGGATGAGTTGAACAGATATGGGAAGTAACCCTTGGACTCGGGGAAATTGAAGGTTTTCGGAAATGCCGAGAGCGGTGACGGGATGAAGTTAAGGGAGTCAATGAATCTAATATCGTCGCATTGAATAGAGATTAATTTTAAGCCGTTGGAGATGACTTTAGGTCTCCACAGATTATTATTAGTTAGCATGCATCTAAGCACAAAACACCCATCGTACCCCTTCATGTTATGTGCGATGCATGTAACTTTAAATTTTCGAGCTCTCTCGGCAACATATGCTAGAAACGATCGAACAGGGTCTTCCCTGAAAATGTGCACTCTTTTGCTACATACTGAGCATTCCTCATCTAAATTGTCAGCATGTTTGATACAGACAGAGCAAACATTCGCGGCCACGCATAGATTGGGCTCATGCAGAAACCTATCATTCGTTCCCTCACACACTTTTTCTTGCATACACTCCAAATCGTAAAAGATAAACATAGATGGTTTACCATTACCGCTGTCACGTCGAGCCTTGTTAACGGCCATGTAGCAAAGATGACCGATAGGTTTTTGGCTCAGACACGTGGAGCAGTAGCTGTATCCGCATCTATGTTTACCCTTTACCTCAGTTGTTTTAAGACATTTTAAACACCTACGTAATTTTTCGCATACTTTAGAGTCCTTGTGGTTTTTAAGACATTCACTACCATAAAAATCTCTCTTGCAATCATTGCAAACAATTTTCGGATTTTCAATAGAACAAGGTGGTTTCTGATGACACGCTGGGCATTGGTACATACATTTCATGTGGTCTTTTTTCTTATTATAGCGTTTTCTACATTGCTCGCAGTAATAGCTGCAAGTAAATGCTGAAGTGAGACTAGTTATGACATTATAATGTTCGTCTTCTAATATTAAATTTAAAACTACTCTAGCTGGTTCCCTAGGACCCTCAAAATAAACCGAATCACCTATACGCGAATTATAAACTACAATGGTATATGAATCTAAATGATTTTGAAATGCCTGAATATGCTCGTAACTACCCCTGGCTAAGATCTACACCGCTGTTTTGGCAAAGCTGCGTAGCTCGTTCTTGAAGTAATGGGCATCCCGTTTCCATACTACTGCATTACATCATTACTTCTAAATGAAATAGCTATGATTAGAGCGCGAGCTAAACAATTATTATCTTTAATTGTTGATGGTACAACAATAATACCTTGTCTTTTGGATTTACAGAAATCTGCAAATTTTAACCCGGTCAAGTTTTTGCGTCCATAGCCTACAGGCACAACCACTCTATCAACGTTTAAAACTAATAAGTCGCTAGAGAAAAAACTAGCGTTGCTCTGCATTACCTTTTCCAGCAGCGACATTATCACTTTCACCGACAACTGGTCCACTCTTCTAAATGAAATGCCAATTGGTTTATCGGGGAAATTTGGATTTCTTAGCGTGATCCCTGCTCGATCTGAAGGAGCCGCGTCCTTCACTATGTATGAATACAGTTCTTGGAATGCATTCTGTAAAAAATGTGTATTAGATAAATTTTTAGTAAAATGGTTTTATTTTACCTGTAGCCACATTAAGGGATTATCCTTGCACGTCTCGTCATTGAAGTTAAACCGTAGCGTTTTACACGTGGTGTTGAATTTTTTTATAAATTTACTATTTGATCCACCAATTATATTAATATGATTGAACACTGAGGATGGTCCGGTCTGATGCTGCAAGCCTGACCCCGATTGATCTTGTACCTGTAATGTACTCATTCAGTAATACAATAGAAAATTAAAAAAGACATACCGTTATCAAATTCCCTGCTGCGGAAGTTTCCGACATCTCTTCATCGTCAAACACGTCACTCATATTTATTTGAGCAGAGCTTAAAAAAAAATAATTAAAAATTTTAAAATAAAAAACAGGTATATACTTACATTCCACCAGCCCTTCGTACAGCTTCAACAAAATTATCGTACTCTTCCATCGAATCTATATTATTATTCTCAAATACAATTTTATAATTAATAATATTGTATGCCTTTATCAACAATTCGTCGGTTAATAATACACCACTGTGATACAATCCCAAAATCTGCTTAGCTGATAAAGATTCCATAGCTATGCTGTTCAAACAAGAACTACATTAACTAAACCCTGGCGCACGCTTTTATACTATTCTTCCAGGCCCTGAGGCTAACTTCAAGGTCGATTAGTAAAGCTAACTTCAAGGCCATACTTTATGGTTAACTTCAAGGTCAATGACCTCCTCAAGGTTATAGATATTTATAGAAGCAGTTGACCTTGGAAAAAGTTGACACGTATTTTATTTTATTTATGTCTACTAATTAATTATGCTACTATTTTTCGACGATAGGTTCAAAGGTCTACATGGTAGTTTTCTACACTTGTCTTACAACAAACTCTTTATTATTAAAAACAGCCCCCCAGCAAAGCACCAGGTCCTAGAGATAACATTTATCTTACATCTTTATTATTAAAAACAATCCCCAGCGAAACACCAGGTCCTAGAGGTAGCATTTATCTTACATCTTTATTATTAAAAACAACCCCAAGCGCAGCACCAGGTCCTAGAGATACCATTTATCTTACAAGAATTTCTATAAACAACCCCCAGTGCTGCACCAGGTCCTAGAGGTAGCATTTATTTTCAACCCCAGCGAAACACCAGGTCCTAGAGATAGCATTTATCTTACAAGAACTTCTATAAACAACCCCAAGCGCTGCACCAGGTCCTAGATGTAGCATTTATCTTACAAGAATTTCCATAAAACAACCCCAAGCGCTGCACCAGGTCCTAGATGTAACATTTATCTTACAAGAATTTCCATAAAACAATCCCCAGCGAAGCACCAGGTCCTAGAGGTAGCTCTCGTCTGACAAGAAACCACAATTTCATATTTCCGCGTAGCCCCTGGTCTCAAAGTAAACCTGTTTCTCAAGCTAAACCTGTTTCTCAAGGTAAACCTGTTTCTCAAGGCAAACCTGTTTCTCAAGGTAAACAACTTTATCAAGGTAAACAACTTTCTCAAGGCAAACCTGTTTCTCAAGGTAAACAACTTTCTCAAGGTCAAATAGTGGTCAGCCACGTGGCAGGCCCTGGGAAATCCCCAAGGTCAAATGACGTCACAAAAGTGAAAGGTGAGGTGCCGGTCTTCTACTTCTACTATTTACTGATGACATCACGGACACAATAGTAAAAAACACAAATAAGAAATTGAAAAAAATGCGTTCCAAGATTGAAAATCCTGACAGTGTAGCACATAAAGACACAAACATAAACGAGATAAATGCTGTAGTTGGAATTACTGTCTTGTGTTGCATCTTCAAATCATCGCGAGAGTCTGTCAGCTCGTTGATTTCTACGTCTGTCACAGGGAGGCCTATATTTCTGGCCATAATATCTGAAAAACGATATACTGTATTGCACAGAGCTCTGAGATTCGATTGCTCAGACACTAGGAAAGAAAGGGAGAAGACGGACCCAGCTACTGCTATTTCTGACATTTTCAATAGGTTTATTTCAAATTGCCAGAATGTCTATTCACTACTGATGCCTAAGATTCATAAATCTGGTACTGCTATGCGACCCATTGTTTCTGGTATTAATGCACCTACTCATCTGCTGTCCAACTTTAGTGTTTCAAATTCGTATGAATTTAATGATAAAATTAACAACAGTGAACTTACTGAAGATGAAATTTTAATCTCATTCGACGTTTGTTCAGTTTATTTAGAAAATGTTTTAAAACAAAACTATTCTAAAACTATTCATGCGTAAATCTGAAACAGACTTAAAACGCGATTTGCCTTATTTTCCCAGAGTTTGGATTAGATACGTGGGTGTGCCATAATTAATACTAAAATATGAAGTGTTCAGAGCTTATTCAAATTCTAAATTTTCGACAATCAAATTCATCTATGATATGGAAGCAAATAACTCCCGTTTGTTGATACTATGGTAACAAGAAATGCTAGTAAACTAGATATAGATATTTATCGTAAGGAAACTAACACTAAGATTCATAAACAACTAAATTGCGCACTAAATTTCTACATAAAATACGTTTTCAGATGAAGTGGTTATGAATATAGTTTGAAAACAAACACACATAATGATTAGGTAATGCTAGAGAACACTCAAAATCAAAGTATGTAAAATCACCAAACTATCCCGTTTATACAACAGGTCTATCTAAATCCTTTCAAAAATTAATTTGAATTCACTCCAGTTACTTCAGATAATAGTTTGCAAAATGTTTTAGGCAATCCAAAAGATCAAGTGGATAATCGGGAATTTATGAGATTAATTGTAAAAATAGTGAACAAATATGTGTAGGACAAACTAAACGATCTATCGAAATTCACTTCAAAGAAGATTTATGAAATACACAGGTTGGGGCACGTCTGCCGTAGCCCTACATATATTTGATAAAAATCATGTAATATCTTTAATTAAAAATGTTAGTAATAAGTACGCATTTCATTGCAATGAAAGTTTAGAGATCTTCAAAAACATACAATAAATAATGTCGATAAAGGACCATTAGGTTATTCAGAACTCAATAAATTTCACTTTCGCTATCACGAGGTAAGCTTTCTTTAGTTCGTCCCATTCGACCACTGATTAATGATAGCTTAGCTATTGAAACGTGTTCGGTGTTTTTAAATTTTGTGTGGTATGTGGGTGTATTTTGTTTGTTACTGGTTCTTTTCCACAAAATGACTAAAATATTAGTTTGTAAAATTTAAAGAAAGGCATATTTATCAATATATTCCTATTTTTAGAAACACATATGTTTATGCCTATTTTAATGTTTAAATTAGGTCTCAGCAATTAAACGTAATTTAAAAGAAATAACTATCAAAAATTACAAAAACCAATATTAAGTAAATACCCGCGTTCTTATCAAGACAACAGCTTGGCACATATAACGTATATGTAGAGAAAGAACAACATTGATATTCTTCTGATCGTGACAGTGGCCGTGACACTATAAAGAAATAATATTTTGCTTGAGCATGTTAGAAACATTTAATTAAACCTACCCCTAATGAACACTTCGCTACTAACGAAATTATAGGACAGAAAAAATGTCAACAAACTTCACAAAACCACACATGTACCTATTGATCAAAATTACTTCAAACCTACACCGGGCAAACATTTAACGTACAACGCATCTCTATACTCAGTAGTGACAAAACTAAGAAGTTAAGTAATCGTGCCGTACACCGGTGAACAAAAAGTTCCCGGTATAGAACGCTTCGACAGTGCCGGTACGTTTCGGCGTCAGGATGTTTCGGCGCTAGAACGTTTTGACCTCGCCTGTTTAACCGCCAGGATTTATGGACAGCCACCAGAATGGCCAGATTTTCACTTGCTTTGTATATGTCAATTCCGATTTTACCCTAATACCCTAGAAATAATGCGACTTACAGTGTATCACAACATGCGAACGAAACGTTATTATCCGTAAATTTGAAGTTAAAGGAAGAAGCTATTTATTGGAGCATTGCAAACCGAAGTATTAGATTTGAATTCATTGCTATATTATAAGGGTATGCTCACCTTTCTTCAATCGCTTATTAGATGATACTCTTTTTTAGGCGAATGAGTACCTATATGTAGCGAAGGTACTGCAGAGAAAATGTTTTTACCCCATACCTTGTAATATGGCGTTGGTCAGTAGCGGCTATTTTTAATTTATTCATATGTTCGCATATATATATATATATATATATATATATATATATATATATATATATATATATATATATAGAATTCAATATTTTATTTGAACAAAGTTCATTAATAATAATACAAATTGTATGGAAATTTAAGTTTAAAAACACATACACAAAAAGAATTGCTAGAGTTGGATTTGAACCCACGATCTGTTGTTTACTAGAGAACTGCGTTACCAACTACGCTATCGAGGGAGCAAACCTCACCAGATTCAAACTTAATTTGTATATACTTTTATTAGTACTGATGTACACTGGTTTTAAAAATGGTTAAAGTACAAATGGCGGCTCGTTTTCAGATAATAAGCCAGGAACACATTAAGTAAGGTTTAACGATCAAGCTGGCCAAATTTGGGGAATCTAAATTATACGGGGTGTTCAAAATTTACTGCCAAACTTTTGAGAATTTAAAGATCTTTTTCTTTCTTATTTTAAACATAACACCCTGTATAATTTGATGGCATTCGATGCGGAATTAAAAAACAAAACTTTTTTTTTTAATATGTTCCTATCAAAATTCCTAAAGCTTTAAAAGATATACGCCAAAAAATCATTTTATCAACTATTTCATTAGCAATTTTTTTAAACAAAAAAACTAGGGTGGCTGTTAAATCAATCTAATGCCATGAGGGCTATTTTGACAAGTATTGCACGACATTTGTAGCAATTTTAATTTAAAACAACTTTATTCTAATTTATTTTTATTTTTCAACATTTCAGAACAAACCAAAACTAAACTAAACACTAAAAACGCTTATTTTGGGTTTCTTAACTAATAAAAAAATTACTAAAATTATTAACTTATGTTCAATATGTCTTCCGTTTTCTTCTAAACACAAACGAAGACGTATATTGAAAGACCTCGCCACTCTTCTTAATACAACAGGTGTGATTTTTCGAAATGCATTTTGTATTCTTTATTGCATGTCTTGAGAGGTGGTTGGAGCTTCATGGTAAACGGTTTCCTTAACATAGTCCCACAAAAAAAAGTCTAACTTAGTTAAGTCCGGTGACCGTGGTGGCCAATTACATGGCCCTCCTCTTACAATCCAGCGACTTGTAAAGGCTCTATCCAGATGGTTCCTGAGTTACAGTGAGTGATGTGCCGGTGCTCCATCGTGTTGCAGCCACATTGCATTTCTTATTTCTAACGGTAAACTTTCACACAAACGGGGCAACTTACTTTGTAAAAAGTCTAGATACATGTCCCCGTTTAAACGGCCGCTGAAAAGTGCGGACCAATGACATGGTCTCCAATTATCCCCCCCCCCCCCCACACACATTAACAAACCATCTATGTTGTCTATCGATCTGCCTGAATATCCTTGGGCTTGTGGTCCAAGTAGTAATGAAAATTATTTGCCGATTAACAAATCTGTTTTATAATCGGTATCGAACAACGGGAAACCTTATCGAAAAAGTCAAAATGAACCTTGTTTTAATCCTGATGCGCCAATTACAGAATTCCATACGTTTATCAAAGTCTTCTTGAAAAGTTCTGGTGAAACTGAATGTGATACGCATGGAACTGATTGTCTTTAAAACACGTTGAACAGTACTTTCACTAACATCTACTCGATCAGCCACTACCTTCTGACTAATGGACGGATTTTCCGTAACCTGTAGTAGCACATCCAGTTCCTTTTCTTAACTGAATGTGATACGCATGGAACCGATTGTCTTTTAAAACACGTTGAACAGTACTTTCACTAACATCTACTGCATCAGCCACTACCTTCTGACTAATGGACGGATTTTCCGTAACCTGTAGTAGCACATCCAGTTCCTTTTCTTCTGTTCGAACCCGTTTAAGTGAATCTCTCCAATAAATTCTATAGATTACGCTTGTCTGGATGCCGTCGTTCTGGATAACGCTCTGCATAAAACCGACTCGCCAAAAAACAGTTCTTTTGGGACTCTCCAAATATGAAAATAATATCCACAAGCTCTTCGCTGCTGTGATTCATCATAAAAGGCACAATTAGAAGCAAACCACTTTAAACGAGATCTTACAATAGTAACAAATGACATGCAATACTTGTCAAAATAGCACTCACGACATTAGATTGATTTAACAACCACCTTATTTTTTTTATTAAAACTGCTAATGAAATAGTCGATAAAACTAGTTTTTGGCGTATATCTTTTAAAGGGTTAGGATTTTTGATAGGGACATATTTTAAAAAAGTTTTCTTTTTTAATTCCGCATCGAATGCCATCAAATTATACAGGGTGTTATATTTAAAATGAGAAAGAAAAAGATTCTTAGATTCTCAAAAGCTTGACAGTAAATTTTGAACACCCTGTATAATTTAGATTCCCCAAATTTGGTCAGCTTGATTGTTAAACCTTACTTAATGTGTTCCTGGCTTATTATCTGAAAACCGTTTTTAAAGCCAGCGGTGTAAAGTTGATTTTTTAACATTTAATTTTTTTTTGTCGATGATATCCAACCGATTTCTATACAATTTTAGGGTTATGTAGACCATCATGGAAGCCAATTAAATCTGTAAAAATATAAGGTATGTCATTTAAAAAAATATGCCATTATGACGTCACACTTTTTTGGAACACCCTGTATAATCAATCACATTTTCCAAAAATGCTCCATAGGTCACAGATAAAGTGTGCAAAATATTAAAACTTTAAGTTAAATAATAACTAAGCTACAAAAGACGAGAGCTGAAATGAAGGACCCTGTACATATATATGTACACGTGCAGGACGACTTGCTTAATACATTAAGATAGTAAAAAAATTTTAGACGTTCCTATCCCCTTAAAAGATTGATGTGATGATCACACTAATATTTGTTTGCTTATTCATCTAGAATCTGGGTACATAAACTAAGCTGCCACATTCAAACACGAATCGTAAGAACGTTACATTCATTTAGTTTCAGAATAATCAATAACGCACCACACTAATGAAAATGCGATATTTCTTTTTTAATAAATATCACACTAAATTGGTAGTTTGTAACATATGCTTATTCGTCAATAGTTTGGGTACATAAGTACCCACGCTGCGAAATTCAAACACACGAATCACAAGAACGTTATATTACAGGCATTTGAAGTTTCTAAATAATCAATAACACACCACCCTAATGAAAGTACCATTATTTAATTAATAAATGGATGTTATCACGCTAAATCCGCAGTTTGTAATATTTGTTTGCTTACTGATCAGGAATTTGGGTACGTAAGTACATACGTTGCGACATTCAAAAATGCGAATCATAATAACGTTATATTACAAGCATTTGAAATTTCTATATAATCAATGAAAGTACGATGTTTTATTAATAAATTGATGTGATCATACTATATGCGCAGATTGTAATATTCGCTAATACATCAAAAGTTACTGATACATAAGCACCTACGCTGTCAAATTCAAAAACGCGATCATAAGAATATTATATTATAAGCACTTGAAAGTTCTAAGTAAATCAACAAAGCACCAAACTAATAAAAGTACCATGTTTTTATTAATAGATGTTTAAACGGTTTGTATAAGAAATTTACCTTAATCTAGGTACATAGTTATAAAGACAGAAATAAATAAATTGAAAAGTTTAACGACAATCAGAGAAAAAAATGTCCAAATTTTGGAATTTCCTTACAAACTTATTTTGAAAGTGTTAATAAAATAAAAAATGAATGCTTAATACGTAATGATTTTTTATGAAACCTGTTGTAGATGAAACTACACATTCCCGATCTTTAGTTTTAAATAAAAATAAAATTGAATACTTACTCAAAAAAAATTACACACACTGTAGGTATACAGGTAAACTTGTATTGTAAATAAACAAATCTCGCACTTGTAACAAAAACGTAAATAATGAACTGATTAAAAATAGAATTAATTAGTTAACTTCTATAGATAGTACAAACAACCTAATGATAGCATTCAGGTTCAAATTTGTTAAAACTTGTAAAGTGATATCGAAATTATCTCTGAGTCATTATTTTGTTATACACTAAGTTCAAAATTTAATCAAAACTAATGGTGACTAATATAAAAATAATTGCATAAAAATTAAAATTCACAAACTGATGATACTATCTTTCATATAGCTTATCTATTTCACAAAACTACTAAATATTATGAAACTATAACTAATATTGGTTCTGAACGGAATATGTTTAAACCATACAGGAATTATTTGTTATAAGAATATAGCAAATATGTAAAACTAAAAAATAAACAAATTATGAAATTGGATTTATTACTCATTAATACTTAATAATAAAAACTTTAAAATCAATTAATCGGTAAATTCGATAGTTAACTTTTGTTTCTTAACGGCGTTTACCAAAATTAAATCAGATTAACGGAATAATCAGAAGTACCTTGTACATAATCATCGCTATATGATAATTGAGTTATCCGCTTAAGTTGGTTCAATTTTCAAAAATACCCACTATAAATTTTGTAAGGCAATCACTGTCTCTGGTGCTAAAAGAGGTATATAAAAACAGTATATTAAGATATATGAATATATGTTTGCAGATATGTAATTCTTGTAAGTAGTTAAAAATCTAAAAAGGTAAGAATATTAAACTGATGCACTTTGTTCTTATTATCTACAGGTATAAAAATTATGTTTTTGCATTAATATTATACAAAGCAAAGCTCATTATGTGCAAAATTTATTTCTAATAAAATAATCCTACACGAAACGTATTGTAGTTATTGCTAATAAATCACAAAACCTTAGGACAAAATTTAAGATGGTTGCATAAAAAAGAAAATAAGTTTTTGTTACTAAGAAAGAAAATACAAAGGTTAGGCCATTCACATCTTGTTAAAACACAATATAAAAAGTTTGACTTACCTAATTTAAATTGCAAAAGTTAACATCTCTGCATTGTCATTACAACTGAAACAAAAATAATTTAAATATACAATGTAACCATTCTCTAATTATTTTAATTAGTGCTACAGTATCATTTTTAATAATCAAAAAAAAATTCTACGTAACCTTAAAACGTTTTTAAGTACAAAATAATAAAAAAATGTTAATAAATAGTAGTTATTAAGCATTGAAACTGGTAATGACAAGACTAACAAAAATTTATCCAAACCTAAAATTCATACACAAAGTCACAACTGTGCTATTTATTCGAGGCACAAATTAAATCTAACATCGAGGATGCATTGGAACACGAAACGTATGTACGTACTATGTTACCCTAGTTTCATTTTTCAGAAATACAGGTAACTTAAATCTAAGTACTTTTTAAATACAACCTATTGTTTTCCATACTCCATAAATGGATATAATTATTTTTATGAGTAGATACTGTACTGAGCATAAACGAATGTATTTAAAAAATGTAGTGATTAATACGGAATAACGTGAGATAAAATGATTACTCTTATTATCATTTGTGCGCGTGTATCAAAATAAGCATTACAGATTCCAATGCAATGAATTTTCAAATGCACATATCATATGTATACAAGTGTTATTTATCATTACAAATTCTATAAGTATAATATATTTTTATTACAATTTGATATGAAAAGTAGGATGCAAGGCTTTTTTGGTTATATTTAAGAGTTAAAGTACCTTACATACCAGCATTGCTATGCAAATTACAGTGAATGAATATACTTTTTAAAACCAAAGTACAGCATAATGTTTAAATTAGTATCGTTAGGTATACAGCACAGTAAAAATCTTCAGTTATTTGCTTTAGACAATACTAATGATTATTCATGACAATCTAACTTTCAGGATTTAAACTCACTAAAATATGATCTATTCCTTGTCACCCTGTGGGTAAATTTTAAGGATCATACAGTAGTTTTTGTTGTTCTCTTTTTTAATATTGAATTTAAATGAGCGAACATGTTTCCGAGTTTTATTTCATTACCTTTTTTTTGGTTTTGAGACATTTATAAATGGAGTTGTTATTTGTAAAATTACCTTTCATTCACAGGTGATACTGGCGTTTACGATTAGAGTAACGTTCGAATAGTTTTTGTTAAAGGGATTTGAAATTGCATCATGTGAAGTACGTTTTAAAATTAAATCGAGTATAAAATTAATACGTTATATAGTAGATCTTTTGTGAGTTTAAATTGTAAACCGTCAGACTGCCGTCTTCTTTTTGATAAGATTCTGGTTTTATACAAAGAGTTGGGTTTTATATACGTTAGCTTAAGGTTCATTATAGTTGAGGTTCGTTATCTTATCCATATCATGTTACTTGAAGTACCTTTTTGGCATGCAGTTTGCAACATGACGTAATTTCTTCAGTTCGGCTCACTAGTTCATTCGTTTTTGGCGTAATTTAAAATTTTATGTAATCCTTTTTTTATGAATGGCTATTGAGGATTTAAGTAAGTGGAAAGGGTTATAAGAGAAGATGGCATATTCTGAATAAGGTAGTAGTTTCCATCAAATGGGATCATATATTGGTTCACCACATCCCCGAGTTATTTTCTGTTGTGTATCGTTTGTATATTGCGACAGATTTTGGACACAGAAGTATATATATATATATATATATATATATATATATATATATATATATATATATATATGTAGTGTTTATGACTTGAGTTTTTTTTAAGGTGTACATATTTTGTAATCTTCATCTTCACTCACAACGCTAACAATTTTTACGTACATTGACAGGTTATGAGTTAAATAATTATACAACGTCAACATCCAATTACCGTCTATTTAGATTGTGACCAGTGTTATTGAAGTAATACGTTTTTTGTTAAGTAACAAGTTATTTTAAAAGAAGTTTTAAATTACAAAGTAACGTAAAATTAGGTAATGAGGCGGTCGTTTAACAAACAGCTGATTAATTTTGCATACGAGGGTTTTGCGAATAGTCGCAAATATTTTTGGAGTAACTTTTTTATAGGAATCAACATACCGATTACAGACATTGCTGATTTGCCAAAAGATAAGCAGTTATTTGTTTGAGAGTAAGCTGCGCACGCACAAACGCGCGCCCGCGCACGCCCACGTACGCAAGCACGCATAACACACGCATCTTGGCGGATCTTGGCGAAAATTGGCCAAACGTAGTAAAGTGACTTAATAAGTCCATAGACTACATATGTGTATGTAGGTTGAAAGCTAAAATTAATGCTGTCAACACGAATATTCTTCAAATATATCAAGTTTTTAAATAATATCTCAACATTAAACATATGTTCCAAATATGGTGAACATCATGTGTCTTTGTGAGTATCTTTGCGAAGACCTGGCATTTATAATCGCACTACACCTTACATTTTCCAAACAAACGTAGCAAACGTATATTATCTTCCAAAGCACAAGTAAACTATTTTGAAGTTTTACACAATCAAATTATGATTCATCTTCCAGCATACATATACGTGTGTAGGTGCAATCGACACATCCTCATTATCCCTAAATCGAATTAAATTTGTGTGCATTGATATCTCCATAGATATTTGGTCACACGCATACATACAAATGCACGTTCACAAACACAGGCGCACACGCACGCATATACATAAGCATACACGCACACGCACACTCATACGCACACACCTATGCGCACACGCACACTCACGCACACACGCAGACATATACACACAGATGCATACACAGACACGCACGCTCACACAGACCTACACACGCACGCACGCACCCACATACACTCAAACGCACACATACACGAGAAAACCACCCAGACACACACAAAGAATACGCTAAATTCTGTTGTTAGACCACTATAAGGTTACAGTGCTCTAGAAATTAAATTTGACGGAGTAGTGCTCAATTCCCAAACTTGCATCATTCGTAACATAAATACATTAACTTCATGTGTACTGTGGCTTCTAATTACCTTTGGAGATCCTTCAGATTAATAACCCTAAAATAAAAGCATATAAATATATGCGTGTGTCCGTGTGCTTGTCTGGGCCTGTGCTCATGGGCATCGGCACGTGTATGTGCGCGTTTGTATGTGTATGTGTATGTGTATGTGTATGTGTATGTGTATGTGTATGTGTATGTGTATGTGTATGTGTATGTGTATGTGTATGTCTATGTGTATGTGTATGTGTATGTGTATGTGTATGTGTATGTGTATGTGTATGTGTATGTGTATGTGTAGTGTATGTGTATGTGTATGTGTAGTGTATGTATGTGTATGTGTATGTGTATGTGTATTGTATGTGTATGTGTATGTGTATGTGTATGTGTATGTTATGTTATGTGTATGTGTATGTGTATTGTATGTGTATGTGTATGTGTATGTATGTGTATGTATAGTGTATGTGTATGTATGTGTATTGTATGTGTATGTGTGTATGTATGTATGTATGGTATGTGTATGTAGTATGTGTATGTTATGTGTATTGTATGTGTATGTATGTATGTGTATGTGTATTGTTGTATGTGTATGTATGTGTATGTGTATGTATGTGTATGTGTATGTGTATGTATGTATGTGTATGTGTAGTGTATGTATGTAGTGTACGTGTAGTGTAGTGTATGTATGTGTAGTGTAGTGTAGTATTGTACGGTACGTACTGTACGTAGTACGTGTACGTGTACGTGTACGTACGTGTACGTACGTACGTCTATGTGTATGTGTATGTGTATGTGTATGTGTATGTATGTCTAATGGCACAGCACTGCGTAGATCTGCACGTTATGTCAATATTGGTTACAGCAAGAAGTTCTATGTAGCTACGTTTTATGTTCTGCTGTGGCAAAATAAAAAAACAACCTATTGCATTTAACAGAAGGCCAAAAATTGGCAATGTTTGGAAGAAGTCATAGCCGCTATATTTTGGATTTATAGTCGAGACCTGCGACCAGTATTATAAAAATGTCACAAACCAACATGGGCTATGTCAAAGAATGGAGGTTTCACGTATACACCCCAAGAAAATGTTTCTGCAGAAGATTCATGTTCCAGTCCAGATAATGTCTGACAAAAGCTCTAATGCTCACTTGAGTAGTGGGTCAGATGAGCTCAATGAGCTATCAGAATCAGAACAAGATTCAATCAACTCTGAATCAGGCAATGGGCCCAGTGTAAGAGATGAATGCAGCGAGGTTGCCACAGTCACAAGAAAACGTAAGGGGCAAAGAGACGGAAAAGAATGGAAAAGAGAGAATTTTTGTTAGCTACGACTGCAAAGAAAACGCTACCTTGAGTTGACGTCAACAAAAGCAGCTAGAACTCTCGGCAAGCATTATAAGGACATCCTACTCGTTCATCTAAAGGTGGTTCTAGACAAGACTTTCAATGCGCTACAATTCGCGATGAGGAGCGAGAATAATTATTTTCTATTTTTCTGTATTACCGACATGGGACGCTAAAAAGTGTTTGTTAAAGAAAATGTATGGCGATCACGCCCAAAATTCCGAAGGAATACCAGTGACGCAAGCTCTAGGAAGAATGCATCCTTTTGTTTCTTCTTTACCATAACGAAAAGTACTAACGAGAGACGGAAAATACAAGTTTGCAAACTGATGTTTCTCAATACTCTAGGTTTGAGAGACAGCACTTTGCGTACTTAGGGTTTACACTTTGAAAATGTTGCACTCGACAATACTATAGGTCTTGATGCTGTTGAAGAAGGTAACAATAACGATGGATCTACGGTCGGGGAAAACTTGGAGTTTTTAAATACATTGGCAAACGTAGAATCATACTAATGTCGAGCTTCGTCAAGTAAGATCTACATTGAACATACTTGGTCTAGTTTTGGAGAAAGAACCGACATTACCAAGAAAAAAAAGTTCAGAATCACGGACAATATTACAAAAAGTAATCAAGAAAATTAATCTAGACGTTTAGAAAGAAAGACCAATGCGTCGAATCCATCATGTATAAAAACAGAGCTCGTGATGAAGAATCTTTTCAGAAAAACGATGCTACAGCAGAGAAAAACATGGACAAAAGTTCAACTATAGGGTGCCAAGACATTCAATGCGAGCAATTTTGCTCTCGGTACGTTTGAGCGCATTTGGCAATTATTATAAAACATAGCTCAAAGTGCACAATATAACTTACTTTAACCTGAACACAAAAGACGTTGTGTTAAATCTAGATTAGAGAGCAATCTTTTTGCGAATATAGCAACAATATTTTTTTCCAAGAAAGTTGAAGAAAGGAAACCAAAAAAAAATAATATGTAGTGAGGGGTTTGGCTTCCATGCTAGAAATTCGAAGCTATCCAACGCACTCCTTGAGATCAGTATGAAGTATGATACTGTGATCGAACAAAAATACTTAGAGGTTGGCCACACCCTGATGGAAGTAGATTCAATTCACGTCATAATAGAAAAGAGGTTTGGAAGTTTGGAAGAAAGCTACGCCCCAGTCGATTACTTGCCCATAATTCAGAACACGAGGCTGCATCCAAAGCCCTATTTCACTGTATATTTCAATTATAGGGGGACTGACTACTTGATAAAGTATAAAGTTAACTGTGGGGATGAATGGAAACTTTTGCATACGCGCCTACAATGCCCTTTACAGATTCAGCAACTAAACTTGTATGGAGGATCTTCTCTATTGATGAGATTAAATATGGCCAACTTCAAGGGTTGAAGCGATTGATGCCCAAAGATTATCACTTATTTTATGATTCACTTATAAAATAAAATATATTAATATGTTTGTTAACATCGTCTCAATTTTTGTACATAATCATCATCACGATGTGCTCCTCAGTCCGCAGACTGGTTGGAAGGGTACCCCCATATTTGCTTATCTTGAGCTATTCTTTAAAAGTTGTGCACCCCACATGCCTGCGAGCAATAATCTAATGTAGGCCTGCCTTAACCTCTCCTTTTGCCTATTTCTGCTACCGATATATGGCGTACTAAACCCTCACGTTGTATGAGGTGTTCCACCATACTATCGCTCCGTTTTTTAAACACTTTCCAAATAATAATAATAAACATAATGATTGTTAAACAAAGTTTAATATAACCTATGTCACCAAATATTTGCTTACAAAGTTAAACATTTTTCAAAATTTTTGATAAGCAATAAATAAATATTATATATGAATGCAATGTTACCTATCAACAATCTTCAGCACATTTTCGGAATAGTCACAAGGTACATGGTTTTTCGTCTCTGCTGAAAAGTATGTTAAAAGAGACACACAACGACGAACTGTAACAGTTTTGAAAATGTCTACAAATATATAGTTTCCTACGACCATGTACGAAAGTGATTCATGTCGCGCAATCAACCGTACAGAAAATAATACTTTCGCACACTAGTGCGTTTCACTTTCTCACCGTACCCAATACGAAAGTAAAAGACACGTGTGCCTTTTACTTTCGTATTGTTTTTCTATAAGTTACCGTAACAACTATCGATTGTTATCAGCCTGACAGGGAGTTCGGTCGCAATCAAAGTCGCCACGCTTACTGCTATTCACATAAATAATATGAGCAAGCTGATAGCAGTACTATAGTGATTTCAAAATAGTTTACATTTATGATTTGATAGGTTTAAAAAATCCGGCAACCGTCTTTAAAATCATAATAATTACGAACTACACTATTTGTTAGGGCATGATTATGATTTCTTAATAAACACTTAAAATACTAGACTAAAGTATATTTTGGAATTGTTTAATTTGTAATCAATAAAACGTTAAGGAGAACGCCTTTTTTCATGTTCGTAAAAAAAATAGTGTACATTAAGCCCTCACGAAAGTGTCTATCCTGCACTCGCGCAATTCATATACACGGGATGGCACCCTCGTGTAAAAATTCCCGCTTGTGCGATATCTACCACTTTCGTACCTTGTTATGTTATATACTATTGCAACATATAAGTGCGTAATCGACTGTTTCACTGCGTGAGCGCACATTACACGAACGCAGTAAAACAGATTATGCACGAATATAGTAGTACAATATTTTTCACATTGAGGAATTTTTATGTTAAAAACATTTTCACGAATTACTGCTAATAAACAATTTTCTATTTTATCAATTCATTTGCATGCACACATTAGCATTAATACAGGGCGCTGTACATTAGAAGTCAATCTTGTTTAAGTAGTTGAATCTTATTGGTTAAAAATTAATGATATAAAATATACAGTTTGTAGAAAAATGAGTGATAATGAGATTGAAATAGATTATACTCCCCCTGAACTTCGTTCTGAAGAAGAAAGCGTTCGTGATAATTATTACCTAAAAGAGTAAAAAACAATACGAAGATACGTAAGTAAAATGCACTAGTGTGTTTCACCAATTTTACATCACGGCTTTTAGTAAAGTATGCCATTGCATTATGAATATGGATGCATGATATCGCTACTGCGTATCCGAAATGTGAAAAATGTTTTTACTTTAACCCCGGTTTACGTTAAGGTGATTTTTACAAATAGTTTTTTTATGAAAGCAAGACAAGAATGAAAGCATTTCAGATAAAATAGTACATTATGTTTGGTGTATAAGACACGTTATGTGCTTCATCTAATCGGCCTACGTTCGCTCCCTAAGTGTTCAGGTTGAGCATATAGTGTAGGAGAGGGGAAAAGGCCCTTCCCAAGGGCGAGGGCGGGCTGCTTCAGCTTTCCAAACTCCGTCAGCCACAATCGTGGATTTCCAGCATACATACATTACGTACATATGCATTGGGATTAAAGATAAATGTGGTCAGGATAGGATCGGAAAGAACAGAGTTAAGGTTCTGAGGGCGAAAATACTAACCCAGCATTCGCCTAAATAGCCGCACAAGGTGTGCATATACGCAGTGACCATGTCGCTGCATGTGCATGAGGAACATCCCCTGAAAAAACCTCATACATGCTTAACGCGAATCGAACCCATTACCTCTCGAATGCTTAAGCCGGTTGTGTTACCACTACTCTACTAGCTCAATATACAGGGTGTCTCGTAAATATTGCAACAAAAGTCTGGAGGTGAAAGTATACCTCTAAATATGAAAAAAGTTCCCATAAACGTACCCTTGAAGATGCGTCGTTTATTCGATTCAGGTCGTTAAAGAAAATTTTTTTTTCGTTTTTTGCCGTAACTACTAAAATATTAAAGTTACATAAAAGAGATTCGGTTGATTTATAACACATAACGAATGTCAGAGGCGTAGATATAGGAGTCATTTGAAGTATTTAACCCTGTAACTTCTACGTCATTGGCATAAAATGAATTTTAGTGGCAGTTTTTGAATATCTAAAGTCTTTTACATGAAAAATGTTTACCTTGTCTAAAGCTCTAAAGTAAGTAGTTTTCGGGAAAATTAGAATACTATAAGATAAAGAATCAATCTATTTTTGGTGAACAATAATAAACTTAAGATAAAATGAGGATTATGCTCACTGCATAAATTAGTTCGACGAATCATGGATCGCTGCACTCTTCGCACTATACCAGGGTTATCTCTAATTTCTCCAGATGCTGCTATCACCCTTGCCAGAAGATCTTCTTGGTTTAGTATTGGTATTTCATATACCAATGATTTAATAAGTCCTCATACATTGCACAACACGTAAATCCTTACGTGGTGTAAGTCAAGTGAATCTCATTTATCTACCTTTAATATTTTCTTTAACGACCTGTATCTAATAAACTTTTTTCATATTTCGAGGTATACTTTCACCTCCCAAAGTTTGTTGCAATATTTACGGCAATATTTACGGGACATCCTGTATAATGTATGAATAATAGTCACGCATGACACTGCTGTAACACTATTATATTAACAAAATGGTACTTAATGAAGTCAGGGTTGCCGTAAATTCCTGTAACTATAATTTGGATTTTCGGTACTTCTGGTAATCAAAACGCTTAATCTCTCTATCTGCGTAACCTAGTGTCAATGATCTACTCTGGTTTCGCCCGTTCTGGTTTCGTCCGATAGGCAAATTTTACCTGTTTGAACCTTATTTATTCTGTTTCGACCGCATTAGAAAAATAATATATTAAGAATTCTGGTTTCGTCTGATAAGGATGTTACAATGCAGCTTATCTTCATGATCGTTTAATATTTTCAAGAAATCTCCATTAACGTAATACTATAGGTATGGTTGTTGATTATTAGCGATAGGGATTAAGGGTTTTTCCCTAATGGCCGGTCACCGTATACCTACAGTATAAAGATGCATGCCGTCAATTCTTTCACTCAATTAGTGATTTACACTCAAAGTAAATATCGCACATTGAGCTATTTGTGAAATGGAAGCCATACAGTCAAAACGAGGCCAGCCTGTAATTTTATACGAGGGCTTTAAATATAATAAAAAAAGAGTGAACAAATCTGAAATATTATGGTCATGTGTTAATAGAAGTTGCAACGGAAACATTAAAACGAATTCTGCCATATCAGAAGTTTTACATCACAAAGAACACTCAATATGTGCACCAGATATTGCAAGAAACGAAGTTCTGGTTTGTATATCGAATGCCAAAAAAAGAATACGTGAAGAGTGTGTCCCGATCACACAAATTTATGAAGAAGAAGTAATAAAAAGTGCCGGCGATAAAGGACTTGATTTCGTTACGTCAATTCCACGATTTCATAGTGTAAAACATCAACTTTATTCGGTGAGACATGCAAGTTTAGGAGTGCAGATTTTACCGCAACATCGACAGGACATCGTGGTTCTAGAAATTTACAAAAAATTTGTTATCTTTGATACTGAAACGGAGGACAGAATTATGGTATTTGGAAATATATTAGACTTATTAAGAGGCAAAACTGTTTTTGGTGATGGTACGTTTAAAAGCTGTCCGAAGCTTTTGGATCAACTGTACACCCTTCACATGGATTTGAATAGTACGGAAGAAAAAACTTGTATTGTGCCAGTTATTTATGCTCTGCTGCCAGGCAGAAAAGAAGACACTTACAAAAGATTTTTTCAAATTTTAAAAGAAAAAGTTCCCGATTTTACACCTCAACAAATTGACGTTGATTTTGAAACAGCTGCCATAAATGGTTTTTTGAAAGTTTTTCCTGATACACAGATAAAAGGATGCAATTTTCACTTTAACCAGGCACTATGGAGAAAAATTCAACAGCTTGGGCTTGTTGTAGATTATAAAGAAGATGAAGATATAAAAAGACATTTAAGAATGTGCGCAGCCTTGACACATTTGCCCCCTCAATTTATTGACGATGGTTGGCTAACCATAGCTGCAAATTCTCCAGATACAGAGAAAATTGTGAAATTCAATGATTATTTCGTTGAACAGTGGTTGGACCCCCAAGATATTGGGTTTGTTTTAAAAGTCGTCATCGTACTACCAATGCTGTCGACGGATGGCATTCGAGACCAAATAAAAAATGTGGAAAAAGTCATCCAAATATTTACGAAGTCATGAAATTAATTTACGAGGATTCATTACATTATAAAGTAATCACTGAACAAGAAGAAATAATGACGACTACGCCGAAACGGCCAAAAAATATTTGGATTTAGATAAAAGAACTAAAAATACCATAATAGTCTAATCAAATGGTAACTAAAAAGGGCAAATAGGGGAAAGTTTTGGTGTAGTTTTGATATTTGGTTTCACTAGGTTTTATAGGCAGATGTACATGAATATTATGCTTGCCAACACGACTTTCACCGGAAACTCGTTTTTTGTCCAAAAAAAGGAGATTATTGAAATTATTTTAAATAATTTAAAAAAAGAGCATAAAACATATATTTTGGGTCACTTTCTCACCTTCCACTTAAGTGCTAACTTAGACCTAAGTTTAATCTGTCTTTTACTTTTAATCAAAGTAAAAAAAATGTGACCCTTTTTTTTGTTATTATAGTTTCGCTGTCCGATCGACGGTTCAGACCCGCTGGCGAAACTCACTGCAATAAGAATCTGGCAACACTGCCCTGCAAACTGCAGAGGAGGAAACAAAATTTCTGTTTAGTACGATACCGACCGGCGCGGCGCGAGTATTCCCACGCTCAAAATTAGTGAGAACTTTCTTGGAACTCTCTTACCGTGAATATTTACGATACGATGTCAGTGTGTTTTATATGTGATGCTTGCTTGGAAGATGGAACTTTAGTATCAAGTGTTAAAAGTCGAGGTATTACATCTTTCATTGAGGCCAGTAGAAAAAGAGGCGATGGAAAGGCGGTTTGTTTAAGAGAGAAACGACTGTAAATGTGCATGAAAAGTGTAGAAAAGCTTATGTGAATGACAGAATGATTGCTGCTTTCGTTAAAACTGCTAAAAAAGAAAAAAGTACTACATTGATAACACGGGCAAAAACACCCGAGTTTAATTTTAAAAATCATTGTTATTTGTGTGGAAACCGTATTACTGCAGAATTCATTGCTGCTGAAAGAAGGGAACCGCCTAGCCAGCGCAATACCGTATGCAGTGTTTGTGTCGACAGTATGAGACATACAGTTCTGAAAGCAGCAACAGCACGCAATGATGATCACGGACGGTTTATAATAGAGCGCATCGAGACAGTGACTGATTTAATTGCGGCAGATGCCCAGTATCATAGCAAATGTTATAAAAACCTTTATGGACGACCAAAGGTCCAAGAAGAAAAAAGACGTGGCCCACATGCCGGGGAAATAGATAAAGCAATGCAATATATTTATGATTATATTGAAAACAGTGACGACGAGTGTCAGTTCTCCGTGGAACAGTTGATAGAACAGATTAAAGGAAATTATCAACCTGAAGTGAAAACGGTAAAACCTCACCTAATAGAAAAGTATGGAGACGATATTCTCTTTGCGAGCATTAAAAAGAAAAAGACTGTTGTGTGTTTTAAAAACACAGGAGAAAAAATATTGACTAAGTCGTGGTATCAAAAAACATGTAAGTCTGAACAAGAGGAAAGGCTTCGAGTTGTTGAAGCCGCAGCAAAAATTATTTGCGAAGATATTAGTACACAGGTATTCAATACAACAGATTACCCTCCCCCAGATTGTTTTCTTGAAGAAAGTGAAGCCGCTGTTCCTGAAACTCTTAAACGTTTTTTGGATACTCTGATTGTAAGGAGGAAACGCGGAAACATTCAGAAATGGACGAATAAATGCAACGCGATAGCTCACAGTATTATCACTTCGGTGAGGCCCAATTCGTTTTTGTCAAATATACAAGTTGGCTTGGCGGCTTTTATTTATAAAAAATGTGGTTCCCGAAAGCTGCTTGATGTTTTACATTCTATGGGATTTTGCAGCTCGTACTCGGAAACGGTGCGTTTTGAAATATCGTCAGCTATGAAACCAGAAGTAAAAGTTAATCAAGGCGGGTTTTATCAGTTTGTTTATGATAACGCTGATTTTAATAGTCAAACAATCGATGGATATAACACTTTTCATGTAATGGGTGGGATTTACACTGTAGCTCCAGCAACTGCAGTACCCGCAGATAAAAGCATTCCGAGATTGACAAATATACCAAAAAGTACGGTTGTTGGTAGTTTCGGTGCTGTGACCTTTAAATGCTCCTCCGACAGATTACGATACAATATTTACGGCATTATTGAAAGCTGCAGATAAGTGTAAAGCAAATGGTCAGAAAATATGTATAGTGACTTTCGATCAACCCCTCTACTTAAAGGCGCGATTCATAATTTCCAATTGTACAGACTCAAGGCTGAATAGTGTCTATGTGAGATTGGGCGGATTCCACTTGTTGATGTCCTTTTTAGGGTCCATAGGTTACATAATGGACGGCAGTGGGCTGAAAGATTTATTCAATACCATTTACGCATTAAATTCCATCGAAAAAATTATGACTGGACACGCTTACTACAGAGCTGTAAGAGCTCACTTTTTAGCCCAGGTTGCACTTATGAAGATTGTAATGCAGATGATAACCTTTTCTTCAGAAATCGAAACAAAACTAAACGATATTTTACACAACTTTGACAAATCAGTGATCCTTGCCTCTGATCCTGATGAATGTGGCGAATTCAAGGAGAAGGTAAACCATCAACTGCAACAACTGAAACAACGTGGCTCGACTGCTCAGCTCTGGGTACAGTATATACAGCTAGTTACTCTTGTGAAATTATTCATATCGTCTGAAAAAATGGGCAACTGGGATCAACACCTTGAAACTGTTTGGAATATGCTACCATATTTTCATGCGTCAGGGCACTTTGCGTATGCTAAAAGCGCTCATCTGTATTTACAAGATATGCTGAATCTAAAACAAACAATGTCTGCCGAAGAATATGAAAAATTTAGTAATGGTTTTTTCACAGTTCGACGATCTGACAAATTCTGGTGTGGAACCTGGACGGACATGACTATCGAGCAGTTTCTCATGAAGAATATGAAACTTCATGGAGGTCTCACACACGGTCGTGGGTTAGGAGAAGGTGTATTGTCAAGGTGGACATTGGGGATGACCTCCGTGCAACACGTTAGTGAACAGATCGAAAATTACAGTGGGGTTACCTTTCACTCATCAGAACAGCACGTAGCATTGAAAGACTCAAGAGTTACAAGGGACAACAAGTATCAGGCCAAGATGTATGAATGGCTGCTGCAGCATTTTCCTTTCCCTGAAAACCCCGATTTATATTCAATCAGCACTGGTATTGTGGCTGACGATCGAATAACCTGCCATAAAGCTTGGAATGTGGGCAGTAAAGGTATTGATAGAATTGTTTGTGGTGACTTCGGAACTGTCAAATTTAAAAGGAGCGATCGAGTACAACCTCTGGCAATAATGACTAGTGCGATACGGATACAAAACGAACTAATACCAATCAATCCAACATGTTTGTTCCAAAGAATGACCATTGCCAAACATTCAGAGAAGCAGCTGGAGGAATTTTTGAGCTATGATCTAGGTCCCTTTTCTTTAACACTGTTTGACAATGGTTTACGAAAAGGAACCAAATCCACTTTGTATAAAGCACTCAAACCCCTAACAAACAATCAGTTAAGTAACCACGTTCAATACGTCATAGATGGCGAGTTTCTCTTACATAAGGTACCATGGACCACGAATCAAACATATTTGTGAAAAGCACGTAGAATATGTCAAATCAAAATATCAATCAAACGCAGTAATTGTTTTTGATGGGTACCCTGAAGGCCTCGACGGTGGTACAAAGTGCAGAGCGTATGAACAGATCAAGGAAACTGGCTTCAGCCGACATGCTGTTTGATAATACAATGATACCATCGATGGCAAAAGAGAGATTTCTTGCTAATATGAGAAACAAAAGTCGGTTCATATTAATGCTCATTGCGAGATTTACTTCAGCAGGAATTTCTTGCAAACAGGCGAAAGAAGATGCTGATACCCTAATAGTAAATACAGCATTGCAACTGGCTCCAACCAATGAGAAGGTGATTATAGTGGGTGAGGATATAGACCTCTTGGTAATTTTAATTGGTCTATGCGAACACTCAAATGTTTTCTTTTTGAAACCTGGGAAGAACAAAGTCTCTACTGCTGTATTCTCTCCCACTGATGCTATAAGTGAAACATTAATCACTGATAATATTCTGTTCTTGCACGCTATGGGTGGTTGTGATACAACATCGGCATTGTACAATCAAGGAAAACTGAAGTTCCTTCATACCCTGAGAAAAAACCCACATCTTGCTGACCGTATCAAAGTATTTAAAGACTCCAATGCTACTCAGGATATGGTTGCTGATGCTGGTGAACTTTTTCTAGTTTCACTATACGGATACAGTGGTAAAACTGTGCCTTCGCTTAATCATTTGAGATATGTTCCCTACATGAAATCTGCTTTCAAGCTCAAGGCAAACATTGCATCACTGCCACCATCTGCTGCTGCAGCGCGACAACACTCACGAAGAGTGTACTATCAGGTCCAGCAATGGTTGGGTGTCGAGAAAAACCCAGAAGAGTGGGGATGGAAAAAATCGAAAACTGGTCTTGCACCTGTGACTAGCTTGTTACCACCCGCTCCCCCAGATTTATTGAAGCTTGTCTCATGTAAGTGCACTACAAATTGCCAAAGAAATTGTGGCTGTAAAAAAGCAGGGCTTAACTGCAGTACCTTGTGCTTCAACTGCGAAAACAGTTGCGATAATACAGCAGTCCTTCTTGCAAACCCGGAAGATGAGGTGGAAATGGCGAACGAATTAGAGTTGGATTTCTTAGTCACCGAACCAATGAAAGAAGATGAGGAAATTATACAAGGTATCAGTTTAAAATAATTATTAACAAATACCAATATTAAAATTAATTTTTTTTTCTTTATATATACCTAGATGAAGATGAAGTTTTGCCGATTTCAATGGGGAATGAATTGGAGTTGGATATCTTTGTCACTGAACAAATGAAAGAAGGAAAGGAGACTAGACAAGGTAGTTTAAACTAGGAATAATAAATAAACAACAATATGTAAGTTCATTTGTCTCTTTTTATATTATAGATGCCGATGAAGAGCCCGGGCCTTCAAGGAAAAGGATGCGTTGGTGAAGAAACCCTTAACTTTGCGTCCTTATCGCGGCTGAACCGTTGATACTAGAAAGAAACACAAGGGAAATAAAATGTAGAGAATTTTATTCTCCTTCAATATCTATATAACCAATATTTAATTAACATGAATATGTCTTTAGTTATTCAATAAAATCTTAAAAAATTACCTTTTTTAAGGGAGTTTCCTTCACAAAACCGATTTCCGGTCAAAATTCGTGTTGGCAAACTTGATATTCGTGTAAAGCAACCCAAAAAACTTATATACACAAAATTTCAAACCTACACCAAAACTTTCCCCTATTTTCTACCATTTGATTAGACTAATAAATGCATTTATGCAACAAGAAATAAACTTGGAACAAACTTTAAATAGATTGACGTACATTGTAAAATATGATTAAAAATAATAAAATACATAAAAAAAAAAAAAAACAATACAAAAAAAATTAAGAACAGCAAAAAAAATTAAAATAACCAAAACAAAAAAAAAAAAAACAATACAAAAAAATTTAAAAACAACAAAAACCAAAAAAATAATAAAAAAACATCTTTTAAACACACCAAAGTTTATATTATATTTATAAACCTTGCCAGTCCTAAGTCTGGATAAAGCGTGAAGGGAAGATGGTTTTATTATTTTTCTTGCGATACGGTGTTTTTCTTAAAAAGAGATGTATATTTCATTAGTGTGATAAAAAGGAAATCGGACGAAACCAGAAGTAAATTTCTATTGTGTGAGATAAACAATAAAATAGCGGACGAAACAGGAATCCGACGAAACCAGAATAGACGAAACCAGAAAACACCGTGTCAATACACCGCACATTTTAAAATGATCACGTATTTAAAATAACTGGTTCACTAAAACAAAAAAGGTCACACCAATAATACACTTTTAAGTTTCATACACAAGTGGTTAAAAAAGTACATCACATGGAGTCATAACATAAGCTAACGTAAACCTTTTTTCAATGTTTGATGAACTGTTTTCACAATACGTTAAGAATTATTAAACGGTGAAAAAAATTAAAGCAAAATCAACGGTTAAATATTACCTTTGACACATATAAGATTGAAGCGAATGTAGATCAAAAGCACAAATATATCGATTAATGATTATAAGCGCCAATAGATAAATGGAATAATAAACTGAAACTGCTGATTGAGTTGTGAGACATTTTGATTCGTTGCGATTTAATGGATTATATGAAGGCGATAATAATAGTCAATATGTGAAAATCCTGTTAAAATGTAGTAGTAAATGATAGTACTTATGACAAAAATAGCAACAAGCAACTAACATAAGGAACTCGAAAAGTTCAAGTTTATTAACATTGTTCAACATGTCAGATTAATTAAGGAGTGTCTGTGCATCTCGTACATGTTACACAGAATGCGTGAGTAGAATTAGAATGTTTCTGGATATATGATGCGATAGAATGAGCGACGTTTATATTGTCATCAATTCAATTATTAAATCTGGCGGCAACCTATAGACATTTATTGTCTTTTCCAACAACTAAACAATTATTGCTGTAATTAATTAACTACCATAATACGTTTATTTACGTGCACCGACTTTACCAAACTTATTATTACATATTGAGAGTAATTCAATTTATGTATGAGCACGATTTAGCTATTAAATTAACAAGTACACCTACACCTACTTTTATACAAACCAGAGCTTGTTGAGATATACGAGATTGGTTTTGAAATATTTGCTTTACAAATAATATTAATTTAGGGTATGTTTAATTAACAGGAATATGATACTTCAAACATTGTTCACATTCTTCAGACAAACGCCGGCGCTTGTCACACCTAATTGTATAAATACGTATAAATTGGCACAAACGCACAGCGATAGTAGTATTTCTGCAATTAATGCGTGTTAGAAGTTTTAATTTTAGCAAAGGGTATTTATGAAAGCTGGTTTAAATTAAAACATGAAAGATAAATTAATACATTGAAATTGCCTTTAGAAATTAGTTTTTTTTAGCTAAAATTATATTTAATTTAAGTGCTTATGGAAGTAAAAGTTCGTTTTGTATGTTTTTGAATCACGTTTCTTTTATTTACCATAACTATAATTATAATTTGGTCATTATCACACCTCTGTAACATGGGTCAAATTGAATTTAATGGTGTTAACAGTAATGAAGTATTTATAATGTATACCTGGTTGAATGAAACATGACGGCTTATTTGGCTTTTAAATAGCAAAATAACCGCAGATTAGCGGATAGATCAGCTTAACATAAGATAACATAACATTTACGTCATTCCCTTGCGGGGTAGGCAAAACGATCCCTGCCTCGTTTATTTTGAATTATTTCTCCATGCTTTCCTATCACTGCGCATCTCTCTAGCTTTCGCAAGATTCATACGTTGTCTCTGACATGTCCTTTTATTTTAAAACTCCTTATCTTTCTTTCTATTATCATACATTATACTACATTCAGCCAAGTTTTACGCGACCTACCCGGCCCGCCTTACCTCTAACTTCGTTCTTTCGATAGGAATCAAACCAACGTAGTGTACTTACTACCTTGATACCTATCTATCATCGTCTTTTCTTCGCCACAATTCTTCATTATACACTCATTCTTCATCTTATCCCTTCTCGTTTACCGTTTTACCGCATGCGTTTCTCTGGAATTTCATGCCCTGCTCGTTTCGCAGCTACGCTCATACTTTCGTTTTTCATTGTCGTCCATATACTTGCAATCACTTTCTTTCTGGCATTGATCTGTCCTCCAATCTCGCTGTCCACTCTAGGTTCTGCAATGCACATTCTACCTAGGTATACTTCGTGTAGTAAACAACTTTCATTTAGTAATTGATACAGATTGTATGTGAAACAGTGACCCATTTTTCATATTACTGGTGACCAACATTTAAATTAAACAGTTACGTGAGGTAGCTATTATATGAGGGTTTTTATGTTATCTACCAAGCTATGAAAACAAGGGACAAACACATTAACGGTAACACACTTATTCCAACATTACACCTTAGACAAAAATTCCATTGATAATTGTGCAAAATGCGATTGAGATAATAGTCACAGTGGGACAGTGGGCGAGGTCGGGACTGTAAGGGAGCTTTTGTAATTCTTTAAAGCCGTATTCGTTGAGTACTTCACGAACAATTCGTGCTTTCTGCACTCTGCAGCTGTTGTGCAGAAGCAGAGTTTTCTAAGGACAATTGTGAGATCTTTTTTCGGGTATAGCCGCGCTCAAGTTCTTAATCGTGTCTTTGTGGACATTTTAATCCGTTTTGACATATAGTCAATTAAGAAAATCCTCTCAGCATTCCAAAAAACTGTGGCCATCACTTTTCCCCCAGAACTGCGTCTTCGCCTTCTTGGGCATGGATTCTTGTGTCATCGGAGGGTTCCAGTGGTGTATCCACGTCTCATCCCAAATTACAATTCTATAGAAGAAGTCATCATCTTGAGATAAAGCATTCAAATTCTTCCCAAAAATTTGTCGTGTTATGGACTAAGTACAGCTTGGGAATCCATTGTGACGTCACTGTGCTCATTCCCTAATCTTCCAAATTCCAAAGTTTCAAACACGCGTTTCTATTCTTAGTTCTCTACCAATAACCGAAACTTTTACTCAGCGGTCAATCAACACCAAATCTTCAACTTTCTTGATGATTTAGTCAGGTCGTGCTTGTAGAGGTCTTCCACACGTTAGGTCATCATAAATAGATTCTGTGGCCCACGTAAACTGCTTACACCAATATTTGACTTGGAAATAGGACGGGCTATTTTCTTCACACACTGCCTCCATCCTCTCATGGATATTCTTTCGGCTAGTGTCTTTTTTGGATAAGTATTTCATGACCCTTATTAAGCTGATAAAAGAATGACAAATGTTAAGCATTGGAATCAAACTCGTCGATGATACTATAAAATGTTACGGAAACTTCACATAAACAAATTTTCACGATAGCATATTATTTTTGATAACTAGGTAGAAAGCTCCCCTCGTAAGAAATGATACCATTCTAAATATGTTAACTGATCACAGAAGTTTTAGAACACTTCTGGCAGCTACAGTGTGCATATAAAATTCTTAACTGGAATACGTATTACATCTTTGTAAGTACCAGAAGTTTTTCAAAACTTTATTCCTACTTGATGTGGATGTCAAATTGGAGAATCATATTCTAAATTACTTCGTACCAAATCATAATATAAAGTTTGGTTGTTTTAATATTGTCCTAATACTTAACGTCTTCGGTATTCGATATGCTTTTTTGATCAAAAAACTATGCATGTGTATAACATTTTAATTCATTTCCATTACATTACATCTAACTCATTATAGCTCTTAATTCTACGCAAACCGTCGTAGCATATTTACCATTATAGAGATGTACAAGGTGTCCATAAAGGGGTGAGTACTACTTATTTTTAAAATTACTGAGACGCGCGGGTGGAGGGGTGCAATACTAAGCAGATCGGTTCGTAGAAATTTAGTAATTATAATTCTGTCGTTACTGCATAGCGTTCGTTTTGTACTCATTATGAGATCCCAACTCCGCCTCACCGGAATATCAGAAAATGGATAAACTGGTTTGAATCGATGGTATCCATCGTTACAATTCTAAATATTGTTCGCCCGCGTGCCGTCAGAGTCGAAAAAAAGATCGAGCGCGTCCGTCAATCAGTAAGTGAAAATTCAACATTATTTGTCCGTAAGAAAATCATTGAACTTAAAAAAATCGTTTCTCTATGTGGTTTTAATGCGCGACCTACATCTTAAGCCACATAAAATTCAACTAGTCTAGGAATTAACGAAGATACAGCTTGAAATTCGTAACGTCCATGCTTCAGCAGTTTTTTGACATTTTATTGAGTGACGAGGCGAATTTTTACTTAAACGACCATGTAAACAATCAGAATTGTCGTTATTGGTGAGCCGAAATCCAGAAACGGAAACACGAGGGAGTGCTCATAGCCCTAGGTTATTGCTCGAACCGCGATGTCTGTAAAAGGAATAATCGACCTTTACTTTTTTGAAGATCGTAGAGGTTGAGCACTAACTGTAAATACAGAGCGATATTGCGAGATTATTTCAAATTTTTTAGTTCCTTCTTTGCAACAGTTTAATGGCATCAATACAAGAACGTGGTACCAACAAGATAGTGCCACTTATCACACATCCAATGATTCAATAGAAACCGTAAGGGACCGCATGGACCTGACTCCTTAGGAATACCTCTTATGCATATTTATTAAAGAGAGGGTGTACGACAGTAAGCTGATGGTATTAACTCATTCAAAGCGGAATATCATAGCAGAAATCACGTCGGTATCTCAGGCTTGGTGTCAACGTGTACTTCGCCCAAGATTAGAACAGTGAAAGGAACGTGACGGACGCCATTTAGATAGCATAATTTTTAATTCTTTCTGGACACCTGGTATTTTATTAGCAATGCTCTAATTAGGGAAACTAACTGCATCTGCCTACAATGTAACAATATTGTAGATATGTAATTGTGTGAAATATTTTTTGATAATCAGCAAATAGTATCGATTTCGAACATGCTACCACTTCAGGCAGGTCGTTTATAGATACTAAGAACTACAATAAGTTCAGGTTTAAACCTTCTGTGATTCCTGAATCTGTTGCTAGTTGCTTTTCTAGTTCTTTTAAGTTGGTAGATCTTTATCCGTTCAAATATTCTGTTCTAGAATATTCAAAACTGACGACAACAGCTGTCGAAAAGATTTGTAAAAAAACCGCTGCAAATTGTATCAATACTCCCACATCAAGAAATCGTTTTTTTTTTAATAACTCGAAAACGATTAACTTTACAAAAAAAAATACAAGAATGCTTTTCGATCAGAAAATGATTTTCTATCTAATACCAAAATTTCAAAAAATCATGTGGACGGGTTCTAAAATCGAAATGACAAAATTGTAAAAACACTTTGTGAGAAATCTTATTTCCTATCTAATGGTATTTTCCTTTTTGAATATGTTAAGTAGTTCCGGAGATATTTAGGAAAAACCGGTTTTTTTAAGTGACGGTTGTTTGCTAATATCTTGCAAACCGTTTATTGTACAGAAAAAATATAGGAACAAAAATACTAACAATTATATTACTAATCACATATTAAAAGGAAAAAAATCCAAAAAAATAAAAATTTGCAAAAGGGATACACCCCCCAAATTTACCCCTTTCCCCATACCCCACTGATCCCAAAATCAGTCGCTTTGGGTAGTTGACATCTATATGTGTGCCAAATTTCAAGCTGATATGTTAAGTCCTTCGAATGTTATGGAGTACATACACACATAGACAAGATTTTTTTTGCTCAAATTTTGTCTTTGGAGGTTTTCGAATATTTTAAAGCGATTGAGCAAATAAAAGTTTTTGAAAAATGTTTTAGCGATACAGTACTTCCCATGCGTTGGATGTGGAAGTAATAACGTGCACATCAGTTCCTTAGTAATACGCTGTTTTTCTTCCTACTTAATCTAATATCTTATATTCCTTGTATAAGTGCAGAACCACCAAAAATAAAGTTCAAGATTCAGAATATCTTATCACGTTACGAGTTAAACAATAAATATTACTGTCATATCATACTATCACATTAGGTATAAGAATATTCATTTTTCTATGCTTTGATTGCAGTATTTAATATTCACAGCGATAGTGATCAATCATAAACCATAACATACACTGTTTTGAACAAAATTCATCAATCAGATAATTAGAATAAAAAGAAAGAGTAATTTTATGCTTTTTAATGTCTGGTGTATTCCAAGATGCACTTAAACTGGGAGTAGCTGATGAAAATAGTAATAATTAATTAATGCAATTACCGACTACTGACGTTCAAAACTTAGGTTTCGTGTTTTAAGTTAGGTAATGTGAAAGATCAAATGTTCAAACCCAAACTGACATATCATTTGTTGTTAAAAACGTAGAAACTGATCAGTGATTGCTTTGAAATTGTTTAGTGTAAAGGTGGTAAACACAACTCATCATCTCTTCAAATCTATAGTAGTTGCTGATCGTTATGTTAAAAACTCCCTTAATAACAAAATAAATATTAAGGAAAAACCAATGTAGCGAATGATTCTAAACCTTTACTCAGTTTCGTTTACACCAGATATCGGACGAGTTTAATGTTTTAAGTAATTCTGTTAATTGTAATACTCGAATTATAAATGTAACCATTATGTAACAATTAAATTTAATTTCACGTTTGTCCGATAATTTAATTTCTGTCACTTTTAATCCCAGGGAGATTAAATAGTATGTACCAGTGACTAAAAATATATATTGGATTACTCAGTGGCTCAGCGGTAAAGGTGTCAGACTCACAACTGAAAGGTACCAAGTTCGAATCTGAGAGTAGTCAAGTGCTTGAGAAAAAAATCCGACTCAAGTGCGGAAAAACAGTCCTTCGCAGGACAGCCTGATGGCGGAAGCAGAGTCCGCTTCCGAAACGTCGCGTTAAAAAGCGAACAAAACTGTGGAAATAGGCCGACTAACCCAATTAACATAATTATATGGTAATGATTAACATTTTGTAAAATGGCTACACTTCTTATAGTTTTGAAGTGTAGAGCACATATACACTATATGTAGTCACAGCACTTAAATAGAAGCTCAAGCCCATTTGTCTATTAATCTAGATCCACCTCAACGTTTTGGTGATTTTAAGTGTGAATTTAGGTAAACATCTATTGATAATTTTGAAATTTTTTAACACCGTATAAGAGCATATTGTCTCTCCAATAAATAATAATTTTCATTTTAGAGAAATGAAGGACGTAATGAAATAACATCGGAAATACAGTTCATCGATGGTGCAAGAGATTATTTGATAGATTCTACATTTAGTAGATGAATAATTTTAGCAAATTAGTCATAGTTTGTAGAATTTGCCAATTGTGTACATATAAAGCGGAAACTCACATTTCATATTAAACATTATATTTGATAATGAGCTTTCTGGTGTAGTTGAAGGCATGTTGATTTAGTACATAAAAAATAAGTTACTAGATAATAACTTTGGGTATGATTTAATCTAGCAATATGCCACATCAAACTTTATGTTATATATCTGTAAGTTTAACAATACAATGTAGCTTATGATATTTTGAAAAAAAAAATTACTTTTGGTGCATTAATTACTAATATTATTTATTATACATTATTTCTGTAACTGTTATATTGAAAAAAAGAATTATTAATTATGTTAATAATTTCATACTTGAGGTAGGACGATATTCATAGTATTATTGAAGGCATATTAAACATATTTTTAATTGTAATGTAAATTGTGGTATTACTTCCATCTACATTCTAATCTATGCAAGTGGTAAGAAGCTGACTTAAACAGCAGTCATAAAATGTAGCAGAAGGTTGAATTGACAATTCTGTGTAAAGCCTCAACTACCACTACAACTTAGTACATAGAATATATTGAAATCAGTGTGTAAACTTTAAAACCCATATACGTATCTAAGCCATTTACTTCAGTGTTAAAAAATGTCCCTTATTGTAAATTGAAAAATTTTTCAATAAATCTCAAGTTTTAAATACAAAAATATATCAATACCACCATTAAATTATAGTTTGTAGTACATTTAAGTTTATTATTACTTGAGAGCAATAACTTCTGTTAAAAAAATAAAACTTCATTCCATCGTTACCCATACAAAAAGTGAGGTTGATTTGTTTAATTTCAAGGTAACTAATAAAACCAGTGGCGTCAACTAATTCTATTTATTTCAGTTCGCATTTTTCAAGCTCTTAACGTGGTAATTGAAATAAACCATACAATCCTGTAATACATTTATACTATAATTTATTTTTATAGGGTCGTTCATTACAATATTTTATACGTGTATAAAACGTTCAAAAGTCATAAGAATCATAATGAGTTACGTATTACTCATACGTCACTGTTCTTATACTCTATAGGAGCAGAAAAAGCATAGTAGGTACACAACTGGGGTGGTAATGCTATTACCACCCTTATTATGTAATATACTATTATTTCATATCAAGCAACAATAAAAAAAATTGGAGTTATGGAAACAAAAAAATTCAAAACACTCTGCTTGTTTCGTTAAGTTTACACCACGCGATTCTTTCTTTTTCTTATTCGTTTGTTTAATTCAAATCAAATACATGAAAAAAAGTGACGCTTTCATTCCTAGTTTCACAAATAACTATTATAAAATAAACTCGAGCTAATTATGTGACAAATACTTTACGAAAAAATTCACTCTTTGTTGCGTTTTTTTAAAACTTATATTAAGTGTTTTTTCCTGGAATTGTGCAGTCTTGGCTCTTTCCATTTACCTTTTTTATTGCAATATGGAAATTTATAAGGATTGGAACTAAAATAATAAACAACTTAATTACCGAGGTACAATGTTTAGTATGTCATTAGTTGTGGTAGTTATTACTGTTTTACATAGGTACGTAATTTGTACTTTCCCGTTCTTAATGCAAAAAATAAACCAAAGTCGTAATGGTGTCAGACATAATCAGTTAATTGTGATAACCTCATAATTTGTTATGTCGGCATGCGTGTGTTCTGAAGCAGACTGCCAAAAGGCATGTCAGTCACTTTAGTCTGTAAGCTGTCTGCCATTCCATATCCCTTGCGATTTCAGTTGCAATGAAGCTGAAGTAACAACATTGGCTTCACATTACTAAGAATTGCAAAAAAGCGATAGCCAGATTTAATAAATAAATAAAAATTTATGTTAACTGACTGTTAAGGTTGAGACCCACACATTATAATGAAAGCAGACATATTTCTGAAATGTAAGAATATGAAAAGTTCCCCATTCCATTCCAGTCAATATAAAAAATGCATCACAGGAAAGTATTCAACTGTGTCGGTATAGGTGAAATGAAAGTTGATATAAGTTCGGGTGTGTATGTATATTCTTTCGTAGATACAGAAATAATTAATTATGTTTAGCAACAATTTATTCTTACATACAATATTGAATTTAATTTCAATATTTCAAGAGAATGTATTTGAAAAGAACTTTCATCACAGCTAAACGGATATATAAATTAACGTTATGTTACTGAAACGCAATCAATTTATCAATTCCGATATTGAAGAGCCTTTCTAATAATTTCGTTAAAGTTGGAAGTTTCACTACATGAACATTTTGTATAATATACAGTGCAGCACGTTGTTTTTCAAATTTATCATAAGTTTATTACTTTGTACCTCAATAATAAGAATTTTCAAAATGTTATAGCTCTTACCTCGAACAACTTCTTTACAGTTGGAAATGAGTAAAGAAGAATCGTATATGAATATCGTCTCTTCAATCATTTAATTGTGACTTACTCAAATCTGCATAGCAGCCTTTCGAGAGAATGTCGCTAAAGCAAGTCATGATTTATTGAAATTTGAAAACAAACAGTAGCATACCACGGTTCTCAATGTCTGAGCAACGAAGTGACTTATCCACAGTCTGAAATGCACTCTTTAAATTTAAAACGCTGGAGAACGCGCACAAATGACTAGCGATTTGACGTTTTTAGTATAATCACACGATGGTTGTGTTTGTTGTTGTGAGTTCTACAGGGTGTTTGAAAAAGCTCTGCTAATTTCTAGGGTAAATAGAATATTAAAAAATAACGTTAGTTTGGTTAACAAACATGTGTCCGAAAATGCCTCCTTCAAAAGATACGGCCATGTAAAAGTGGCCCCAAAAATTCTTTTTTTTTTAGTATCTATGAAACGGTTTAAGATACCTAAATGAAATTTAGACCACAAATACCTTTGATTACGTCATAAAAGATAGTGTTGACAATTTTTAATATTTTGTATAGGATGATCGGTAAAGGGGGAGGAGCCACTTATTTTGCCCCCAAACTTTTTTTATGTGGATATTTTAAATTTTTTGGACAAAAATAGTATTTTTTAAACAATTTGCCATAAAAAAGATATCCTAGTTGAAAGTCAAAAAAATTACTGGTTCTGGAGTTATTTGAGGTTTTAGCAAGTAATGCTGACCGAATTAATAAATTATTTTTAAATGAAACAAGTAATAATTTTCATGCGCGAGAACGAACTACCTCAGGGAATAATGATTATTTCAGAAACAACTAGGAGGTAAAAATATTGTAAATTATTTACAAGTTAAAAAAGGTTTTAAATGTGTGACATTAACACAGAACAGACAAAGGAAACAATTTAAAAAAAACAACGAATAATACAAGACAAACAAGAAAAATAGGTACGGGTTTTTACATTAATCGAAATGCCCACCATTTTCACGAATACATAATCGTAAACGTTTTTCTAGTTTTTTTGCTTTGGAGGGGCTGTGGTTCTTGAATTAACATTCTTAAATTATTTTCAACTCTCGCTTGAAGTTTTTCAATGGAATTTATTTCGCTTGAATATACTTTTTCTTTAATTAAACTCCACACATCAAAATACAAGCGATTTAGATCAGGGGACCTTGGTGGTCAGTGGATAGGAGCATCAGCACCTCGACCAATCCAACGATTTTGAAAATGTTCCTTGAGCCATCTTCTAGCTTGTCTACTGAAATGAGGTGGAGCACCATCATGCATAAAAACCATATTTCTTCGTAGATCAAGAGGCAAATCTTCTAATAGCGGAAATAAACGAATATCCAAAAATTCATAGTATGCAATGAGGCGATTGCCTAGTGAAGCAGCCCATACATTCAACTTAAAATTATGTTGATAATGCGTTACACGTTTAACTTTTGGATTTTCCTCTGCCCAGAAGTGACTGTTATGACTATTAAACATACCTTGTCTAGTAAAAGTTGATTCATCAGTGAAAAGAATATTTTGTAAACAATCAGGGTTCTGTCTCACTCTTTCTTGTAATAATTCCCAAAAGTCTTCGGCCAATAATTCTTGTACTTGTCTGTAGTGAAAGGAGAGCAATAATTGTACTTTTAATACACGAAGTACACTAGAAACACTTGCGTTACTTGTCCTTGCCACATTTCGTAGGATCCGCAACAACTAGATTTAAAATATTTTCTTCTGTTTGAGGAATTCTTGTTATTCATGGTCTACCAGAATCTTTTTTTTTGCTTTAAAGGTTCCAGTCTCACGACACCGCCTCACTAAATTCAAAAATGTTTTTGAATCCGGAACACTTCTTTTTGTAAATTTTTTCGCATATCTCCTTTTCGCTGCTTTAGCATATCCATCACATTCCCATAATGTTAACGACATATTAGTGCACATATTAATTTTCAAAGTTTTTAAAAACGTTATTACTTGTGAAACAAACCAAAACTATCAACAACAATGTGTCAAACGAATCTGTCAAACAAACAAAAACACGAGTCCGCAGTCTAAGCCTACTTAATTCAGGTAAATCAAATTAACTCAACATTAATTTTATTTTCTTATTTTAGGTAAAACATGTTAAAACCTCAAATAACTCCAAAACCAGTAATTTTTGTGACTTTCAACAAGAGTATCTTTTTTGTGGAAAATTGTTTAAAAAATATTGTTTCTGTCCAAAAAATTAAAAGTATCCCCATAAAAAAGGTTTGGAGGCAAAATAAGTGGCACCCCCCACCTTTAGCGACGCGCCTGTACAAAATATTAAAAATCTTTTATGACCTAATCAAATGTATTTGTGATCTAAATTTCGTTTAGGTATCTTAAACCATTTCAGAGATAATAAAAAAAGGGCCACTTTTACAAGGCCAAACTAACGTTATTTTTTAATATTCTATTTACCCTAGAAATTAGCGGAACGTTTTTTAAACACCCAGTATATCCTCCTAAATTTCATTTCAATGTCCACTAGGCATTATGCTTCCTCATGCGAACGCAAGAAAGAAAGCGCGATTCAAGGCAACCTGTAAGAATCGTACGACGAAAATTTACAACAAAGTACCGGAATGACCCACTCAGCACTAATTCCATTCCCCGGTGGTACGGACAAGATACCTGTGTAAGAGAAAGTCAACTGATCAACCTAGTGTATCTGAAGTCTTAAGGAAATGACTGAATTTTTACCTTTACCGCTTGTATCTGCTACAAGCATTGTTACTTAATGATTAAGAAAAACGTTTTATGGAGCATATTGAAGATGACGAGTTTTTTTATGATAAACTTGTTCTTAGTACTGAAACTGCATTTTCTGGCGTGGTAAAGTGAAGAGACACAAAGTGCGTATTCGGGGAGCTGATAGTCCTCATGTCTTGGTGCAGCACGCTCGTGGATGTCCTAAACCCAATGTTAAATTTAAAATGTACGGTCCCTTGTTCTTTTTTTGAGAAATTCATTACACGAGACATCTACCACGACATGTTGGAACAATCGCTCATACCACAGTTGGAGACCTGTAGTGAGCACTTCATCTACTAGCAGCACGATACTTCTCGTTTTCATCTTAACGTTAGTGAATTCCTGAACAGCAGACATCAAGATTGATGTATCGAACGCATAGGAAATAAACACCAAACACGCATGTCATGGCCTTCACTATCATCTGACCTCACATTTGCGCCTTGTTTGTTTGGATTTATGTGAAAGACGCTGTTTACATGCAACCATTACCGGACAATTGACTGAAAATGCAGGCCAAAGTCATCAATACCTTTGTCAAATCCCTGGGGACATGCTAGATTGAGTGTAAAACGAACTGGATTATAAAGTATCGAACACTTCTAAACATCTAAAATACACTTTCATACTAATGGAGACATCATTTTTTGATTTATTAGCTAGTGTTACCTTTATTAAGGTTAAAATGAGAAAGGCAATAAGTCGATAAATTCATCCATTTACACACTCAATTTGCTCTTACGTTTATGATTGATTTAATGATCTAATATTGTTTAAGGCAAGTCAATTTTGCGATATTCACTTTTTTTTAAGTAATGACGTCATCAATGTTTTTTTTAATTACAACTCACTTTTTTTGTTTATTTGGTTACGTTATTAAATTGCCTAAATGACAAATATGTTGATACTGTAGGTAGCGGATCGCGAAAGTTTTATTATTGTAACAAACATTTTTACCGCGATAGAAAAGTTAATTAAATGGGGTTTAACATATTTTATTAAATATTAAGTCGTTATTTGAAAATGGATTTCGGGATATTTTATTTTTGTAACTAATATTTGGCTAAGGGTTGAAAAACATGTGTTTGGGGTTTAACTAGCAGGTGTACGCCTAAAAAATGCTTTACTGAAGGGGCGTAACGAACCATTGGAAATTTCTATACGCACATCCTCGGTGTAAAAACGTCAGTAGTTAATAATTAATTACCTCGGAACACGCCACGGGTCAAAAGGGCATCTTCTTTGTTTGGTACTAGGAAATTTGATATTAGATGTAGGGTTTGTTAAGGACGAATGCATATTTTTAAAATAAATATTTCGTTCAATAATTAATATGAAACTGTTTCAACGTAATGTTTCTTGTTTTTTTATTTCTTTTGAAAGATGGGGGTTGATTTTTAGGAGTAAATATAGTTAGTTTGAAATCGGAGGGGAAGGCAGTTGAGTTGCTGTTGAAATTTTGATTGAGCCGGATTGCTTCGATTGTTTTAATTAGAAACTCCCATTGTAAACCGTTCGGTCTATAAATATTTTGCCGTATACCTACGCTAATTCGTTCTTTTCTTTTTGTCTTAATGTAAGTTTTTTCAAAAATTATTCTATAATTAATCGCCGCGGCGCCGAGTTTTAAACTGCGTATCTTAACTCGTCGTGTTGGTGGTAAAGCGTTTAACTAAAGGGAATATATTCAAGTGTAAGTAGGTACTATTAATGTAATTAAAGCTCGTAGCAAATAATTCTACAAGCCTATGTAACGTATTAAAAATCAAACATTACCTTGCATAGGTATCCCATTCGCACACGGGCTCAGCAAGCGGAAATCCGCTAAAACAAAAGACAGTACAGGGTCCCCTCACTCATTTACGTGGGTTAATTAGCGTTGTTGTTTGTTGTTTATATTTATGTTTGTGTAGAGGTGGACGTGGACGAACGAGTACAGGATAAAGCTTGGTTATAATTATAATATACAGTTACCGAGTGTTTCCATACTACCGTGTCCAAATGACCATTAACAACACCTCGAGTTTTATTTTTATTGTCGTATAGATGAATGTGTAACCTGAGAAAGGGACGCTGTATTTTTCTAACGCACCCAATCTTACATATCGGTCACGATATTATCTATTTACAACTTACTCTTGTAAGGCTTTATTTAATGAGTTTTGCTTGTCCTTGATTCAGTCTCGTTAATCCGATGTGTAATTAGGATTATTTGCCGGCGAACTGATTTCCCTTTATATGTAATTTGTTGTAATTGTAGATATGTATTTTGTGCTTTATTAGTCACTAAACATTTATGTATGTGTACATTTCTCGCCTATTTTTTGTTTTTCCTTGCATTTACCTTATTAATTATTACCTGCACAATTTTACTATTGTTATATTTTATATGTACTGAAATTTGTCTTATTGTTTTATTTTCTTATTTACTTAAAGCCGGCATGATTGGTTATATAGGGCCACATGTTTGATATTACAATTTTTATTCTGATTTACTTATGATACAATTGTGGGCGTGATTACATTGTTTTTTTTATTGTGTTTATGTGTAGCTAAACTGTTTGTTATTTATTTTTCTCTTAACGTTATAATTTTGCACGCACTTTAACCTTATTTAATGGTGATTAATAATAATTTTTAATTATTTAATGGTGGTTTGTTATACATTTAACCCTTTCATTGTTTTTTTTATGTTATTTGATTTATTAATGTACTTGTGCAATTACTTATTTATGAATAAAGTGAGTTTTATTGGTGGTTCTTTCCCACAATAGTACATTAACGGGTTGAACCATCATTGCGCAAAGCTCGTTAATTTTAATTTGAGTAATTTCATTGTTTACCTGCCCCACATGATGCAACACTTAACCTCATCCAGCCTATCTACCACTAGACGGCCAATTCTTTTGATCAGATTTGAGGTTTGCGTGCAATTAAATATCAGACTTGTAAATAAATTCTAATGTTTTAATTATTGCCAGGAAAGTCAATGTAAGGCAAGCAATTAATTTTAGTAATAGTAACATTATTGTCAGTAAAGTCAAAATAAATCACATAGCGATGGTTTTGTTCTTGAATTTGCATTCTTGCGAATAAGTTCAAATTACACTTTTCAAGATGGGGTACCTGGGGGACGCTACAATACCATACATAATAAAATTTTGGAGAAATAAATTATTTAATGTTGAATAAATACGTTTATTAGAAATTAATGTAACAAAACAATTTTAATTAGAACAAAGAAAATAAGTTTAGCGAAGTAAAACTTTCATAATTGTTACTACTATTTACAAATTCTCTTAGAATATTCTCAATGACTTGGCCGATTCTTTTAATTTCCTGCCAAATACGATTTTTCAAATCTTCGTGTGGCTTAATAACACGACCTTTCAATTTTAAATAGCTCCCACAAACATAATCCAGAGGAGCAAGATCAGGAAAGCAGTAATTTAAAAAATCGCGAACTGAGCACGCATAGTGTGGTGGAGCACCATCTTACTGGTACCGAAGGATATTATTTGCAACATCTGGATCGTACTGATTTGGGTAAATCATCGCAAGTGTTGAAATTAGATGATTTTGGAGAAACTCTAAATATATTTCACCATTAAGATTTTCATCAAGGAAAAAAGGACCTATTAATCTTGTGCCTAGTATTCCACCCCATACGTTTACTTTCTGTGGATGTTGAGTATGTGTCTCAAACATCCAACGAGGATTTTCTTTACACCAACACCTGATGTTCTGGCGGTTAACTGTTCCATTTAAACAAAAAGTAGTTTCACTCGTAAATATGATCTGATGATAAAAACGTTCATTTATTTAAAGAAAATTCATTATTCTTTCACCAAATTGCAGACGTGCGTCGGCCTGATATGATATTTTCCTTGTTTTAAAAACATGAGTACTAAACCCTGACTAACTTCATGTTTTGCTGCTACTTTTCGTGCGGCACTATGGAGATTTTTTTCTGTTTAAAGTACCTGTAACATTCCCAGTCTCTCTAATTTGTTTTGAATTTTATAACAGTTGATTGTGGGATATGTCGATCTAGATATTTTTTATTAAGCATACCCCACACTTCTTGTTGTGTTCATTTAAGGTGTCCACATCCCAGATAAGTTAAAATTTCTTGTATATTTGTTAAATGCACCATGATTTATTAAACTCACGTAAATTAATGAGAATTAAAAATGTAACTCGCATCAAACACTAATAATCTATTAATACCTGACAGCTTATTGACATTTGTTTTATTCACACGTTTGACTGTGTAGCACCATCTTGCTGGTACAAAAGGGTATTATTTGGCACATCTAGATCGTCCTGATTTGGGAAAAGAATTGCATGTGCTGGAATTAGATGATTTTGGAGAAACTCTAAATACATTTCTCCATTAGCATGTCTATCAAAGGAAAAGGCGTTTATTATTCTTGTGCCTACTATTCCAACCCAAACGTTTACTTTCTGTGGATGTTGAGTATGTGCATCAAACATCAAATGACCATATTCTTTACTCAGGCGGTTACTGTTCCATTTAAACAAAATGCAGCTTCATCCGTAACTAAGATATTTTTCTTTTTTTAATCAAATGAGTAATAAACTGTGACTAATATCATGTTTTGCTGCTATATTTCGGGAGCCACTATGCAGATTTTCTTCTATTTCCAATAGAACATCAAGTTTTTTCTTCATTCTATCATGTGTCCATGATTTTATCAAAGATTTGCCGATATTTTTCGAAATTATAAATTATTTGTTAGTCCCGTATGTCTTAAATGTAGGATAACTCTCGTAAGTGAATCTAACAACGCATGAATGGTTGGAAAGTCTTCTTGAATTGTAATGTTTCATTTTGTCTTTTCGTATTTGAGGAATACGTGAAATTGTTTTAGTAACAGTAGTCGCATTTAGAATCCCCATTTTGATAATGAAATACAGATTTTGGTTTATTTAGCAAGTCTAGACTGGAGTTTTAAATTGAAATTTGGTTTATAGATTGGTATCAATAGATAGTGGAATTCGCTCTTTACTAGATTAGTGTGAAAGAGATGTTAATTAGTTTCTGCGTACATAAATGTTTTCGTTATATTTAATATCGGTGTAGTTTAGTAAATGAAAGAGAATTACGTTTTATAAAATTAAATTGAGTATAAAATTTATTAAGTTTGTATAGTACATCTTCTGTGAGTTTAATTGTCAGCGGTTAGACCGTCGTCTTCTTTTTGATTAGGTTCTGGTTTTAAACAAAGAGTTGGATTTTATATACGTTAGTTTAAAGGTCAGTATAGTAGAAGTTTCGTTATCTTATTCATATCACCTTACACGAGGCACATTTGGGAACACATTTTAGATGGGTGATGTAATTTTTCCGGTTTAGTTTTTCGGGTTTGATTCGTTTCTGGCACGATTTAGAATTTTAAGTAATTCTTTTTATGATTGGCTATTGAAGATTTAAGTAAGATGGAAAGGGTTGTAAGGGAAGATGGCCAATTCTGAATAAGGTAGTAGTTAGTTCTGTCGGAGATGCCGTAGTAGCAGGACTCATCTTTGTTCGCTGTGCCGTCGCACTCACGAAGTTTGTCGGTTTGGGGTAGTGAACTATTTACGCGCATTTCGGGGGCTTAGAGAAGTTACCGTGGAAGTTTGGTTACGAATACACCCTTAATTGATGGATCATATATTGGCTTAGTTCTCCCCGAAATAATTTCTGTTAGGTATCGGTCCTAACTCCTTTGGAGTTTTTTTCGCATCTGGTGTACGGATCTATGTAAATTACTTCAGATGTTAGATTTGTGGACGATTTCGTGTGTGCAGCTGCCTGTTCACGAATATTTCGCTGTAAATAAAAAAGCTTTTCGTTCTTTCGTTATTTTAAATTAATAAGTGATATTTAGTACTTGTACATAGTAGAGTAAAGTAATCAAAGTTTATGGATGTTTAAGTAGTAGTGTAACGCACAATCAACTGCAAGATCAATCAACACGCATTGAAAAGAGAAGTATTCACGAATTAAGTCACATTTGGAGTTCGAGTTTCTACATCGATTATATTGCCGCCGCGGTCGAGACCATAGTCTACATATCCTAGGTGTCTGTATAGCAAAGCGTCTGTTCCGAATACAAGGTAAACTTTTTTGTGTATTTTTATTAGGTGATGCGTCGCAAAGAGGACGAAATAGTTTTGTCATAACCTTTGTTATTTTGGTATTTCGAATTTACAATAATTTTAATAAGGCCGATACTAAAACTAGCTAGCTTCACAGCCTTTTGGGGTAAACTAGGTGATGAAATTTGAAATGAATATTTTGATTTACGTAGCAACTGTGTTAACATTTCGTGTGTGTCTGTGTGTGTGTGTGTGTGTGTGTGTGTATGTGTGTGTGTATGTGTGTGTGTGTGTGTGTGTGTGTGCCCGGCATAAAGTTGGATACAAATGGAAATTTTTATTGTTCATTTCTCAGAAAATTTTATTCTTGATAAAAGTGACTGCTTAATCGCAAACCTACAATGGAATTTGAATATCTCGTTTCTTATAGGAGGGAGATTCGAAAATGTGAATTCGGCTCAAGAGTAAAGTACCCTTATTTTTCAAAATACACAAAAATGTCATTTTAAAACGTTGTTTAGAGTTGAAAAATTATGTCAAATATGCAATTTCAGCCAGCTTCTCTAAAAACGTCTACGACGTTTTTCCTTTGTTTTTTTCTACCATCCCTGTGTTTTTGGGAAACAAAATATTTCGGGGGTAATGGAACAATACGCTAAAAAGCATAAGTTTTATTTGCCCCATAAGTGGCAAATTAGGTTATTCACAATTGCCCCTAAGAATACCTCAATTTTTGTATCCAATGAGGAAAACTACATATTCCTTCAAGATTATATCTAGCAAATGCGAGGGGATTATAGAGAACGTCAAAAGATTTAAATTTTAACATTTTGGAATAACTCTTTATGTACCTTTCTGAAACGTTGAGTGATAAATAAAAGAATCTTCAAATTTCAAGAAAGAAGTTTTATTCAAAATATTGGGATAACCTACATTAATTGATAATGGAACACAAACATAAAACATAAGTGTGAAAAAAAGTTACCTATACCATTATCATTCAATGTGGTGCCCACCGTTCTATATGCAAAGTATTGTACGTTTGTGCATTTTTTTATGTAAATTTTTCAACATTTGCGGGGTTACTGTTCGAATACAATTTCTAATTATATTTTCCAAATGTTGAATATCTTTGAATGGTCGCTGTTTATAAACTTTCTCCTTTAAATATCCCCATAGGAAAAAGTCGATGGGGTTGATATCGGCGATCATGCAGGTCATGGATTGTTGGAATATGTTCCTATCCAGCGATTAAGAAATTTTAGGTCCAGCCATGACTTTACCGCCACCGTTGAATGAATAGATGCGCCATCTTGTTGGAAAAACATGTTGATTCTGGTTCTCAGAGGAAGATGATCCAAATAATTTGATAAATATGTCTGAAGCATATTTAAATATCTGGCAGAATTTAAATTTTCTCTAAATAATGCTAGTCCCACAATTTCATCATTTAAAATTCCACACCAAACGTTGATTTTAAACGAATATTGATCCCGGCATTCGAACTTAAAGTTAGGGTTTTCATCTGCCCACCATCTACAGTTTTGCGAAGTTGCCATACCATTTGATCTAAAACTGCATTCGTCATAATAAAGAATACTTCTCAAAAAATATTCATCATTCTCTATTTCTCCTTGAACCAAAAAGAAAATTCTAACCTTGCGTCTGGGTCTCTTTCCTGAAGGGTATGAATAAATTTGGGTTTGTATGGCTTGAATTTATTTAATCGCATAATTCGTCTAATTGATCGCTCAGAAACAACGGTAATTTCTTACCGCTGTGATAAAGATGTCCTCGGATTCTCCACAGTAGATAGAGCAACATTGATAACTTTGTCATCATTACTAGTTATATTTCTTCTGTGTTCTGTTTTATATTTATTTTCAACAGGTGCAGCCACTACAGTGTATAATTAGTTTTCATACACCAGTGAAAATTAGACTAACAGCGATATCGGAAATGTCAAAATGATATTGTTGACTATTATCAATTTTTTTCCATAGCCTAGTTTCCAAAATATCAAAGCGAAATATGGAATAATGAATACTTACCTAACTGACATAATTGTGGTTGTAAATACAGAAAATCAATTTCTATTCATTTGCGGACAAGGATTTATTGATGAAATTTTAGTGTTTTGATGTTCTCTGTAACTCCCTCACATTTATTAGGTATAATCTTGAAGGAATATGTAGTTTACCCCATTGGATACAAAAATTGAGGTATCTTTAGGAATAATTGTCAATAACCTAATTTCTTACTTATGCGGCAAATAAAACTGATGCTTATTAGAGTATAGTTGTTCTATCAGATAATAACTTACCTCTGAAATATTTTGTTTCCCGTAAAATATAGGGGTGGTAAAAAAAAAGGAAAAATGTACATATTTCTTTTCAGAGAAGCTGGGTGACATATCTTTTCAATTCTAGACAACTTCTTCAAATAACATTTTTGTATATTTTGAAAAATATACAAAATATAAAATATAAACCGCTTTCACATTTTCGAATCTCCCTCGTATAAGAAACGAGATATTCAAATTTTTGCAAGTCCATTTTAGGTTTGCGATCAAGCAGGCACTTTTATCAAGAATAAATTTTTTTGAGAAATGAACAATAAAAATTTTTTCCGTTTGTATCCAACTTTATGTCGGTCACTGTATATATATATATATATATATATATATATATATATATATATATATATATATATATATAGAGAGAGAGAGAGAGAGAGAGCGGGTGTCCAAAGCGTCACGCGACGAAAGATTGTGGCTTCGCTGTTGATTTTTCATTAAAATCATTTCTACAAAAGTTATATGGTTCCAATACGTGCACAACTTAAAAATATTTTAGCACCTACAAGGTGATTCGTAAAACTAGGGGGGGTATCAACTTTTTTATTTTAAATGGGACACTCTGTATGTCAATGCCTAATGAATAAGCTTTTCAACGATGTATATACATTTGTACATATAAAATGTAACGTTGCCAAGTTATTTAACAAAAATGTATTTTTTCCTGAAAGTAAGGTTAGCAATAAAAATTAATTCTTAGTTTATTATCTAAGTTGAGACACATTAGTTCAGGGATATAATTAAGCTAGGTATAGGCTTTGAAAAGATGTAAACGTTTTATTGATATATTGAATAGGGGATAGAAGGCACCGTGTGAAACTGTAGCATGTCAACGTACATCAATTCTCTTATTTCAAATAGAACTCGCTGTGTATTTTGATATGGATGAATAGTAAGTACTCTTAAAGACCTAACTTTTATCTAAATACATTGATACCGCTAAAATTGATAGTTTTTAAGATATTTCCATTTTTTTTAAATTTTTCTATAATTATTTTATAAAGTACGAGTTAATAGAGTGCCATGATTTCAAGTCACAATACCAGATTAGTAATATTAATAATTAATTTTATCAAATATTTTTAACAATAAACTAAACAATGTAATATTGAAATAATAAACAAACAATTAACAAGAACAAGGAGTAGGTAAGTCAAACATATGCAAATGTGCACTTAAAAAAATTATAAATAAGGTTCACTCCTCTTTTCTCAATGCACTGATTCAATCGTTGTCTGTAGGAACGTTGTAAATTATGCAACATTTGTTGGGTTATATTACGAAATGCTTGTTGAATTCTTTCCCTCATATTTTCTGCAGTAGTCGGCGATGTACTATAAACTTCATTTTTAATGTAACCCCATAAAAAATAGTCCATGAAAGTCAGATCGGGTGATCTAGCTGGCCACCTGATAGGCCCATAACGACCTATCCAACAACCAGGAAATTGCTGATTTAAATACTCCGTCACATCACGAGCTGAATATGCAGAAGCGCCGTCTTGTTGGAACCATATCTCCTCATTAGCGAATGGGATGTTCTCTTCAATCCATTGTAGCACGTTAGTTCGCAATAAATTTAAATAATTTACTGCATTTAAATTGTTTTCCAAAAAATAGGGTCCTAATAAACTGTTGCCTAAAATACCAGCCCAAACATTGAGACTCCATCGATGCTGATTGTTTCTGTATCTAATTAGATGTGGATTTTCTATGGCGTAATAATGCCAATTATGTCTATTTACAAAATAATTGTTATGAAAAGTAGATTCGTCTGTCATCATAACCGTATTAAAAAAATTATGTGATTGTTGCAAATCCCAACGACAGTAATTTAATCTATTTTCAAAATCATGTTCATCCAATGCCTGGTGGAGTTGTATCTTGTATGGATGGTATTTATATTCATTAATTATATTGTGTATTGTTGACTTCTGTAAATCATGTTCCACTGCAATTTTTCTAATACTTATTTGAGAGTTTTCAACAACTCGTTCATCTGGACAACGAGCATCGGGAAATTGTTTATAAATTCTTAAAGCAAGTAAACAATTGCCTTTGCTTCTCCTATTATGTAAATCATTTGAATTAATTCGTTCTGCGTATATTTCATTTTAAAATTTAGAGTTCACTTCTATTAATTCAAGTTTTCTTCTAAATACAAATGTAGTGAAAAAGTAGTTTTGAAAGAAATCTATTTAAAATACACCTAATTGACATATTAAAATTTTGTTTTATTGTTTTTAAATCATGGCACTCTATTAAATCGTTATGTTATAAAATAATTATGGAAAAATTAAAAAAATGGAAATATTTTAAAAAGTATAAATTTAGATAAAAGAGTACCATTCGCCCATATCAAAATATATCAATAAAACGTTTACATCTTTTCAAAGCCTATACCTAGCTTAATTATATCCGTGAACTAATTTGTCTCAACTTATATAATAAACCAAGAATTAATTTTTATTGCTAACCTTACATTCAGGAAAAAATACATTTTATATGTACAAATGTATACATTTAATTAACTTAAGACGTTCTATTGTACGACGCTGTGAAATGTGTATTGTAAAGAACGGTTTACATTTGGAACAAAGTGTCTAATTTTATGATACTAGTGTTATTGTTATTTATTTATAAATCGTTATTGCTAAGAATTCTTATTAATTTCACAATTATTAATTAAGTATTGTTACAATGATAAATAAGGATTGTTAAAATTAGTGTACTAAACAGATTTCAATTTACAAAAGTCTTGTATTTGAGTATGGCTTGATACAGTGGCGGCTCTTTAATGAGAGCAAGTGAGCAGCGGTCTATAACTTAGTAGAATCTCACTTAAAAACTACATACATGTTTATGGCGAAATTGATACATACATAATTATACAGAAAGTATTGACCGCATAACAATAATAATTATGCATTTCTTTTTATACGAGGATAATAACAAGGGATACTAAAAAAAACCGATAACCTACCTATTTATAAATGAAAATGTATTTGAAATTTTAAAGAAACGATCGTTAGGTACTAAAACACATAAAGCACATTACTTAACTTAGTACCACATCAAACACTAAAAATCAAAATAACTCGGAAACGCAGAGGAATTTCGAAACAGAAGAAGGTACATTATTTTTGTTAAACTGTATGTAGATAATGAAAATAACAGTTTTTTAAAAAATAGTCATTGGCGTAGAAGTTCTGTTTATGAAAGGGGTTGAGCACCCCCTCCACTCCGCCACTGTGCAAGTTTGTGAACATTCTTATCGCTTGTTTTATGCCCCTTAATTAATAGACATTATCCCCCCAACATGAAAAAAATCTAAGCATTCGTTTATGAGTTATGATGAAAATTTGAGAAAAAAAAAATTATATTCAACACTCTGTATCTCGGAAACGAAGCCTTCTACGACATATGTTTATAGGAACTTTTCTTTTTAGAAACATGTGTTTTATCTCCTGTTAAAGTTTGTCTACAAAAAACTGACTCACCCTGTATATATATATATATATATATATATATATATATATATATATATATATATATATATATGTGTGTGTGTGTGTGTGTGTGTGTGTGTGATCCAGAGTAGAGGGACCATTCAATAACTTCTTTATTTTACGATATATAGAAAAAAAGTTAAATTATTTTTTGCTTACGGCCATGTACTACATTTAATAGGGCTATCAAATATTTTTTTTCGAACACAACTATTGTTTTTTAAATGACACCCTGTATATTTTTTCAGACTATCTGATTCCTCATTATTTTTTCTTTCTGTAAATATATTTTTCTGTAATATATTTTGTTGTAAATCGCAAAAAACTGTTTGAAGGCGTACAAGACCACTATTTAATAAACAAAATAACTATTGCCATGGAAAACGGAAACAACTGCTTTTATTATTAGTATTTATTAGAATAGTAAGAAATCTGGAAACGGATACATAAACAAAATACAAAATTCAACAAGTAATAAGCACGTATTTTTTAACTACAAAGATGGTATGCAGGAAAATTATTTTATAAATTGTTCAAAATTACCACCATTTTGTGCAACACATGCCTCTAGCCGCTTTAGAAGTTCATGATGTGTTGTTCTAAGTTATCACATCGGGTGTTAACTGCATACAAGCCAACCGGACTTTGTTTTTTAAATCCTCTACATTTTGTGGCGGATCTGCATAGAATAGTGTCTTAAGATAGCCCCATAAGAAATAGTCCAGAGGTGTAATATCAAGCGATCTTGGCGACATTTCCACTGGTCCATGGGTGGCAATTAAACGCCCATTAAAGGTTTCGTTTAGATACTCACTAACAATGTTACTAGTATGAGCTAGCGCTCCGTCCAACTGAAAGTACATACTTCGTCGCAATGCTAGTGGAAAATCTTCTAACATCGTCAAAAGCTCAGTATTTAAAAATGAAGAAATCTTCTTGCAGAGTTGCGTCATAAAAAAAAGGTCCCAATAATCTGTATCCTATTAAACCACACCAAACGTTAGTACCCCAAACGGGTTGATGGTTTGTATTTAATGTCCAATGTGGGTTTTCGTCCGGCCAAAAACGATTATTTTGTTTGTGCCTCGGTCATCTTCCAGTTGTTCCACTAACCACACAATAAATGTTAATCGGCGTTCGGGATCTTGTGGACGTAGGTGTTGCACTAAATTTGGTTTATAGGGGCACAGCTTGTGTTTTTTTAATGTCCTCTGAACATATCCAAATGATGTTCCTACTTCCTGAGCTACATGCCTAATAGACGAACGTGGATGTAGTCGAACATACGCTAAACTCTGCAATTCTCGTTCTTCGTTTATCGGGTTATTTCTCTGGGGTTCTCTATTTTGGATTTTTACTCCAGGAAATGCTCCATGTTGCCTTAATGAATTTTCAATTTTGTGTAAGTAAGTATGTGGAGGGTGATACCTGTCAGGAAATCTTTCTGCATAGAGTGCGACTGATCTTCGTGCGTTGCGATTACACTCGCCAAATATTAACATTAAATCGACCTTTTCACTATTATTCATTATGTAGTTTCCTAATAATTGCATACAATAACGTTGTAATTATAAATGCAGTCACAGCTTAAGTAATTACATATAAAAACTAATTTTGAAAGGTGTGAAACAATCTGAAACAACTTCACAAAGCAGTTGTTTCCGTTTTCCATGGCAATAACTATTTTGTTTTTTAAATAGTGATCTTGTACTCCTTCAAACAGTTTTTTGCGATTTACAACAAAATTTTCTGATATAATACCCATAAAATTTTATATTTACAGAAAGAAAAAATAATGAGGAATCAGATAGAAAAAAAAATATACAGGGTGTCATTTAAAAAACAATAGTTGTGTTCGTTTCCGGTTTAACCGGAAATGAAAAAAATATTTGATAGCCCTATTAAATGTAGCACATGGCCGTAAACAAAAAATAATTTAACTTTTTTTTTATATATCGTAAAATAAAGAAGTTATTGAATGGTCCCTCTACTTATATATATATATATATATATATATATATATATATATATATATATATATATATACCTTTAGGTTAATATACTTATTGTTTTTTTTAAGTGTAAACCCAATCTACAGCATCATACTACGTACATTTTAGGTGTTTGTTTTTATGAAAATTAGATCATGAAGTAACGTCAATATTTTTATGTTTATTTGAAGTAAAGTAACTACGTTCAAAAGTTTACATTGGTCATTGAATTTTAACGTAACTTTTAAAGATTTAATGCAATTTTTTTTTTAATTTGAGCATATCTGCTAGCGGATTTTTGATTTAATTGCTACTGGTTGTAAAGGAAGTAAGTGGTTTCTATTTTCTGAAGTAAGAATTCATTGAAAATCAGAGTTATACAAGTTTTTTTTTTTGTTAAGTAACAAGTCATTTTAAAAGATATTTTAAATTATAAAGTAACTTAAATTATGTAGCTAGTCGAAAGTTGACCCAACAGCTGTTTGGTTTTGCATACGAGGGTTTTGCGAATAGTCGCAAGTATTTTTGGAGTTACATTTTATAGGAATCTATTTTTTGCTAAACAGGTAAACGAATTTAATTATTTGTTATATCAACTGGGTAATTTAGGTATTACCTCCCGATATCGACGCTTCATAAATTTTAGTGTATTTGTTAAAGGCGCAATGATTTATTACACTAACGTAAATGAATGAGAATTAAAAATGTAACTGGCGTCGAACGCTAATCATTTATTAATACCGGATGTCTAATAAAAGTATTTATTAAACATTAAATAATTTATTTCTCCAAAATGTTCTTATGTAATTTTTATACTTTAATTAGGCAATTGAGTAACGTAACCAAATCACGAAAAAATAAGTAAGTTGTAATTTTAAAAATATTGATAACGTCGTTACTTAAAAACTAATGAATATCAAAAAATGACTTTAACATACGAATGTAAAAAAAAAAGATTTATTTCAATTTTATTCCATACATTTTACGCGCAATGTATATAATATGCATAAGTTTAAATAAGTTATAGAAAGTTATTATGTGTTAGTGGTTATTAAATATTTCTCATGGTATAAGTAACAAAAAAAGTATGTTTAGAAAATGTAATTAAGACCGCAGCGTAATTATCTGCCATAATGCTTTCTCTATGTAAATAAATAACATCAAAGCCCACAATACCTGAATTTGAGTCAAAAAGGTTTTTAAACATAATAATTCCCCATTTTTGATTCGCCATTTTCAATTTTTTAATTGTGGCAAATGATTTAAAAACCCCAATACCAGACTTTCAAAAAAATTTTACACCACTGGAAATTTTTAAAATTTTTTTATTTAAATAATATTTTACAAATTCACAAAGTTGTAAATTGATCATTACAATACCTGAATTTTAGTCATATCGGATTTTAAACACGATAATCCCTCTCCCATTTTTGATCCCCCATTTTGGATTTTTTAATTTTGACAAATGATTTAAAAAACCCCAATACTCAACTTTCATAAAATCGGTTACTATATACTTTTTTATTTTGAAATTATATAATAAAAGTATTAGTTTGTTTTTTAATAATGTAACTTTTTAAAATTGAAAGCAAGGAATTTTTTTATTTTCTAATCCCCTAAAAATGCCCCGCCACTGGTTGGATTTTGCTGATTAACGAACTTGACCTAGATTGTATGGCAAAGAATTTATGTACCTAATCTTTTAATGGTTCAAAAGATATCCCGCACACACACAAACAGACACTCAGACAGACACGAAACTTTTTTTCCAAAACTTTTTTTTTATCTATAGCTTTAATGATTCAAAGATAACGCGCACACTCACACACAAACACACAATCAGACACGAGATTTTCTTTTCTAAAAATGTGTTTTTCGTATTGTTTAGGCCACAAAACGTCAAGAAATTTAAAACAAAAGTGTTTGAAATTTTAAACTTATTATACAGCTTTCGCTTTATACGTATGTATATGAGAAAGCAACAAGTGCAATTTTTATTAAATTTCGTTCTGGTCACACGCCGTAGCCTAAAATTTTAAAGCATGCTATATAGTGTGACATTTATGGCAAAAATACGTTACAACGTCATAAACTGCAATTATAATACTATAAAATCCCTTATAAAGTAAAATTAAAAATTATGGGTATATAAATACATTCAGACTTCACGAAAATCAGGGTATGTACCCACTTATCAACGATTATTTGCAAAGGTTTACATAATTGATCTGCAGTATAAAAAAATAGATAAGGATAGTTACAGAAATGTTATTGTACCTTGTTCATTTATACGGGCTAAGAATATAAATAATGATGTCCATAATGTACGCATAAATTTATAACTAGTTTCAGATTGAAGGATTGAAATGTAATCTAGTCATATATATGAGAACGAGTTTAATATAGACTTTATTTAGATCACTTTTCTAATCGTGATATAATGATTTAATCCTGTCCTTAGCAAAACAGGATAGTCTTAATGTGACTAAATTTTGATGATGATAATAAATAGATTTATAAATGATGTCAGTTTTGAGTTTTTCAGTTATATACATGAATATTAATTTCCACTAATATGTTGTAATGGTTTCATAGGTTAATCATGTTAATTTTAAAATATAGGCTCTTAACGTCGACTTCAAACCTTTTTTTAATTATCTCTGCAAAATATTACTATACTTCTAGTTAACCACAGTCGTTTTTTTTCGACTAAAACATTTCAGATCACACACAAATTTGAATCAAAAACACTACATTTCTTCGGTGAATTCAGTTTTTGTGTATATGCTATTCGAACAATATTGTTACGCGCAAGTATTTTATTTATGGATTGTATACCGATTTGGAATAATAGTAAATTAAGTTAATAGGCGTAAAAAATGTCAGTTTGTGTGGCGGAGCTGAACACAGTCATTTTTATTTGAAATCATTTATACTGTATTATCCCCAAACGTTATAAAAACAAATATAGCAAATTGTCATTGAATTGTGTATTCAATATTAATGCTTGACCATCAAACTTAGTCCTTTTTGACGTCGTCCTCAACTGCTGCTAATAATACCAATGTTGAACTTATTTTTTTTATATGTGCTGCCTGGTGAAAAGGTTGGTTATGCAGTGGTCTAAGTAGGCCGTCTTAGAGCAATTAGGCTGAGCGTAATCCGATTACGATCTCGTTTTACAGAAATACTATTTCAATTTATACATTAGTAGTACAGAGGCACCTTCCGCTGCCATCTTGGATTTTCTGGGGAAAACCCACCTTTCACTTTTTTATATGCCCACGTGGGGGACGCGTTTTTTCACCCCTATGGTTTCTTTTCGGAGGCCTTTTTCGACCCTTGATGAGATTTTCATCCCTAATTATGGCCTGTTTTGTTTTTACTCGCTCACGTGTAGGACGTATTTTTTCATCCGTATTTTTTAGACACCCACGTGTGAGACCGTATTTTCAACCCTTTTTTATCCCTAATTATTTTTTACACACCCACGTGTAGGACATGTTTTTCTTTCACCCCTATTTTATGACAGCTCACGTATAGGACGCGTTTTTTTCTACCCCTATGGTTTCTTTTCGAGGGTCAACCCTTGATAGAATTTCAATGTTGTTGTATTAAGAGCCTTTTGGCAGCAATTTTTGTACTTGCTCACGTGAGGGGCAGATGTAGGGGCGGGTCTTGGACTTGGGGTTGGTCTTGGACCTCAAGCTGGTCTTAGGGTTATTTTTGATGGTCATCTAATTAAGGTCCTTTTTGGTTGTATTAAGAGCAGTACCCCTGGAGGCAAACGCACATGCATACAATGTTGGAAATTGCATAATTAATATTATTATTAAAATTATCGATCCTATTACTTTAAAATGGTCATATGCTATTGGATGATCTATACGAGAAAACGTTGTATTTCTAATAATAAGGTTCTCGTAAGACACGTGTAGAGCTTCGCAACTTGTTTTCGGGCCTTCGCCCCAGGCCGAGATGTATGATAAGACATGAGCTTAGTATCGTGCCTCTGGCATAGTGGCTAACTTAGTCTTACAGCTGTAGGCCTTGGCCCGTCATACAAAATTGTATTCTAATAAGGAGGTTCCTGTAAGACAGGACTTGTATCAGGGTCTGCGCCCTGGCCCTTTGAGTAAAATTGATTTTAGTGCCATCTAGTGGCGTATAGACTAATGAACATTACCTATAATAGAAGTTGATAATGCACACCTCTCTCTATTGCTCTATCTTGTTTCTCACCACACACACACACACACACACACACACACACACACACACACACACACACACACACACACACACACACACACACACACACACACACACACACACACACACAAACAAATCAATTAATTAATCAATCTAAAACAAATCACGCTCGATCACCAGATCAATCTGAATCAATCAACCGAAATTATGTCTTACAGTTTGCGGAAACCAGATTACAGTTCAAGCTGAATACATTAACACGTTAACGACCATGTGCACCATATAGGTGCGCACCGTGGTTTTTGTACAGACCATGTGACCCTATATGGCCACACAGAAGGTTTGCGTTCTAAGCGGTGTGGGCTTTTCGGGGACGCAGCAGCAATGTATTTCAATGCAGATTTCAAATGATCTGGTCCCTGTAGAACAAAATATGGTCTTGGGTTGATATATATTTTTTTAATTTATTTATATAATAGGCAAGTAGTAAATAAACATTATAATTTTTAATTGATGTTATGGATTCGTGTTTTATTTAATGTATTATTGCATTTTCGCTTCGCTTCTCACCCTCGTACTACGAAACGTTACTGTAAATATAATATAAACCCTTTCACGATTAATTAGACACGAAAATCGAAATTGAGGTTATGTTTGTCGGATTTACTTGTGACAACTTGAATGTGCTTTGTTTTGCTTCGGTTAAGTTTTGATGTGAGCATTAGCGATTTTTTGTGTTTCTATGCGCCGCAATCATGTCGAATAAAGGCCTTACAGATAAACAACTTCGAAAAATATTGGAAGACAGTGACTTTGAATGTAGTGAGATCGGAAGCACTTTTGACGATTCAGATGTGGGTCCCTTATATCAAGAATCTGATAGTGAGGGCAGTAGAACTAGTAATGAAGATCTGTTACTATGTAAAAGAAAAAATATCGATTCAGAATTCACACCTGCAGCCACTAGTTCTTCTGATTTACCCAAACGACATGACCAAGACGATATTGATACTGACCCAGACAATGTTGATATTCCTGATACCCCGTTTATACCACGAAATGAATGTGGAGCGAAGTTACAAATTCTGGCACACTAAACGAATTTGTATTTTCTGGAAAACCAGGATTTTGTAAGCAAGAAATAGAGAAGCTCACAGGCCACAAACCTATTGATTTCTTTTTGTTATTTTTCGACGAAGAAGTTCAGAATTTGCTAGTAACTGAAACTAATAGGTATGCGGAGCAGCAAATCGTAATAGGCATTTGCAACGACTCCATCAGGGACCATTCTATTTTGTCTAAGTGGCATGATACGAATGCAAACGAACTTATGCGGTTTTTTTGCTCTTACAATTTGGATGGGACTCGATAAAAAACCTACACTTAGAGATTATTACAGTAAAAAAGTTCTCTACGAAAGTGACATTCCAAAGTTAAGCGGAATAAGTAGGAATCGCTTTGAAGCATTACTACACTTTGTGCATATTTCCGACAATGAAAATTGTCCTACTGGTGACAGACTGTATAAGATTTCACCACTTGTACAAATGTTAAACAGAAAATTGCAGCACATGTGCAGTCCAAAAGAAAAAGTATGCATAGATGAGACAATGGTTCCATTTCGAGGAAGATTAAGTTTTCTTCAATATATCCCTGGGAAGAGACATAAACATGGTGTAAAACTTTTTAAGCTTCGTCTTGATGGCGGTTACACTTATGCTGTTAAAATATATGGTGGAAGAGATGGGGTACAAAAATTTGATAAACCATTAGCATCAAGAGTTGTTATGGAACCTCTGCTCAATACCGGAAGGACCCTATACACTGATAATTTTTACACAAGTGTCAGTTTGGCCCATGAACTAAATAATAAACGTACCCACTTAGTTGGCACACTTCGACAAAACCGGAAACTTAACCCAAAAGGTGTTACAAGTGCCAAATTGAAAAAAGGAGAAATGAAAATGCAAAAAAGCTATACAAAAGTAATTGAAGGTAAATGGAAGGATAAAACCTTTCCTAACAGCTAGAGCTGTTCCGGAAATGGTTGAGGTAATAACAAAAAGAGGTCCGGTATCAAAACCGTCAACAATAGTTGACTACAATACAGCGAAGGGATTTATTGACATCTCGGACCACAGGGCATCTTACAGTTCACCAGTACGTCGCAGCATCAAGTGGTATAGAAAAATCTTAATTGAACTTCTGACTAACACAGCTCTGGTAAATGCCTTGGTTGTGTTTACACATAGTACAAACAAAAAAATGAGTATTACCGAATTTCGCGAAAGCATCGTTTGCTCCTTGTTAGATACGGCCAATCAACCAGTAGATGAAGAAGTTCTACATGCCATACAACAGAAGGAAACTCGAGGAAGATGTTCCAGCTTCTACAAAAAATATTCCGAAAGAGAGGGTCGCCAAGCAGCAATGAAGAACGCGAAAAAAATATACTCATTCTGCCCAGGGTGTTCCGAAAACATAACCTACATGTGTGTTAGTTGTTGTTTTGAAATACATACATCTTTCCTAAAAAAATAATTTGTATTACATTGTGATGTTACTGTCCTTTGATAAGAATACTGTTATATTTTATTTTTAGGTTATGAGATAAAAAAAATGTTACGTATTTTTATTTTATTGATGTTTTGCAAAGAAAAATATTTTTTAATTTCGTATATTATCCTTTCATTTAGTTTATAAAAAATATTATACGCAATTTGTCAATTCCATATGTGACCCAGTATGATACACATGGTCAGTGGTAAAGTTAAATATTTTTTTTTCTGTTCAGACCGCGCGCACCAATCAGGTGCACGATGTAATTTGGTTGTTAAAAACTTTTTTTTGGTCTTATTAATACATTACACGTTCCATTAGACTATCCTTTACTAAAAAATAACAAAATACTACTCTGGTCCCCGGGTAAATTCCCAATTTTGACCCCTTGTCGTTAACGTGTTAAAGTCTACTTAAATATGACGTGGAATATTAAATAATCTCTACCCTAATGCAATGATGCTTTATGTATAGGCAGATTCTCTAAACAGTCACCACCTATACATTCGGAACATTATATCTGATTTATTTGCATGTACATACACACAAAATTGTTTCATAGTAACGTGTTCATTAACAGTTGTAAAAACCCATTAAAAAGACTGGAAAGTAATAATTACACACACACACACACACGCGCGCGCGCGCGCGCACACATACACACATATATATATATATATATATATATATATATATGTATAACATAGAGTTAAATTCATAACATGTTTTTAAGAATATCAAACTGATATAATGGAAATAAAAGGCAAAAGGTTTTAATGGTTTATTATTATACGCTAATTAACAATAACTACAAGTTTAAAATCCACGAATACGTACCAGCTATTTGAGAGTTGATCTTATGACGTCATCCCGCAAGAGTAATAATACATTTTAAAAATCTTTATGGACATTTTTGTCAGCAATATCAGGTAAAAAACATATATTAAAAATAATACGCTTACCTTTAGAAGTGTTTTTTTCCTTCAGCTGTACCATACGTTGAACTGAAATATTTTTTATACGTGTCCACATATAATCACACTAAACACGATTTGTGGAATGGTTGGATATAAACTGGATATTACATACCGATCATTAGCTAATTTAGAAAGTAATGTACAAAACCTGTATACTTCTACTCGTATTTTATAATTTAAATCTATACTTTGTTCTTCCAATTCTCTTTCTAGTCAATAATTAGATATAGATAACGTATCCAGATCGTCGAAATGTAATACGTTATGTAATTTATTTCTCGTGGTTATCGGATTAATACCTATTATAACTAATTCTGTCCCCTCGGATAATCGCTCCAATTTCCTACAGTCTCTAGACTTTATAATACGTTTAATCTTTACATAGAAGCTTCGTTAATTTATCCATGTCTTGTTGAAGGAAATTTACATTTTTCGCATTTTCTAAAGTTTGTTGTTTCTCTCGTGCGCTTCGTCTCTCTCTCGCTCTCTCTCTCCCTCCCCCTCTTCTCACACACTCTCCCCCTCCCTCCCTCTCCCTCTTCCTCTTCCTCTCCCTCTTCCTCTCCCTCTCCCTCTCCCTCTCCCTCTCCCTCTCCCAATGGTTTCTCTCTCTCTCGCTTCTCTCGTTCCGTCGCTTCTCTCTCTCTCGTCTTTCTCGTTTCTCACACTTCTCCCGTCTCTCTCGTTTTTCCCCTCTCCCTCTCGTCTCGCCTCTCTCTCGTTTCCCTCTAGTTTCTCTCTCACTTCTCTCGTTCCGTCGCTTCTCTGTCCCTCTCTCTCTCGTTTCTTTCACTTCTCCTGTCGCGCGACAGGAGAAGATGCGACAGGAAGGTGCCTCTGTACTACTTACATTGTTTGATCACCGTGAATAACGCTTTTTACAGCTGTAAATATATATATAGGTATTTTAAATATAAATTAATAATAATAGTAGGTAATTAATAGCTATGAAGCAAGTAAATATGTTCTATGCCCAAAATTATATTCGCATAAAGGGGTATTTAATGCATTTTTATAAGGTGACCTTTGAAGAGCACAATCCCTTTGTGAAGTTGGCCCTTCTCAGAATTTGTGTCCTCCTATGTCCTTCTTTTCGTCAATAGCATTCTCCTACATCTTGTTCTGTCGATTTCGGACGGATAGCTATTGACTCTCAGATGGCGCTGTTCGTTCTTCGAGAATTATCTTTTTCAATTTAGGTTTAGGACTTAGGTGTGGGGCACGTCTTACTTACTTACTTAGATTAAATTAGAATTAGATGGTGTTGGCGTTGGCCTAAAGTGAAGTTAAGCTTAAAACCTTGAGAACTTTGGTTGGGATTGGGTCATATTTCTGATAGATTGATTAATTAAATATTAAAATGACCGAAAATGTCATTTTACAGAATAACTACAACAGGATTTCCCTTATATAAAACGTGCAGTGGAAGTGTAATGTCAGTTTCACAGTATCAAGAGGAGGACGATCCAGCATAACAAAATATAATGACTCTGCTAAACACAAAAAATGTTGGATGCATCATCCTCATCGCAGAATGTATCGTCCTTCTTCACCAATCCAAAGTTGTTAGAAGATGAGAAGAAAGTGGCTTTAGCAGAAGGAACATTTGCTTACCATACAGTGTTTCACAACCATAGTTTCCGAAGTATGGATTGTACATCAAAATTTGTACGAGAGAAAATTTCGTTGCGCTAGAACGAAATGCGAAGCAATAATAAAAAGTACATTTCTTAATTTTGCTGCAGAAAACTTAAAAAATGACCTAGAGCGAACAAGGTATGTTATGATACTGAATGATGCTTCCAATCATAAAGCCACCAAACTATATTCAATTCTTGTTCGATATTTTAATTTCAAAAGTGGGATTAATGTTAAAATTTTAAATTTTGAACACATACCTGGCGAGACCTCGGATATATTAGCTAATCACATAAAAAAAAACTGTAGACCTTTACAATTTAAACACTAAAATTATTGCATTGTCTGCTGATAATATACTAACACTAATTTTGGTGGTTTAAATAGGAAGGGTCAAAATGATGTACATAAAAAACTTAATCATTCGTTAAACAAAACTATAGTTGGCATTGGGTGCAGCTCCCATATTGTATCAAATGCTATAAATACAGCTGCTAATTTAATGAGGATTGATGTGGAGGTTATCATTCCACAAATATATTTATATTTTGATTCACAGTGAGAGTTGAAACTTTGAAAGACTTTTGTGAAGAAACCTCGGTGGAATTGAAAAATCTTTTAGGGTATTCAAAAACTAGGTGGTTTTCCTTAATGCCAGCAGTTGAAAGAATTCTCAAATTATTTCAACCATTAAAATCTTATTTTTTAAGCATAGACAAGTACCCAAAAGTTATCCAACAATTTTTTGAAAATGAACTTGCAGAAGTTGTTTTATTTTTTATTAATTCTCAAGCAAGTATTTTCCATAATACGGTTTTGAAAATAATATTTCATGTATTGACGTCAACTTGCAATAATTAAAAAAAAAAAATTCAGCAACAGGCAAAGTTAGACGAAGATTTTATGCCTCTTGTAGTCAATAATTTATTGACAGTTTTAGAAAAAAGTAATCCTGGAGTTAAACGAAAATTTTTATTAGAAATTACAAATTTCTATGGGAACAACCTAGTCTATTTAAATGAGTGGTTAAAATATATAGATGATATCAAACACGTTCAGTGGATTTTACTTGACAGTGATTTGATATGGGAAAATGTTAACAGTAGTTTGGTATTTTTTCAAGAAAAGTTTAATATCACAATTAATGACAATGTATTATTCGATGAAATAAGAAGACTTAAAAATTATTGCACTAATGAAGAATTATCAAAATGGGCCGCAAAAAAAATCAAGGTTGAACACAAGTATTCATTCCATGCGACAACTTAAAAATAATAACTGAGGTATGTCTCTCTTCCTGGGACTAATACCAATGTAGAAAGGGTATTTTCTGTTGTAACGATATTTGGGGCGTGGAAAAATCTAGATTAAGTGTAGAAACCCTTTCTGCAATGGTTATTGTAAAATTAAACATTAATATGTCGTGCGACGCATTTTCCGAAATGTTAAGGTCCAATAAAAGATTGTGAAATAAAATACACTCTAGCGATAAGTATATGTAACATTTTTTATAACAATAAAATATTTAAATAATTATAATATGCAGTTTTTATTTTGTCATCCTGAACAATTTTTAAATTCTGGTCACCTTTTTTTTTATCGAATTTGTTTACAAATAGATCTCTACTAAAAAATGTGTCATTAACAAAGGCACTAACATACGTAGAATATATTATATAATATCGAATAATTACAGTTTTCCTTTTTACTTTCAGTCACTGTTCTGACAGTGATCTTCGACAGGTTATAGTGTAACTGTGAATATTATTAAGTATAACTGTGAAAATGTCAACAATAGATGGTGGAATGGCAGTGTACAGACTAGTACACGAAGTAGGGTACATTTTAATTATCTTGCAACACTATTCCCAAATGAATCGAAACATAAATTAAGCAACGTATGCAATTAACGCCACTGAAAAATCGTCCGCGTCAGCTGCTCGTTCTTTCGCTAGGCAGAATGACGTAAGCTCTATGGTTTAAAATAAAATTAGACCCGTATTGTATATCCATCCTTAACGAATGTGAAGCATCTGCAAACAATGAGGGCTAGTTTCTTGGGGACCTGGCGATACAGATTAACGAAAAATCTATTTTTCTTTCTTGGTTTGTTTTTACTTAACTTCTTTTGATGATAAACGAGATAGTTTACAGAAATAATTTTTTTTATCAAAATAGATACCTTATTTTTAAATTGTATGGTAATAATAAGTATTCATGTAAAAGTTGCTATAAATAAATTGTGTACTAACATTGGTTTAATGGTAGGTATTAGTTAAGGAATTGTGTCTTGAGAATGAGTAAAAGGATTATTGGGGATAGTGTTAGGTTGTCGAGGATCCGTGCCCATACTATGCCCCGGGGCCCGATTCGGCTCTCGGCGGCCCTGGTAAAGGAGTAACTTTTTCATGAATTGAACAGCTTATGGTTGTCAATAATGAAAATTAGATCGTAACATTGACGTGCTATCAAAAAGTACTGGAGGAGATAAGCATGGTCTAGAATGGTCTTCATACTTCAGGACAAAAAATGTAGTGGGCAAGTTTACTTGGTCCGTTCAAGATGTACGCCAATTAGGTGATCTCAAAGGAATGAATATAACATGGTCATCTAACCTGAAGTCGATTGAGTTTGAGTGCGAGTACATGTTCGGTAGTTGTAGTTTTCACTCTGACAAGGTGGAATCTGAAAAGTGTTAATGGGGGTTCTCGCTGTTAGCAGCTTATTTCTAGAAAAACACTGAGTGTTATGATTTCACTAGGCTTACGTAATACTGTCAATGTCAATCCAACTTTCCCACAGTACGATACATCAACTCTACGATTCATTGGCTTTCCTAAACTTCATTCATTCATTAATTTGTACGTAATTCTTGTTCAAGGTTAAATAAACAATGGCTAAACATCGAAAAATAAGACGCTCATATATGTTTCGTTAAAAGAAACTTTTTTGAAACAAATTGATGTAACATTCTTACAGCAGCATTTTCTAATATACCGCATGTGCCTTCAAAGATACATGCATACATGCTCCATTTTTAAGAATATATATATATATATATATATATATATATATATATATATATATATAACGACTGTGATACTATTATAGATATCTTTATAAAATTTGGTACACGTCTTCAATCCATCAAGATGCATTTTCTCATGTACAAACAATTTTATTATTTTTAGCAGTGGCGTCCGTACGGGTTTTGCATTGAATATTTTTGGAGAAAAAATGGTACGCCACTGATTTCTCTTAAAATAGCGTTTCATTTCAGGGTAAAATCGCTAAAGTGACTGTTGTATGGAAATCGTTTTTTTTCTTTTTCATGCTATTGAGTTCATTTAATATTAAATGTGAATTAATTCAGAAATAAGTAACTGATTTTACTTTAAGAAAAGCTAAAAAAAACTTTCAATTGCCAATAATTACATTAGAAGTTTATCCGAGATTTCAGCTTGTAGGCCACTATTCGCTCTCTTAAACATTCTAAAGTATTAACGGTAGTATTATACACTAGAGCCTTAAGGTGTCCCAAAAAAACTAATCCAAACTATTGAGATCGGGGGATTTTGCTGGCCATTGCTGAGGTCCTCCGCGACCTATCCAACGATCAGGATAAACTATATCTAAATTATTTCGGACAATTACACCAAAATGAGCAGGAGCCCCATCGTGTATGTACCACATTCGATTCCTTAACGCAATTGGTACATCTTCAAGCAACCCAGGTAGTCCTTCGAGAAAATACAAATAAGACCGTCTATCAAGGCGCCCTAGTAGCAAAAATGGGTCTATTACATGATTACCAATAATTACTGCCCATACATTAATCGAAAATTGTTCTTAAAAATGAGTTTCGGTTATGGCATGCGGGTTTTCTTCCGCCCACACATGGTTGTTATGGAAATTTTGAATAGCATTTCGAGAAAAATTTGCTTCGTCTGTACACATAATTTGTGACTCAAACTGTTGATTTAGTGTAATACTCTGAAGGTACCACCGACAGAATTTCACACGCTGTGGAGTAATGACTGTTTCCTTAGAATTTGGTATGGATATAACAAAAAGTCAACTAAAATATGCTATTTGGTGACAAATATTCAGAGCTTTAGCGATCTTTCTCGTACTCGTCTCGGGATGTTCGTCGATTTCTTGCAGCACCGCTTCCTCAATTTCAGGTGTTCTGACAATTCGAGGTCTACCTTCCGTAGTACCTTTTTTGAAACTACCAGTTTCGCTAAGTTGGCGATGAATATTTGAAAACGTTCGACTATCTGGCAAGGCACGATTAGGATATTTTTCATAATAAATGCGTTTGGCTTCTCTCGCATTACCATCTGCGAGGCCATATACGTAATGCATTGCCGCCATTTCCGCATTCGTATAATTTACCATTATTTACTGATGTTTTCAAAAACAGCGCAAAAGTAAATAACTTCAATGACACACTAAAAATTAAAGAAATGCCGCACTGAGATGGTTTTGAACACCAACAACTTACTGTAAGTCAACAGATATTGTTTTGACATTGACGTTTGTAAAAACGTAATTTATTCCAGGATAACTAAATTTATGTAACTACATATGTGTTAAAAAACTATTTGTCGGTATTGCGATATGAAGCAATTTAAATTTTTTCCTGAACCCGGAAGTAAAGTATACATAATTTTTATGAGAACGACGTCATAATTTCACAAATTTAGTTTGTTTTCGCGCGTATGAAGTTTTTGTGATTATTGTTGTATTTGCTTGTTTTGATCGATTTATAATAAAACAAAGTATGTTTTAAGACTACAAACAATAATTTATTTGCTACGTAAGGTAAGAATTATTGTTATAACGATAATGCAAATATGATCAGTACGCTGTTCTCATAAAAATTATACTGTAAAACGATTTTTATTTTTTTAAGCGAAAATTATGCTTCGGGCGAAATAAAATCAAGAGATCAAATTTGCTCACAAATGAATGAAAACTCAAAAAATAATTTTTACTTTAAGGGAAAGCAGTGACGTACTATTTTTTTCTCCAAACATATTCAATGCAAAACCCGTACGGATGCCACTGGAAAAAATTATAAAATTGTTTGTACATCAAAAAATGCATCTTGATGTACTCAAGACGTGTACCAAATTTTATAAAGATATCTTCTAAGGTATCACAGTCGTCTGGAAACTTTATCGCCCTGTATTTCAAAAGTTAGGACGTTTACAACATTCGTTCATATGAAGTTTTTTTCTTAAAATAGGTCCAAGAATCGCCCCCTTAAATATTAGCATGTCTTTAAGGAACGCCCTGTTGAGGCAGATATGTTATCAGGTCGCTATGAATCCCGAGGTAGGGGTTGCTTACAGAACTCGTGTTTTATACAAAGTATATACTCTTAGGTACTTGTGAGTCCCGACAACGTTGCCACCGTAAAAGAAAACTGTAGTAGGGCTCAAAGACCAACTGTATAATATAATATACACGAAAATGGCTAACTACGTTGACATAATAAATTTGAGAGCTTTAAACATTTGTAAAATTAAAATAATACTTCTTTGATCCTCACAGCAATTAAAAATCAAAGTGACACGTCCAATCGAATATTTGTTTTACTAATGCTATCATATTCAATATTTTAAACTTTTTATTAGTACTTTTATTAACAATAATAAATTATTCCATGATTGCGCTATATTTGAAACAATATACTTACTAGATGCTTGTTCGTTATGTTATAAGCAATTTTCTAAAGGTAGGTACTATAAATAAATCGTTGTCATCTCTACAACTTAGTTCTTGTTTGCAATTAATACCTTGTTTTAACACAAGAGTTCAATTCATTTTTTTAACTTAAACCTATTCATTGTAATAAATAAATTGCGTTTTCATTACCGTAAAGTTTTTAAATAGTATATCATTTAGTCGTTAAAATTAAGAAGATTTTTTCTATATAGTAAACAAGGACAAGAAGCAATATTAAATACGATTATTTAACCTTTCCGTATGCGGTGTTAATATCTTTATATTTCATTTTTGGATTAATAGTACTGAATAGAACAACAATATAAACTTATATTTTTTAACGTAATGGTAATTGCACAAAAATTGAATTTGTCATCCCAAAAAAACCCCGTATACGAAATTTCATGAAACTATTTCGAAACAGTCGAAAGATATTGAAGAAAACGCTTTTGTCCAACCCTTTCATACCATTCATTTCTAGCAAAACAATAAAAATGTATGACATTTATGCATTAGTTGATTTATTTAATAATAATTTATAGCAAAATGGTAGATTTTTTTTTATGATTGTGGACCTGAACAGGCTAAATTTGGCCTACCGTGCTAAATCACTCAGGAACACTTAGGAGGATGGATAGAGGGATAATGAATTGCCAACAGATGCCTATGAACAGCTACCTTAAATTTTCTCATATCATAAGTGAAAGGAAAGCAGGAACTAGGGAGATCATTCCAGAGTTTAGAAGCCGTGTAGAAAAATGTGGATTGCGCCCGTTTGGTACGACAAGTGGAGATTTGTACTGCATTCTGATGATGAAAATGAGCGAACCGAGTGTTTCTCGCAAAGATAGCCCGAGATGGTATCAAAGAATATAATTCAGCAGCACAATAGCCGTTGTAATAACGATAATACAAAGAAAGAACTGAAACCATCCTTCTATGCTCAAGGGACTGTATGTGAGAAGTTAAGGACGGGTCATTTATAAGCCTAATCGCTCTCTTTTCAATACGATCAACGATATCGAGAGCGTATCGGGGAGCATTAACCCAGAGATGAGAATTATATTCCAGATGAGGCCGAATTTGGGCCTTATACAGTAGAAGGAGTTGTCGAGACGTAAAGTACTGCTTAGATCTGTACAAAAAGCCTATTTTGCAAGCAGCTGTTTTGGTAGCTGAAAGAAGCTGGTCAATCTATGAGAGATTTGTAGATACAGTCATACCCAACAGAGTAACAGAGTGTGAAAACTTAAGAACTGAGCCATTCATACTTACAAGAGGAAATGGTCGATTTTCTTTGGCGGACACAAGGCAACACTGAGTTTTGTTAGCATTAAATTTAACTAGATTATTGCTTCCCCATTCGAGAATACGTTGAATGTCTTCGTTGATTGAATTTGCCATTTCAGCTTTAATTTGTTGATTTGACATAGAAGGTGGATTATCACTATGAGTAGACTGAGATGTACTACAGTGAAGAGTGCTATCATCAGCAAAGCAATGGATGGGGTTGATTGTTGAAGAAATAAGGTCATTTATGTACAGCAGAAAAAGTGAAGGCGCTATAACGGATCCCTGTGGTACGCCCGAGTTAATGCGCTGTAATTTATGCGAAAAATGTTAAGGCTTATTACAATTGAGATGCGTTCATTAGTTTATCGTTCATTGACGCACTAATTTACAAAAATAAATAATAAATGCGTATATTAATTTATAATTTCCGAAAATATTTCAACTTCTAGAAGTATTAATAAATAAACATGATCATTTGAAACGTAAAATGGGTAATGTGTAATTATTTGTTTATGCACCGAGTGCACGTGTGTCACAGGTGCATTAACATCCTATGCATGCAAGTTAAGAGTTTAAATGTTACTTAACGATAAAATACTTAAATTTTTTGCTACACGGTAAACAGTAAACACCAATCGTATAATTTCTGCGATAGTAGAAAATTGAACTCAAGCTAATAAAAATATTACTATTATAAACGATCAACTTTCTAGGTACCTAATATTATGTATTGGTTAAAATAGCAATATGTTTTGCATATGTAATATCTGAAAATAGTATACCCACCTGAGTACATTAAATTTAATATTTTTCATTATGTTAGGATATGATATTAATCCCTTTATCTTTTTGGATATCGAGATTCTCGAGTTACGTCGATGATCAGTTGATAATGAAGCGGATATCTATTAAGTTGTAGATACCGGAACTTGTGTATGGCGTCGTTAACTTGAGTGTTTGTTGAAAATTCATTACATTATTTATTTATGAATAATCATCTAATTTTGTTTTTGTGCTAAAGCTATGTTAGTTTTGCAGGATCGAAATTATTTTACGGATACTTTCATATGTTCCTCCAGTATTATTTTGACCGCTCTGTTTTCTACAACGCAATGTAAATATAGAATAGATTTTTGTAAAATTCCGATAAAATATGCGTAATGGGAAAGAATCTACTTTCGACATTTGTATGCAACACTCTTAAAGCATAATATACTATCGGTAACTCATTACGAAATTCTACAATGTTGTTATTTTCCTGATTAACAAATATAGCTTGTTCAGTGAAAAGGATGAAATTCAGTGACCACGAAATATGAGTAATTGGACGTAAAAGAAACACATTCACTAGTGATTAACTGATTTTGAATTCAATAATTAAAATACTTATCTTTTTTGGGGACAAGTCGTGTTCTTAAAAGTAAGTTTTTCAAGCTTTAAACGTTTCAATAGTAATTTCAATTATCCTCCTCAGTAAAAGATGAAAAGTATTTGAACTATTAATGTCAATAAACTACATATAATATGAAAATGTAAAGGAATAAGCCTGCTATGTAATATCATTTAAAAGCCTACTACGGAAGATTACATTATTGAGAGAAATGATTAATCTTTAATAAATTAAATATCATTAAACCGTTTTGAAAATGACATTCTAGATTCTGTATGGATGAAAGTGAACGATGAAAAATTCCATACTCAAAAAACAAATTTAACAAAATTTAATTATGTGATAATATTAGTGCAAAGGTGTAAAATCATTCACTAACTGAAAACCTAGGCGTACCAACTATTGATTTAGTAAAAAATTGTTGCATTAACTTCGGGGAAAACACAGCAAAAACCTTACCTAAACCAAAAGCTAAAATTGAGATGTACATTCTGCCTATTTTTAAATAAAAGATGACAAAACCTATTTAATAAGATTTTCTTATCTCTTGAAGCTTTTTATTGAAGTTTGTCTCAATGGCTTCTCGTAAACAATCTTAATATTGAGATTGCTATATTATCAAACTGGATGTTATGACTTAAATTGTTGACTAAATCTACAAAATCTTATAATATGTTCTTTACGTTTAGTATCAAAGTTACATTTTGTGGTTTCAATGTATACTTTTTCATAAGAACAAGACAACTTATACACTTCAGGTACTAAAAGAAATTTAAAGTATATTTAATTTAATTAATTAATTTAATTTTTATTGTGGGTTTAAAAAAGACATAATACGTTGATTAATTAACACTGCTTCAAATATATTTGTAAACCTATGACAGTAAGAAAGGACCTAACACTATTAAACGCTGGTTTTGCTTTAAGCATACCTCTAGCAGGTGTCCCTAAAATCGGCAAACCAAGCTAGTTCGGTAAGTCAATTTCAAACATAAGGTTCGTAATATTCGTATTCAATTTCGAAAAATACACAAATATTTCATTAAATAAACTCATTAATGTTATTTTAATCAAAAATAATGAATAACCAATCGTTAAATAAATTTTGAAAACATAAAATTTTTGAAATATTTACAACGCTACTTATTGTTTGCATCAATACATAATTTTTAGAAAAGCGATCATTTAAACTTTTCCTTTCACTCTCATATAATTTATTCAAACGTTTAATATTTAATATTGAGTAATAATAACCCGATAACAATAAAGATCAAAATGTTAGTCTTGCCGCAATTGAAGGTCATCTTTGCAATTGCTTTAACATAAGAACAAACATGAACAGAAAAACAACTGATCAAATACCTTACGGAAATAAATCAACTCACTACTTGTTCTATGCTATTAAACTGCATAATTACTATACACTCTCATAAATTTTATAAGATAAGTCTCTTCTACCTGCTTTTACGGTCAACAGAAATTAAATACTTTTAATGGGAGTATTTTCGCTTTATGCGTTTTGCAAAGAATACGAGTTGAAATTGTATAAATGCAACTTTTATACCACTAACTTTTATGAAAGTGAATTTTAAAGAACCTAAATAATATTTACCGGGTTTTTATTAACTAACTATCTATTTACAGGATGCTAATTAAGGTGGATTAACATATGTTTAAATACTCTTAGTAATTAGCGGAAGTTTTAGTAAAACAGAATTTGTGGTGTGGCGCTTTTTAATTGATACCCTAGAGATTGGCAGAATTTCTATCCAATGGAGTAAGTATAGGGTGTTCTGCTCGATGTGAAGTCGTTCACTGGTGTAAGTGTGATGTATGTTTAAGTTACATGCAGGTGACCGCAGATTGAGGCAGTAGTGACCCTAGTGTTTAAGATAAATGCAGGCTGGCGGTGTCGAGTCAAAGATTGAGCAGACACGGTCGGTGTGGGCTCTTGAAAGAGGCCCAGCGGAAAGAGAGTGAACAGGAGCAGGTCTGAGTCTCCAAAGAGACCTAGGGGAATGAGCCGAGTTGATCCAACCGAATTAGAGTGTCTGTAGCGCGTCTCGCGGTTTTATTTAGAATCCGCGGAGGGCGGAGACGGCTTCTGGTCGGGCTTCTTATGCCGTGAATGATGGATAGACCTTCGGGGACTCTAACGTAACAAAACTCAACTTTTTGAAAATCACGTCGGAGGGGATATAAATTCATTATTTCATGAAAAAAATTTGGTAAAAGCGGCAATGTTCTTCGATATAAACGTCATTAAAGTTAACAAAATATTCAAAAATAAACAAATTGTAAATTATTGCACTTTTCACAAAGCGAGATATTCTAGCTAGTCCTGCTCTAATTATATCTATTTTAGCTTATTTACAAAATATAAATGTGACTGAATGTTTAACAAACAAACAGCTCCTTACTGTATGAGGTGGCCATGTGCAGTAAATCCTTTTTGTTTTAGGCACATATGGCGTCGCACATATTTGTGTACGGTCTTCACATAACACAATTATTTGTCTTTCATAACTCTCATCTCTGCTTTCATGTTGTTTAAAGCAAACACGAAAAGTCCGCTTTATTCAATAACCGCATTGGTTATGTAATTGGCGTTACTAAAACTTCAAAATTATTTTACGCATGTAATTCTTGACTTTATTTTACTTTAACTTAGTCCACAATTTTGAGCATGGCTTATGATATCAAGAATTAAACAAAACCTTCCTCTGTTAAATTCCTTTTACTTATCTGTCAATACTGAGTCGGTAAATTATCAAAACAAATCACTACAGATAATCTTAATTTGCATACAGTTTGTTCAAGTGTCCATTTGAAGGTCTGCTTAAAAGCACATACAGTTTTAAATTAGAAATTGTCCTTTTATGTAGATAACCTTAAACTCATATGGTTTATCTCATAACTTAATTATAGTCCATAAACCGTACGAGTTATGGTGGTATTTAACTATATAAAACCACTCACTGGAAGTTCTGGGAGGGTTCCTGGGCTGAACATGAACAAGCAAACGTCACGCTAAACTAATTTCGATTCTCTACCCTATCTACCTAGTTCGAAGTATTTATGTTAACCTCGTACGTCATCCATCAACATATATTTTTTCCCATGAAATTTAAAATAACTTGAAATTGATTTAGAAAATTATCAATGTCTACGTTCAACTTGTATTGCGAAACCCTATTACAAAAATATTTGTTATAAGACAATCACTCTAGGTTATATTGAAGCAATAACTAAACTTTTTCTGTTACTCCCACGAATGGGCTTTCAATTTTTCCGCATAATTCTGAAATTCCAACGCTACTTAACCTTCAATCCTCTGTAAAAATTCAGTTGTACTAGGAACCTAATTTTTGTGAAAAAAATGACATTTAAAAATTTAACTCCACTTTTGAAAGTAAATGAATTAGTTATTTTAAATCAGTGAGTCGTCAATTAAAATATACTAATAAAGTTAGTATTCCTGAAATGCAGGAAATTCGTTTATATCGATCTACTAAAGATATAACCACACCAATTTTGTATTAACTTCGATGACGGTTTGATAGTTTATGAAGATGCCTGTCGGTGTGTGTACGTTTTCCCTAAACATTAAAAGGAAGAGAAGAATTATTAGTTTTAAACGCTAATATTTCTAAAAAAAGGTAAACTCCCATTTGTAAACTGAATGTTTGGAGGAACACCATTCATTAAATCTAAAAATTGATTAAAAGTTTCTTTTCCATGTCTCCAAATAACAAAAGTATCATACGAAACTGATGACTTTTTAGGTGCACTTGTAGAGATAATGTTTGTGGTTCCAATAGTTTAAAACTATATTTATTCCTATTTAAAATAACAGTTTCATTGCTTTTACCTGATGACAATAAAATTCATAAACCTATTGTTCCTTTAAGGCCCATTGTTAAGTCCTTTTCAAGAATAATAAATACCATGAACAACTTGATAGTAAAGCAATGAGTTAATTGTAGCTAATTTTTGCATGACGCCATTAGAAACATTAGCTCTTTGGCATGCACGTAAAAGCCATTAGTGTCGTATAGACATGTTGATTATACTTTTGTTATTTGAAGACGTGAAGAAGGAAAGTAATGGAAGTTTACCATTTTTAAACACGTAAAATTAGTAGTTGAACCTTTCCCTTTAAGGTTTATGGAAAACCTACACACACCGACAGGTATCATAATACACCATAAAAACTTAACACACGTTAGAAAAATGATGTGATTAAATCTTATGATTCTACATTTTTGAAAGATGACAACCATTCATGATACGAATGAAGTAAATCTGCTAGACGTATCTGTAAAGAAAAACTAGCGTTTAATAGTAGTAGTACTTTTCTTCCTTTCCTAGCTAACAGATATGATTGAAATTGTCTTACTTAATCATGGCACTAGAACTGATTTTAAACCTACAACAAAAATTAAAGAACGTTTAGGATTACCTAAAGATGCTTCAATTTCATTGTCGTCTTTGCTATTTTGCAAAAGTACACACTAGAACCACAAATCGCAGCTTTGATACTAAACGTAAAGAGTATATAATATTTTGTGGATTGAGTCAACCAGAAAGATCTGCTGCGGCTGAACATGCTTTAAACAATTAAAGTCATAAACATCCAGTTTGATAATATGGAAATGTTATCAAAACAAGTTCATTATTACGTTCGTTTACAACAAGAATCTATTGCGATATTTAAACAACCTAGTAACTTCAACAAACAAGAAGGAAATCTCTGATTCAATGGGTTTAGGCATCTTGTAGTTAAAAACAGCAGAATGGAAGAAAGGAATGCTTTATCAAATAAGTCATCACAGCATTGCAAAAACAACATACATGGTTAAAATTAAATGTAAGCATCTTATATTTAATATATTTTAATAAAATTTTAGTATTTACGATAAATTTTGTACTAAATCTTTAAATGGTATATCCAGGTTTTTGAAAACGTAAACTTTCACTATTTACACACATAATTAAAATACTTATCTTTTGGGTATTACATCTTGTATTTTGTTTATTTTTTATACAAATTTTAACATTTCGATAGCAATTACCGTTTCCTCAGCAAATGGGTAAAAGCTTTAATTAATTGTGATGTCAAATGTGTGAAATATGAAAACGCAAATATAACCGTTCTAATAATATAACAGTTTGATAAACATATAAAGCAACTATGGAATTTAATTTTATTTTAGCTAATAAACTAAATATTATTAAACTGCTTTGAAGCTGACAATCCCGAACACCTTCTATCGGTCGAACGCTAATACCGAAAAATGTCATAATCGAACAAGAAATTTATCAAAATTTAATCAAGCTATGATTAGCGTAAAGTAGTGAAAAACTTTACTTTCAAATTGATAAAAGCATACACAAAAAAACGACGTAACAATTAAAGATCTAATCAGATCTAACAAAAAAAGTAGCTCCGAGTTAATGCTTGTTATTGTTATTGTACAGGGTGGTCCACCAAAGATGATCCTGTACATTATCTCGCAATCTGTGGCAGTTACAGAAAAAAGTTAAATTGGAAATAATGAATTTTTTGTTTTGTAGTTTTTGTGTACAGGTGGTTCAGTTTTGCTTGGATTGAAACCAACCTTTTATTTTAAATGTAATGTAATATATTATAGCATACTCTTATTCTGTACTAAATTTGGAATATTTTTTATTAACACATTCCATATAGTTTTTGAGGATTTATTGCTTAAACTTTTTTTTTGTTGAAGCTGAATTGAATGTGAAATAATTTTACATATCAATCAAAGGATAGTTGTACTAATATTTTTAGTAAATTTATTCCTTAATAATTTACAGGGTGTTGTGGATAATATGCCAAAAATGTCAATTTTCAAAAATGAATATCGTATTTATTTTAAAGAACACCCTATACATTTTATTTTGTTATAATTCCACATGGGAATGTCTATCATTTCATGTATATATGTCATATTTCGAAAATGTGTAGTTTTGAAGTTATTGACAATTTTATAGTTTACTTGCCATTAAATGTAATATTGAAATAAAAAGTGCAACAATCAAAGTATTAACATTTATTATTAATTGAATAATTAATTTGACATTATTTAATATTAATGACTTGAACTCTTCGATGCGCAATAGGTACCACCAAAAAAAAATGCGCTAAAAACGAACAAAATCACGTCTTTGATTTATAGTACAATATTTTTCTGAAAAAACTAAATGAACCACAGAAATAATAAATCTCCATCTTTAGCATTAAGGGAGTACCGCAGAATGTATCCTCAAAATCGAGTACCGACTAAGAAAATATTTTCAAAAATTTGTTATGAAAATGAAATTAGTTATGTTCAGTTATTATTAATGGGCCTTTTTAGCATACTGTTTCTATCTTATTCTAGTTCACATTTGGTATATTTCTAGATGCATCTCTTTCATACAACATCTATCATTAAAATCTGCTGCTGATAGTTGTTGCATAGGAGTAAATTTACAAGGATCGTAAATATTAATTGTTAATGTTATCGGGATACCTGTTTTACTAATATTTGGTGTATCTCTAGAAGCATCTCTTTGAGAATGTTCGTCATTTTCGTGGAAGTACAGAAGAACATCCAATTGCTTGTGGGCGTTCAGTACTGCTTTCGTACGGTTTCTTTTCTTATTAAAGACTACACCACTCTGGAGATCCCTTTGTATTCTTCAAAATATTGTCTTAGTCGGTACTCGATTTTGAGGATAGAATCTGCGGTACTCCTTAATGCTAAAGATATAAATTTATTATTTCTGATGTAACATTCATATAAACTTAATCGTTCATTTACACTGTACGCCATCGTGTTTTATACAAATATAAACTGACAATTAATATACACCTGCAAGTGTCAACATCAACAATGCTAGATTCGCATTTGATAAATACAGCCAACTTTGAGTTTTACTATTTCAATGTTACATTTATATAGTCCAGTCACGTTAGGATTTTCCTGCGGAATTTGGAGTACTGAGCTGAATTTTTGCACAGACCTTTATTTTGTCATTATAATGTTGGGTGGAAATCCCAGAGAATTACTTAATTATAAAAGTTGTAGCAATAAAATTCAGTACAAGTTTGATAACTTGAATTTTTTTCGTGCGATTAGCCGTTTCTGATGTATAGCGCAGAGATGGGGAAGCGCGCACTCAATTTATACAATAGCGCGGGGCAAGGTGATTAATTCACTTTCATTGAAGAGCGTTTATAAAATAATGCAGGTAACTATTAGTCCACTTGTTCGCTCCCACTCGCTACGTCTCTTTCGCTCTCTTCTAGTGACGATTCGTCTCTTTCTGTTTCATCGTCACCCTTGGTCTCCGTTGTCGTCGTAGGAACATCTTCAACTTCGCACACTTCATCGTCAAATTCTACTTGTAATGTGAGCGAAGAGTTGAGGCACGCAAGGACCTGGCATTGACCACAAATTGCGGTACATTTTAACCCGACCTTCCTGCAGCTACACTTTGCACCACACCGTTTCTTGCAATTACAAAAATTGCGTTTAACAATTCCTCTGGTACTGGAGGCAATGTTGTTGTTGGCTGCATGATATCGTTCTTCAATTGCCAGCTCCGTTCAACGGTTTCTAACTTTTCCCGGAGCCAAGTTTGTATCTGAGAGTAAACCGGGTTTAGGTTCTTTTTCTATTAACCAAGTCTTTACCTACCTGGTTATAGACTCGATGGATGTGCTACCGAGCTGCTTCACTGGAAGGCGGCATCCAAGCCAGATGAACCGGTTTATTGAGTCTCGTCGATTTTATGTATATCCAAGACGTAATTATATCAAATCGTGATACTGTTATTATTAATCCTTACCTGAAATTATCGATGCTTTTTTCCAATTTTGGAGCATTGTACACCGCCAGGAGAAAATTTATTCCGCTTTCAAATAATTTGTCTGGGGTGCTGGTTTTGTCTTCGAACATTTCAGCCATGCGATGTGGTGCAGGTTTTTTTTGAGATGCTTGAACTTTGCCTTTGCGGAACATCCCAGATGTGGTATCGCATCCACTAAAAGCGTGCAAGAAGAGAATGTGTACCTTGCAACCAGCAAACTTGTCCAAACTCTTGGAAGAATACAGCCGAGTTTCTACATTTCCTTTTCCAATTTTGGTATGCTCGGGTTATATTAGGTTTATAGACTTGTTGCCATGATGCTTTTTGTATTTTGGATAAATTTCTGATTGGTCGAACTACTGCGCATCTTTGGGATTGCTACACCTGGTTTATTTACATCATGACTATAATCGGTAAAAGTGAATTAACCGCCTTGCGCCGCGTTATTGCATAAATTTAGCGCCCGCTCCCCCATCTCTGCGCTATATATCAGAAACGGTGTAAAAAAATTCAAGTTATAAATCTTGTAGTGAATTTTATTAGCTACAACTTTTATAATAACTTTTAATGGCGTACGATGCATAGTAAGCGAGTAATTCTCAAAAAATCAAAATCGTGACCTTTGACCTCTGATATCTCAAAATGCTCCAGTGATTTTTTTGCTGGGGTTTCTACCCAACTTTATAATGACAAAATAAAGGTCTGTGCAAAAATTCAGCTCAGTACTCCAAATTCCCCAATTTCGATTTATTTAGGTCTAACGTGACCAATAGCCAATAACTTCAAAACTACACATTTTCGAAATATGATTATACATATATATATATATATATATATATATATATATATATATATATATATATATTATATATATATATATATCGATTTTTTTTTTATTTCCCACCTAGATTTGAGAGTTATTTTTACAAAGCTGGTATATTTTTCAATAACGTCAAATTTGACTAATTTATTTTCACATGATTGATATGTTGCCTTTTTTTAAGTATTATTATACAATGAGACGTGGTGACTATGCACATCAATTAAATGTGGCAGTTGTTAAATAATTTTGACATATTGTCAGATTTGAGGTGAGTGAGAACCGTCTAATACCAGCATACTTTTGCTGTAATAATAAAACACCCCAAATCTAGGGGACAAACAAAAAAATAGATTATACATTAAATGATAGGCATTCCCATGTAAAATCATAACAAAATAAAATATATAGCGTGTTCTATTTAAAATAAATAAGATATTCATGTTTGAAAATTGACATTTTTGGCATACTATTCACAACACCCTGTAGATTATTAAGCAATAAATTTACTAAAAAGTATTAGTACAGCTATCCGTTGATTGATATGTAAAATTATTTCACATTCAATTCAGCTTCAGTAATGTAAATTAGTTTCTTTTTAAATACCGCATTTTCACAAAAAAAGTTTAAACAATAAATACTCAAAAACTATAAGGAATGTGTTAATAAAAAATATTCCAAATTTAGTACAGAATACGAATATGCTATAATATGTAGGGTATTATATTTAAAAATTACAATAACACTTTTCTTCTTCTACTGAGAGGAATTAGGTGCCATTGCTATTGAAACGTGTACAACATGGAAAATTTACTTTTAAAACACAACTTATACCCAAAAAAGATAAGAATTTTAATGTTGTGAAAGTTTTCATTTTGATGATTTTGAAGTCGTTCGTATTCAAATCATATAAATATAAATCAAAGTTATGTTGAGTGCAAGAGAAATTACTATCAATAATTTACCAGAACGAATCGAAAATTTATTTACTGTAAACATTAAATGTACGATAGAGTTAAAAGTATGATAATACCGAAATAAAAAAAGAATAAATTTAGTATAATGATAATAATAAAATAATTGGCTAAATTTGACTCGTATTCATTAAGTCATTAGATACAGTTACATAATTACAGGCGCAAGAAGAATTATAGACCTATATCAAAGTTTTATTAGAAATTAACGAGCTTTTTATTGACCAGTTAAGATAATGCCAATTAAAAATCAATATTTTCACACTAAACCAACAGATTTACAACATAATAAGGTTTCAAATAAAATTCAATTAAAAATTACAGAGAACTCATCGATTTTTTATACCAATTTTATTATTCAAAGGTTAAATGAATTAAGCTGAGGTTAACCATCATAAACTTGCACAGTCATGTGGTCGTGACAATAAAGATTCTGTCTTGGTGCCCGTGTGTGCGGGTGCTTTATGTATATTGCGAATGGTTCCGTAACATGAGAGGCACCTTTTATATATCTTTATTGATATAAATTTGCGTAGGATTAAAGGATAAGCTTACGAGATAGCGTAGGTTTTAATGCATAGAAGCAATCTTGAAATGTTTATAAAATTTAAATAAAAATGTTAATCGCACAATTAATATAATTTTACAAACTTGGTTAACTACAATTATCCATAACGTTTGAAAACTTAAACTTGGCGAAAAGTTAATTGAAGAATATATTATTGCACTCTTCTTATCTATAAACACTAATGTTTCTTATCATTGTTGACATTAGGTGTTATAAATAATCCTACAAGATTTGAAATTGCGCTATTTTCCAAAGATACCTACAATACAAGCAGTAAATTCGCATTCCATTGATAGTGAATGGAAAAGCAATCTTGGCGACCTACTCGGGCCATTACTGGAAAGAAAAAGGCTAGGAAGAAATTCTATGTAGTAGGTTTTAGAATGTGGAAGATAGAGTATTTTATTGCAAGGAATCGCAATATATTATTCTCTTACAAAAAGTATAAAAGTGGTTATGATACTCTTATGTAAATAACACATAACGTCAAGTATATGTTTATGAATATATTATTATCTATCTAAATACGGTAGCTATTTTATAAAACAATGATACATATCCTTTATCGACCAATTAAAGCCACAGCATAATGCATGCAAAATAATTTGGGCCGAATTTAAGATAATTTTGGATTAAAGATCACAACGATTTATAAAGATCTACTTCAAATAGGTAATAATGTGGTGTATCCTTTACAATACGTATTAGTAGTAGTAGGTGGAATGTATTTTCGTTGTTATTAACGAATTTACACAAATGTAAACAGATGCTTTGCAAGTCCAGTAAATTAGTACATTTCATATCCGGTAAAGTAAGTGAAACTAATATTTGTACAATGCTCAGTATAAAATTTAAGTGATAATACAAATTAAATAACACTATTTGGGAAAAATTGTATGAATATTTATAGTGTACCGGTTCGAGCAGAAGTAATTAAAAAAAAACAAGTTCTATTAGGCGAATAACATTATCTATTGGAATGGAAGATGGAGTTATAAGTAATGAGAACGGTACTACTCAAACACCGTTGCATTGGGTAACTTCTGTACAAGACCATTAGTAAGAGATTATCACTAACGGTGAAGTACCACTCGAAGTGCAATACAATTCTGACAAATTGTCTGAGAACATCTAACGGAGACAAAATGGAAGAGGTCAGCTATATTTATTAAAGTATGGATTTTGCTTTATTACAGGCACATTTCAAACCTCTTCCTGCACCAAGATAGTACTAATGTTTTCCAAAAGTGCTCATCCTAAAAACCTTAACCATGATGCAGTTGCATGATTTATTAAACAAATTAGATTAATAATCCAGAGAAAGGTTACTTTTCATAGCCACCTTAATGATGATCAACAACATGCAAGCGTTTCATGGTTACACTTCAGTACAGAACACAACTAGAGCAACTTATCCTGTTTTGACTATAGGACAATTCATGGTTTTCAATCACAGTGGAATCATTCTTAACATGGTTCTTCACACGAAAAGTAATGAACCACCTATTCCATTACACCTGAGCATGTCTGCATTGGAACAGGAAGTACTACAATAATTGAAGATATGCATTAAAAAGGCCTCTCAATATTGCCGAGAAACAAATCTTGTTTGCTTGGAGATTCTCAAAGGTCAAGAAAAAGATGCCGTATGTTCCTCGAACCCACTTCATGCTCTTTTTGTGATTGATGCGCACAACTTTCATAACTTCGGCAGCACTACAGCATCTATTCACGGAAGAGCAACTTCTATCTTTCAAATTCCCTCCAAAGGAGAGCTTGGTTAGTCTCTCCTATTCCGAAATTCAATTGTCAATTTCAGAATTTGGACCTGAGTAAAAAATAGAACGGAAGCGGGTGGACCACCTTCTTACTGACCGAAAATATTGGCCTCTAGATATTTCCTGGTCAGCGTTCTATGCTCAAGAAAAGGATCTTTACCATTTGAGTTAGCGCGGATCTCTCTTGCTACTATTAAATGAAAGTTTTTCTTCACTGACATTTAATGGAACAAATAAAAAAATTACTAAACTTTTAAATCCGGAACAAATCCTTGTTGGATGTGTGGACCAGCCCCTATTTGCTTTGACTAAATGCATTCAGTGGTACTGGTCTGATTGTTACTGTGTACTTTTTTGAAATTGCTTGGCCAAATTCTCGTGGGTGCAATATTCTGTGGCAAACCCTGGAATGAATATAGCGATAAAAGCGGAAACGTGTCTTAAACGTACCCATGTACACGTGCCTACTCCAAGAAGCATTTGCGCAAGGAAATCCAAAAATTTTACTTATAAAACACGTTCAAGTCGTCCAACTTTTCAATGATGCCTTTATTGCTAAATTTGACACTTCTCCCTTTTTTATTCGGTCGATAAACAATAGCAACTACGTACTGTATACATAAACGTAGACATAGTCAGAACCTTCGTTTTTCCTAATGGACTGTCTTCGCTATGCTCGTTTGGTGCCAAATCCATGTAAAACACATCAAAGAACAGAAAAAATAGTGACCATTGTACACGCAAGCTTTTCCAAAGGTCAAAAAAGTTACCATAGATCACAAGCAGGTAATAGCTTTGGTTGGCGCTAAAGAAAAAACCTTACACCTATATAGAAAACGGTTTAGGTAATGAGGCAAAGATAAGAGTATTTTCCCCTCTTCAATAAACTCTCTTCATCAATTTCCGACTTGTTAAATGATGTTGAGATTATCTCTAGGACTTTCACTGACAGATTTTATTGCCAACTATATTGCCGCAAGAAATAGTCGTAAAATTATCATCACCAACGCCAAAGATTCTTTGAAGAATGTAAATGCAAAGAAGTAGTCTCATGTCTTTTGGGTAGTCGTAAATTTTGGGCATTATAAAAGCCATCACTAAAAACTTTAGTACATCTTCGTTTTCTACCATGACGTCTCGTTGCTGACCCTGCTGACAAAGCCAACCTCTTTTTAGATTCCTTTGCATCAAATTCACGTCTCAATATCTACCCAATACGCTATGAAACAATTCCACTTTCGACACAAACTCCTGGAATCAATTATCAATGAACTTGACTCAAACAAGGCGACAGGCCTTGGCGATATTCTAGTTATCGTCCTTAAAAAATGATACCCCGAGTTAATACCCCTATTGTCCAAACTATTTTAAATTTCCATGTCGTCTGGAGAGTTTCCCTCATCGAGGAAGTTGGCAAATGTCCAACCTATTACCTAAAAACGGCTATAAAACCGAACCCGCCAACTATCGACCGCTTCCATTCTATCGAAAATCATGGTAAAAGCCATCAACCATCACCTACTTTGGTTCCTCGAGTCCAGTATTGGTTCAAACCGAGTCGTTCAACGTATGATCTTCTTTCATATGTCACGTAACTTTGGTATAACACATTAGAAAGGTCCGGTGAAACATTCGTAGTAGCTTTACATATTTCAAAGGCTTCTATCCGAAAAGCTCATCAATTGGATCTTCAGCTTTCTTGGCAAAAGACGTATACGCGTTGTCGTCTAACAATATCCCTACCCCCCCCCCCCAGTGTTCCTGAGTGATTTAGCACATTAGGCTTGTTCAGGAATACTATTAGTAAAAAAAGACAAGTTTTTAATATGAAGATACGTTCCTCAAATAGTCTTCGATTATGTCAGAAAATATCTTAAAAAAGCCGTTGATTTCAATTAAAACGATTCTGGGATATAAACAGTTCCTATGGAGAAGCATTAGCATATGACATTCCACCGAAAACATCACGGGCTTCTGGAAATTTCAAAACAAGAACGTTTTATGATTCTGAGGGGTTTCATCCAAACAGCAGAGGTTTCTTGGGAAAGTTACTCAAAACTCGTCTAAATAAACGACTAAGAAATAAGAGAAGCTTTGCTTTTTGTCGCCAAGGAAATTTGCTAGCCACAATTTGGAATTACTCCCTCTGCTGCGATCTGAATAAGAGAGCTCTTCAAGTTACTTAGGGAACATGCATTGTTAAGTTTTATTGGTGTCACGCAGGTACTAAATGACATTATACGCTCATCTCGGCCGAATGACACTTAAATTGGTGGAATTCAGTACAGGCAACAGGAAGGAGAAGACTACTATGGCAGGGGAACAAAATTTTAACTGTAGCTTTTTTACTTGTCTCTAGCATTCACAAAAAAAACAAATATCTACGTTTTTTAAAAAATATTGTTATAACGGTGTGTTCCCCTCTCTAAAGTTTTCATGTTACTTTATTTATTTATGTAACCGATCCCCAGAAGATCCCCAATTCGACAACCAGTTGAAGGCACTCCTTGAAGAATTCCGTATCCTTAACCTTCCCGAATCCACCTCGATAACGAGAATCCCTTCTATGCCCCATCACTCCCGTCCAGGTCAACGGGTACTTAAAAAAAAACCCAGTCCTCCAGTTACTCTCCGACATTTACAACAAATGCATAATCATATCCCTCTTCCCGACGGACTGTAAATCGGCCTCCACCATCATGATACCCAAACTCCACTGCGACATAACCACATCTTCCTCCTACAGACCCATGTCCCTCGTGAGTCGGAAAATGCTTCGAGCAGATTCTAGTCAGGCAACTCAGGGACCCCCTCGAATTCAACGAACTCCTTCCTAACAGCCAATCCGGCTTGCGCCCCAACCGAACGTGTCACGATCCCTTGTTAAAGCTGCTTACGGAAACCACCAGAGCATTCAATCCACTTATATTCCATTTGCTGAGTTCCCCTCAAATAAATTTGCAACCACAGGGTTGCAACTCCCCGAAGAGAATCAGTGAGTCAACTACAGTACAGCCTCCGATCTGCTGCCCTCCGATTTAATGCGAGGTATAAACATTTTTTGTCTTGTTCAAATATAAACGATTTAGTATGCGTATAAAAAATTTTCTTTACGTTTGTTAGAAAGGTTCAATAAAATAAATAATTAAAATATACAATTACCTATCACTGAAAAATTTATTGCAAATCAGTTTCGTCTGGAATCTAAATGTTATAAATTCATATTAATAATTTTGATTAAGGAAATTTTTATTCCGCTTACAACTAAAATTCGGCAACACCGCCATATTCACTCTTTTTGGCCAGATTGCAGTTTCCTTCGTATTCTGTTCAAACATTCAAGTGCAGTATGGATTAAATATGTCTCTTGTTATATTTAGTCATTTTCAAATAACGATATCCTTGTCTATAAGGCCATGTTGTCAAACGTAAAATGTATTTTAACAACACATAACCTCCTGGACTGTCAAATTATTGTTGCTTTCTTCTAAAATGTTTCTTAAATTAATTAAAAATAGTTCCTTTCTGAACGCCTTAATACAAGCGTCTTGTAATGGTGAGTATTCTTTATAATTCTATGATAGACGTTCACTTTATAGAAATTTCTGTTCATTTTTTCATATCGAGGTCCGGGAAGCTGAAGCTGGTCCAGAAAATTCAAATATCAAACGACGTGCGGGAGAGTATTTAAGTCGTAGGGAGAAATACCTCATTATTAACGTACTGTTAAGGTAACAAGCAAAGTTTTATGTTGTTCAGAACATAGCATCTATGCTATCAAAAAGGAAGGCCAGTAGCTAGTTCGAATAAAACTCGTGAAAAGAAAAGATGCACAAATGTATGATCGTTTTCATAAATATTCTTCAGAATATATAATCAATTTTTCGACGTAAAGTGCACGATATTTTCACGGCAAACATTCCACCAACAATAAATAGTGCAATATCCAACCTCTAGAAAAGAAGTTGGTTTTGAGTCTGAAAAGATGGCACTCAACAGTATTCTTATTGAATATTTATTTTATTGAGAGTGAAACATAGGTGCTTACGGTGCCCCAGAAACTTCGGAAAAGTAGGTACTTACATACTTTTTATTCGATTTTAAAGTATATATTTACAGAATTATGTCGAATTTCACGTAACTAATGATGTTTACTTGTTAGTCTTTCGTACACATCTATTAATCGAACTAAATCTAAACAATGTAAAGTCATTTTTTCACGTCACTAACTTCTAAAATTTTAGAATGTCCTGTTAAGTTTTTACAAATCATATCTGAAAGAGGAATATATTATTATCATTAATACCAAGTGACAGCAATTTGACAATTAGTAGCCGTTATTGTAATACCGTAAGCCAAGGTTGGTCAGATATTTAGAAATGAAATTATAATAGTTATTTATATATCAAGGGAGTTATGAGGGTGTTAATTACCAAGGGCAACGGATTGCAATCTCGAGGGACGTTAGTCCTGAAGGATTGTCAGTCACCCGAGGTTATTAACATACATAACTCACGTGATAGATAAATAAGTTTATTTCATATTTCATTATAAATGAAATATGAAAACGAAATGTTGTTGGTTAATAAAGTCAAACGAACGTTTAAAAATTAAGTAGGCACTGTTACCATTAGAGGGAGTTATAGATCTATAATTCCCTACTATAAATCCCTAGGGTGTTATGAACATATTTACAGTTACGGTAACTAAGGATTTATTTGTTTATAATGTATTGGTATGAAGTAAATAGATATATATCATAAATTCACATTATAAATGTAATATACGAAAGAATAACTAATAAAATATATTACATTATGCGCAAGGCAAGGCTATAGGTGATTATAGGCTCGCCTAATGGCTCGCTTATAAACTTTCACTATCCAGTAAAAAACCTCTTTACCATGATAATAATATTATTACTTTTTGGTAATAGTACATTAAAATACACGTATCATAAAGTCACTCTATTGGCGCACGCATCCAGATTCGGGGCCCGAGGAGTGTAGCGATAAGTGCGCCAAGTGACTTATGAAACGTGTGTTTTGCGCTATTTTTTCTATTGAGGCAAATAATTTAAAAATATCAACAAAATTTGTATCACAACTGACTAAATTCAATGAATAGAACTAAAATGTCATATAATAATGTCATTATAGGTTTAATATCACAAGTTAAGAATGTTAGATAATGTTATTTTCCTTATTCATTCTGTTATAGCGCAATGAACACACATATTTATGGTTACAGTATAACTTGAATCATTTCATCGACTAAAACTGATCAACAATCTTGTACTCATTAACAGTTTTTTATTAAATTAGGTTCATAATTCAAGTCATTCAAATATCAAAGAAGACCATCCATCAGATAATAATGTAGTTGTATCCCATTGTTTTAAAAAATACTTTAAATATTATATCTCGATACCTATGTAATACATAGTAATTTTATTCTTGAAACTATATAAATAGTTATTTATCTTAAATATAACAGATTTTCTTAAAATAATAACGTTCATAACATTAACTTTTTAACTTTCTGTCGAAGTTTACGCATGTTATAATTTTTGAATATCTAACTAGATTTAACCAACTGACATGTCAAAACATTATTATACCAGAAAAGACACCAGAAAAGTTACCAGAAACGATGCTTCTAAGAAGCTTCTAAACGCTCTATGAACGATGCGTTTAAGTATCCTTAGATACACCGAATTGTATATTAATAGTGTATTAAAAAACAAGTTTCATGAGACCAGTCTTGAAGCACGAATTGAAGATAAATTTGCATGTACGCCCCTGAAATGCGTGAAATTGGCAAAAATACGATCGCGAATTTGATTACATCAAATTCTTCTACTGGACGCATCCTGTTCTTGACACATTTTATAAGAGTCACAAGCAGGACATATCGAATTAAGGTTTGCCAACCTAAAAATTTTCATAAAATGTTCCATGAATTAATGACTATAATGAGATGGGGGACGATGACGTTGCGTTTCTTAATATGTCTATTAAAGAATCAAAATGGAAACAAATTTCAAAAAAATATTATATATACTGATGAATCATTGGTTAACGTTGGACATGCAGTTAGGCATATTATGACACCACTATTAAATGTGGTCGAAATGCATTCCTCCAAGTGCTTAGTGTAGGTTTAAAACCATGAACCTTTAGACTACGATTTGCATCCGTTCATGGTGGGGGTGATAGTGGTTTTATTACAGGTGCGTAACTTAATTTCTTTTCTGTAAAATGAACGCTCATGTGCACAACGAAATAGATGTATATAGTTTCGAGAAGTGGTTTATGGATCCGCATATGCTTCTTATTATAGAAGGTAGACAGGATTCCAACAATGGCGTGCCGAAAAGAAGAAATGTTTAGTGACAAATAAATATCAACTGAATATAACATGTTGAAGTGAAACCTACTGGATGTGAGGAATCAATACGACAAGAACAAACGTGATGTTATAGCACAAGAAAGAGGTCATCGGTTCTTCATTTCCCTTTATACCACTGCAAACTAAATCTGATATAAATGGTGTAAGCACAAGCCAAACATCATATTGAAATGAATAACTCGACTTTTAAGGTAAAGGTCATAAAATAATTTACAACACTTAAGTACTCGCGTGAACTATACATACGTAAGTGCTCGCGTGGCCCCTACACAGCGTCAAGGTTTTCTCTGACTTTTTTTCTCTGAATTTAAATATTTCTGCAGACAATAATTGTCAAACATAATTAAAAATAAACAGACACTCATATTGTAATACATCTTATTTTTCCATAATAATATTTGGTGTAACTAATAAGAATAAATAAAAATGAAATTTTCAAATAAAATAATCTACTACAAACTATACTTTATATCATTCGTTGCACAACTTTTTGAAATGTTCTGAACAAACTTTTTTTTTACAATGTAAGCCTATTTGCCTAGAAGACCTTGGGCATAAATAACATCTCTGTCTGGAGCTTCCTGCTGAATCTCTTCATGTTGTTCAAGGAGTTATCTTATTTTTCTTGAAATTTGTGGACATTTTACTAGTTCTTCTCCTAGTAATTTGAGGAGGTTCCTTCCTTCCGTCTTTGTATTAGGATTATTGTGATTATAAATGATATATGCATTTAGAGCACACACATTTACAAGGTGGAAAAAGAGTGTAAACGGCCACTTCCTTGTTCTTCGACCAACGTTATAGTACATACGTAGCACATAATTTATCAGTTGTATCTACTCCCGCTTTTGTCATATTGTAAAAGGTGAGAATTTCAGGTTTCCTCTTGTCGCCACTTTCAGGATCTATTGCATTATCGTGGTGCATTGGTGAAATCAACAATACAGCTTTCGATTTTTTTGGTATGTACGATAATAAAGTTGTTGTTTTTGTGAATTCAAAAGTTGTACTTTTGACTTCTTTGTTTTTGTGAGGCAAATATTCTTGAGGAATTTCTTTTTTATTTCTGCGTAGTGTTCCGACTATTGTTATTTTATGGTGAGAAATCAAACGGTTAGCAAGTGGAATACTATTATACCCGTTATCGGTACCTGATTTATCAATAGGTGTGAGCAATCGGATAACTATTTTCTCAGGAGATTAGAAAGTTTATCTGCCCCCAAATACACTTCCATATTTATTGTATAAAAATTTTTGCATTACACATAGCGCACTCCTTGATCCCATACCGATTTGCCTTTGATGGTATATACAGGCGAAATCTACAATGTCTCCGGAAAGCCACTAGTTGCTCGTCAATGGTCACATACTCTGATGATGAGAAAAACTTTGGGAACTTGGAAACTAGGTTATCAAATAAATCTCAAATCGGCGCTAATCTATCAATGACAAGACGTTCTTCACGTGACCTCAAATCATCATCTAATGCAACGTAAAATGAATAAAAATCTTTGATAATTCATAGCCTTGTAGAAAAATTCACCAGAAAAATCATCCTTGGAAAATAAACCTTTATAATTCAAATTGCGATGAACACATCACACCGGCTATTATCAGGAGCCCAATAAAAGCTTTGGTTTCATTTGTTGTAACGGCTCTTGCATCTCTATTTCTATCAAAATTAGGCAGTACTTTAGATTGGATGTATATATTTGTGTTTTCAACTAAAAATTGAATCATGAAGTGATGAAGGAGGGAAAATATTTCATGTATTTCTTTTACATGCTTTGATTGTACCAGGTAAATGGGTGACAATATTCTGTTTTTTTCTTCTTGATGCCGGTGGTGGCAATTTCATCCATTTTGTAATTTTATCTTATCCTTCAAAAAGTTTCATTATGAATATATAATAGAAAGTATTAAAACACTTACCAAGAAAAGCATTATCACTATCTTCTCCGTCATTTCTATCACTGATATCATTGTCAGTCACTTCAGTTACTGAATTACTAACATGACTGTCGATGCTTTCATGATCAGAGTTAATGACACTTCCGTAGTCGTAAAAATGTTCATCTTGTATAATTCTCTAGTTTAATTCACTAGTTAGAGGTTTATTTTTATCGCTAAACCTCCACATGTTGACCATACAAAAGACTAAAGAGCACTGAAACAGATCCTGACGTAACGAACGCAGCTATAAGAACATTGATGTGTCACGAACTGATGACTAACGTAAGTGCTCGCATGGTGAACTTCGTGAACCATTTTATTTATAAATTTTTTTAGAGGAAACTAATATAAGTAACGGATGTTTTTATAGCTAACTGTATTCAAAAATAGATGCCTGAGGAATACTTTGAGACACAAACATTTGGATGGCGCCAGGCGCCACGCGAGCACTTGAAGGTTAATTATGAAAAACTGAGAATTAAAAATTAGCATTATGTAAATTATGTAAATACTAATGAAATATAAACATATTGGTGGTAGATGACCCTAAAGATGATATTGTAGAGTTTTTAGTCAACGTTACACAATCGACTCCACCGGTTAAACCAGACTCACCGAAACACATCATTTTTGGGAGAAATATCGAAGTTAATGATGAAGCTACAATAAAAAGCATAAAAGCATGCACTGTGTTCCCATAAACCCCACACCCCACTTGGGGATGTGGACAGTCTATAGAGCAAGAAAAATCCCAGAAAAGTGATACTGACAGAAGTCCCACTTTGGTATAACTGCGCAGCTCGCACAGCCTTGGTGCGCCCATATTGAAGGCATTCAGCTGATCTTTGTTTATATATGTGGATAGGATAAACAACTTATTGCATTATGAATCATTACTTCATTACCTTTATGTTTGCATATAGTACACTAACTAACCGCTTATTGTACAGTTCCCAGGACGAAATTGTTAATGTTTGTTGTCTAGAGTACAAAGAAATAAGTTATTGTTTTATATCTGTTTGCAACGACGCAAATTTCTCTTCCGATGAATATTATCTTTACCTGACTGTCCTCTTTGAATAAGTAGTATGTGAATAAATAAAATAAATAGATAAGAACATTTGTTAATTGTTTAATACCACAACAAACATGTTTGTGTATAAATAAATAACCATGTTTTATTTCTGCGTTTTCTTAGGATATATGTGTCTCTAAATAAATAATAGCACTAATGTTTAAAACACAATACGATTTCTTTTATATAATTACTTTTTTCTTTATGCGTTTCAGTACAACATGTATCATTATCAAGAGGAAATATATAGGTATTGTTTTCACAATGTTGCCTGTTTTCGTTATGAACGTATAAAAAAGGGGTTGCATAGTTATCCTAAAAAAATTATAACTAAAATTATTGCATCGCTTTTAATTTACACTTTGTAGGTTGGAAGGTCGTTTGTTGTTTCACACCAGATATTTAAATTTGTAATAAAATAATAAGCATTGCTCAATAATATACATTTTTTGTTGTAGTCAAATTAATTACCTATGTATTATTTTTCTGCCAGTCCAGCTTATGAAGTTAGTTGAGTGCTATTGATTAATGTGTTTTTAACATATACTGGGTCCATTATGAAAGTAATGCGCATTTTCTGGGAAAAATATATTTATTGATTATATCGGTCCAAAGGCATCTTGAAACTCCTCCGCAGGAATGGCTTTCAAGAACGTTGTAACGTGCGTTTGGATGTTTTCCACGGTCTCCCAATGCTTTCCTTTCAGCTTTCTCTTAAATCGGGGGAACAAAAAAAGTTATAGGGACCTAAATCGAGACTGTAAGGGGACTGGGGGACCACTGGGGTGCTGCTTCGGGCAAGCAAGTTGGATACGATGAAGGGCGTGTGGCTGGGGGCATTGTCGTGGTGGAGTTTGATCGCGTCTTTTATGTCAGCCCTCACGCGCGCGACCCGGCGTTTCAATCTCCTGAGCACCACCAAGTAAAAAGCTGCGTTGACAGTTAGTTCTTGTACAAACTCAAAATGTACGATTCCTCGGACGTCAAAGAAGACAGTGAGCATGGTTTTGATGCGAGACTTGATCATCCGCTCCTTTTTGGGATAGGGAGAGGATTTTGTGGGCCACTCGGAGCCCTGCGTTTTCCTTTTTGGGTCGTACTCGAACATCCAGGACTCGTCTCCGGTTAAAACAGTTTAAAAAGTCCGGATCATTTTCAATTAAACCCAACAATTCTTTACAGCGCGAATCTCGAGATGCTTATCCGTCAACACCTTCGGCACAAGCTTCGCACAGACCTTTCACATTTCTAGATTCTCGGTCACCCATGTACTGCAAATGTGGACCAGTTTAGGTTGTCAGCGATTTGCTGGATGCTCAATCGACGGTTAGAATGCAAAACTTGGCGCACAAGACATGACGTAATCGATATTTTTTCTAAATTGAAAGGGTATTTTTTATATCATAAACTAAAGGCCCATATTTTTGAAAGGTAAACCATACCATACAAGTCGTATGTGCCGGAACTTTAATCTTGTTATATGTGACATAAACCACTCCAGCCTCTCCTCCTTATTTTCGGCGTATTTAAATTTGATTATTGTTAATTCCATTTACTTCTCTTATTTTATACCATTACATTGAGTTACGTTTGTTTAAGTCTAGCTACGTTTAAATGTTAATGTAATTTTTTGCACGATTGAGCTTTATCGTTTATTTACCATATCTGTTTCCAAGACAGTAGGATATGTTTACGGGTTGCGAGTCTCAACTCGTCTGTAAGTATTTTACTTACCAACGTAAAATTACATATACTACCTATATATTACAACAATAAGAACAAAAAATTTAAAACGTCACTTTTGACTACGTTAATTTAGTAGAAATTAAATAATTTCAATTGTGGCAAATTTAATACATTCGTGCAAAAAAATGTATGAGCATCATGAACATTAAGGGTTGTACCGGTCTTCGGCCAAATTGGTATGATATGAACGTTGAATAATTTTTAAAAACATAAAAACACGAACTTTTATGTATATGTTTATTATTTCCAAAGGGGTTTCTTACTATGCTTTATTTAGAGCCGTGCAAACCTTTTTAATCGAACCTATACTATAGTTTCATCTAAATATACAGGACCGTGCAACATCTATTCTTTATTAGTGATATACTCGAAAGAGTCAAACACGACTAGCCACTTCTGGTGTTTCGAATAAACATGATCTGGTTTAAATGCAAAACAAATTGAATGCAGCAGTCGTTTCAAACTTGTTTTGACAGATTTAGCAACATCTTGTTGGTAACATGTAGACAATGAACAAGAAGTGAGTATATATATATATATATATATATATATATATATATATATATATATATATCCTAGGGTACAATTTAAGTGTTAGTTCAAATTTGATTAGAAAAAGTGCAGACATATCTTTTAAAGAAAATTTAATTTTACATAACTTTTCTATATAAAGTTTCTTAATATAATGCAAGGTAAGTTTAAAAAATAATTAAATATAAATGAAAATGGTTAAAATGTATCATTGATATTTTATAGAAGGGGGTGGCTTTGGAATTTTTTTTAAGTTAACACGTATCATTTATGTCTATCTGGAATTAAGTTTTAAACGTCATTCTGGTATAGATTACTATTTTTATTTTTACAATGTTACCTATTTTCGTTATGAACGTATGAAAGAGGTTGCATATTTATGCTAAAATGAATTATAATTAAAATTATTCCATTTCTTTATTTTTAAGTTAGCATCTAGATGTTTACTAATTTCTGTCTGTCCAGAAGTTTTACGCGCCTGTGTCACATAAATTATTGTTTTTGCTTTTAAAATGCTGGATATTTACGTGATGAGCTTATTATAAAAATGTATAAAGACAAAATTATTCTAAAAAAATGTATTAAAATGATTTCATTTCTTTTAATTTTCATTTTGTAGGTTGGAAGGTCGTGTGGTGTTCCACACCAGATATTTTTGAATTTGTCACAATAGGGCCCATAAAATAGATTAAGATAATGTCATTATTCACAGATCAACAAAACTGAAACAATGATAATTGCACTAAAACTGTGAAGCTATAGGTTTTGTGACACAATACAACATTTTAGACCACAAAAGAACAACGCTTAATAATTATTTACTCGTAGAACGGCATAACTATAAACTTTAAAATGGAATTAAAGAGCACATTGAATTACAAATGTTATTATTCCATAATAATATATATAGTTTCTATCGAATGGAATTTATGACCCCTGCAGCTCAGTTGGTAGAGCACTCGTCTAGTCAACGAGAGGATATGAGTTCGAATCCCATTCGGGTGAATCTTTTTATGTATATAAGATTTTTCAATTTTATATTTTATAAAAGAATCGTGAATGCTAAGTCAATAAAATGACCAAGGAGTTATATTTATATTTATATTATATATATATATATATATATATATATATATATATATATATATATATATATATATATATATATATATATATATATATATATATGAGAGTTTAAGCTTGTAATTCTTATATTGGACAATTTGAGATCAATTACAGTATATTTACACTGCATTTATTTGAAGTATTATAGTAAACGAGTCAAAGAAAGTGATTTGATTTGATGAAACAGGCTTAATAAGATTTGCACAAGTTGGTTCAATCATAAAAAGCATTGTGCTATGTAAGAAACATGTCAAGAAGGTTAGATAAAGTTATATTTGTAAGTACGATTAAGTTCGTAGAAAATATTTCATTAAATTTACAGTTCACGTAAAGTATTTTGGCATTTGGGTATTTTACGGATATTTAGCACACAGTTTAGAGTTATGATTATATTTAGGAACATGTTTTAAGTCAGATAAAATGCAGGAAAGATTTGAAAATTTAAGAAAGGGTTACGGTACGGACATGATTTAGTCGATACTCACAATATTAGTGAATATATAAGTGCAACAGAAGAAGTAGTGCATAGTAAACATTAAGAACGATATAAACAACAATTTAACATATAGATATTTTACATGCAGATACATTTTGTGTAAGATTTTTATAGAAATGTGTTTAACAATATGGATTGTGTCAAAAATTTAAACCTTAAAATAAAAGTGAACATTGGGGATGTTAAACACAGGTTTAGTAAACTGTGAGAGTAACATTTTAGGAATTTGAACGTTAGATACGCAAATTATATGAACATTTAAATAAAGTTAGGTTAAGTTTTAAATTGAAGGTTTTTTGCAAATTTATAGTTTTATAGAATAAGTTGAGCTTAGAATAAATTATTAGTGTAATTAATAGGAGGTTTTCCTCATTTCCATGTAGTAATTTACTTTATTTTATTTTGCCACCATAATGTTCCTTATACGCCCCCAAATGCGGGCGTAATGTGGTCTTTATAGCCCGGAAATGTCATTGTTGCTAAGCAGCACTTTTTCATCACATTTTGTAGATACATTTTTTGTGCTCCGCCACGCGCAAAACTTTTCGTACTCTTTTATGTATAAATATTTCGATTTACTTGGAATTATTTTTGCCTGGGCGGCCTCAAATTCATCTAAAATTTCTTGTGAATAAGTTTTTGCGTTTTCACCTTCCATTTTAGAATGCAAATTATTTACAAACAAACAGTACCTTAGCAACAATTTAGCGTCGGGCTTTTAACATTCCCTCGAGCCATAATCTTCTTATTATGCCCTTAATACATAAATATCTATTGTCTAAGTCATTTGAACATAAAATTATGAAAATGGGGTTAACTACACAAATTTCCTATGTGAAAAAGAATTTTCCTTTAAATTTAAGAAATTGGAGTTTAAATAAATGTTTTCTAATTCAAATTTTCGTGCAGATCACGAATATGTATTTAGTTTAAGTGTAGAAAGTAAGATTTTTAGATATAAGTAAATTTATATTAGAACAAGTCAAATCGTACATTTTTGAACAGATATATGTCAAGTGAGATATCAATTTATGCGGAATCATGCAGAGATTTCATTTCTGTTTTTAAAATCTAAATCAGAAGCATATTACGAAAGTTATAGCATAATTTATATTTTAGATAGGTTTTCAAATTTATTTAAACCAATCACTGACTTGGTTACTTTGTTTGTATTGATAGAAAAAATTTGAAATCTTTGTAGCTAACAGGATCGTATATAAGCAATTGATCCTGAACAGATCTCTCTCTTCCATTTGTTTCTCAAAGTTTAAATTTTTATGACGAAAGGTCAAAGTGTTGTGTTTTGTGTTAACACGTAAGTTTCAAACCACGTTTATTTTCGGAAATTTTGATACGAGTTTAGTGAAGAGCCGTGAATTCAGAAACAATTGTTCTTAACCTACAATCTTAAATAAAGTTAGGTTACCGATAAATTTCCATAATAGTAAAGTTTGTTACGATTCAAGTTTAAGGTTTTTAAAGTTCGGTTGTTGTATTTTTATTTTGGTTAAGTTGTCGTAAATAAAAATTATTCAATTTTTCTGAATTGATGTTTATTTTCCTGGTGCGACATAATAATAAACGATATTCCATATCGGGTTCTAAAAACAAAAGTGAATTAAAATTAAAAAATTTACACCCTTAAATAATATTTAACCGAAAATTATTGAAACATTTTAATACAACATTTAGATAAATTATAATAAATAACTCAGTGCTTGATTGAAGATATATAAGCAAATTTAAGTAACGATTACCACAAGAAAAGCAACCATTTATCCGAGGTACGTTGATAGAAATTTGGAAGTACATGCCACAGCAATTGGAACAGCAAATCAATAACATCGATCAGATACGGGAAGGAGCCTACGAAGTTTGTATATGGAACCAGCCGAATGAACACATCCTTTTGAAAATATGCCGATACACATGTGAGTTAAATTTTATAATAACCCTTCAATTTGTATTCATTATTTGTGTGATTTCCTGCATTTATATTTTATGTATAGGTGTAAATGTTTATGTAATAGCTGTGTAAACATCTGTAAAACAATTAAAATTTTAGTTTTCTTTCAACATTTCAATTTCAATTACAAAATTATTAAGATCACATTTTTAAGAATTTACCATTTAACAATTTTGACAGTTTGCTATTTAATTTCAGTTAATACGCTACGCATGCGTTATTGTGCAAATTTTAATAAGTTTTATTTCACATACAAGCTATTTAATATAACGTGGAATTTACATAATAAAGAACCGTTTCATAATTCCATTTGTACTTCCAAATGCAATTAAATTCATATAAAAAAATTAAATTTTCTATCAAAGTGTAAATTACATTTATTTATTTTTCCTACAAATCAAATTGAACTCTATCCCCGATTGCGATTTATGAGCTAGTTCGGTGCATAATAAATATAACAAATATTATTTGAATCCTATCCCCTATATAAGTTAATACAATTGAGGTATACTATAGAAATATTTTACCATTACAATATATATATATATATATATATATATATATATATATATACAGGGTGCGGCATTAGTGCCTCGAAGTACGATATATCTGTTATTAAAGGAGATATCAAAAAAAGTTATTTACAAATAATATAGGCATCCTCAAACTTCACATTATAAAATTATTTTCGTATTTACAGGGTGTTACATATTACCAGGGTGAACCAAACATACTTTTTTAAAAATGGGACACCCTATATATTATTTCAAATTTAGATTAAGGTCATCTCCCCCATACTTCCAATATACGGTTTCATTACGTTATACAGGTTATTTCAAAAGTTATGGCCAATTGTACACGAAAATCATTCTCATTTCAACGTCCTGTACACCCTAGACAGAACAACCTAACAATAATTTTTTCCAGGCATAACTTTTTGACATTGGTAGTGTTACGAGAAAGTGCTATTTCTTTATTATTGCACTAATTGAATATAGAGGGAGCCAAAACTCGAACACATGAAAATTTCTATTATAACAAGTTAGCCGTGAACAAATGCAAGTGTGACAAATTATTATAAAAAATTCAAAAACATCGCTTAATAAGACAAAATTCTTATAAAATTAATTAATTTCATAATTAATGTTCAAAATGTCCACCGAAAACATCAATACGGCATTGAAGTCGATCTTCAAATTCTCGACTGACATTTCTTAATATTTCTACATTAATACTTTGGAATGCTTCTCGTATTGTTTTCTTCATATCATCCTGTGTGGTTAGAGGTATTTGATACACACGATTTTTCACATAACCCCACTTGAAGAAGTCAATTTTACTTAACTCTGGTAAACGAGCTGGCCATGCAATGGGTCCTCTTCCCACCAACCTTCCAGGAAGATGGGTATTAAGATGGTTATGGATTAATCTAGTGTGATGTACCGGAGCTCCATCGTGTAACAACCACATTCTTTGACGAATGTTAAGAGGAACGTTTTCCAACAGTAATGGTAAATGATTTTCTAAAAAGTCCAAATAAACCTGACCATTCACTGTTCCATCGAAAAAATATGGTCCAATTACGTGATTTCCAACTATATCACCCCAAACATTCAAACACCACCCAGTTTAACTATGAGTTGCTATAAGATTACTTGTCGAATAATAATGGAAATTGTGTCTATTCACAGTTCCATTTTTATGAAACGTGGCTTCGTCTCCAAAGAGGACAAAATCAAAGAAATCCGCCCGATTGTGGGTTTGTTGTTGAGCCCATTCACAAAATGCAACCATTCTGGGATAGTCATCTTCGAGTAACTCTTGATGCAACTGGGTATGGTATGGTATCTTATTTTTACGCAGTATTCTTCGGACGGACCTGTCAGTAATATCATGTTGACGCGAGATTTCACGTGTACTAGCATGTGGATGATGCGTAACTTCAAGCATCCCGTTAAATTCATTTTACATGTTAAGTACAGCTTTTGTCCTTTCTTTTTTTTCGTAAACTACTGAACCCGTACGATTAAAACGATCTACTAACCTTTCCAACGTTATTTTCTCGGGTGGTCTTCGTGCTAATAAACAATTTTTCATGCATTCTCCCAGTACCCATATCATGTCTGTTAATTCCTCAACAGGAAAGTTCATTTCAAACAGTATTTAAGTGTTTACAAATTAATAAACACTACACCATCTCAAAGAAGTTTGTTAAATGACAAGCTACTAATTATTACTGAATAATATATATCTGTCATTTGTTCACGGCTAAGTTGTTATAATAGAAATTGTTAAAAAAATCTATTTCTCCACGACTATATAATAATGCACAAATTCTTTTTAGATATTTAGCTGAATAGTGATCTAAATTCTTCACACCAGTGAAGAGTGAAAAAGAATTCACTCTCGTTAGTCAATCACATTCTATGATTATCAGAAATCACACTAAAATGAATAAATCAAATCGTCTCTTTTAAAATGTCAAATACCTAACTACGCAAATCGCTTCTGAGAGCGCGTCGTTTGAAACATCAAAATAATCATATAATCATAATTTTACGTATATATAGAGAACAAAATGGACAACAGTAGCGATAGTGAAGATTTAATATATACGCCTCCCGAAATTAAACAAATTGCTCAATAATCCACAATGAATTTGCTACCGGAGAGATCAAAGCAAGACTATAATAAGATTTATGAAACATGTATGGCATGGAGACATTCCAATAAAGAAAGTTCCTTTTAGGAAAACGTTCATATTTCACAAAACTTTCCGAAAAATATAAATCTTCAACTTTGTGGAAAATATACTCTATACTAAGAAGTACATTAGATGTTAATAATGAAATACACATTGAAAATTATTCAAAATTGCGGGCGTTCCTTAAACGAAAAGGAGAAGGATTTCAAGCAAAGAAATCGAAAACGTTTACCTCTGAAGATATAAAGAAATTTATCACAAAATCTCCAGACAATATATATCTCGGAACTAAGGTAAATTTAATTGTTTCACTTAGATGTAAAAGTTTGAAAGTAGTATTTTTTTAGGTTGCATTAATCATAGGGGTTATGGGTGCTTGCCGTAATAACGAAATGTATTTAATGAAAATGGAAGACATTCAAGACCTTAATTCAGCTCTTTTAATAACCATACCTAATACTAAAACAAAGATTGTTAGAAAATTTACAGTGACAGGTGTATTTTATGAAATATGCAAAAAGTATATAGCACTACGCCCAACTAATGTAACAAATACTTCTTTCTTCTTGAACTACCAACGCGGCAAATGTACTCTTCAGAGAATTGGCATCAACAAATTTGCATCAATGGGCCGACAAATAGCAACCTACTTAAACTTACCAAATGTAAATCTGTACACCGGACATAATTTTCGTAGATCTTCTGCCACGCTATTAATTGATGGGGGGGGGGAGATATTTCGGCTCTCAAACGACACGGTGGCTGGAAAAGTACGTCCGTAGCTGAGGGCTACGTGGATAATTCAATAACAAATAAAATGCACACTGCGAACAAAATACTGCAGTCGATAAATCAAACCGGAATCACCCAACTACATACAGCACAGACTAGCAGTATTAGCACTGCTAGTTTTAATCATAATTCAATACCAACCACATTAAATATAAACAATTGTAATAACTTTACCATAAATTTTGCAAAAGAATGAATCTAAATTAAGTACCTATATTTATGTTATCTCTATTATTATTCCTAATAATGTTATAATTTCATTTAAAAATGTAAAGGTTTCTATTAAAAATATGAGTTACCTATATCCATGTTCTTTACATTTTCATAAATAATTGTGGTCGATAGATCCGTCGTAGAGATACTTGACTCGTACGTGGGCAATCTAGGTTCGATTCCCAATGGAAGAATTTCTTTTTATGCATAGTCGTGGAGAAAGTATAGTCTTTCGCTTGTGTAGAATGGCTATTATTCAGTTGAATGATTCCAAAACTCACTCGCTGCGCTCGCTCGTTTTGGAAACTTCATCCGCGTGAACAATAGCCATCATTCTACACTCGTTGAAGAGTATACTATTCTGCTATTAAACTGTGAATATAATTCATATGTCACATGGTACATGTTTGATTACTTTCATTGGTTAAAATACAAAAACAAAATCGCAGAATAGGCTATCAAATCGGTGATAATTTTATCACCGCATGTTTTCTGTCACATGATTTTAATGAATAAAATAGTTTACTGTCAAAGTGACAAAAAGGTTAAACGAAATAAATAATTGTATTGATTATCTTGCAACTGTAATATTTACTATCAAAGTGACAGATCGTTTAAAATTGTAAACTTTAAAAAATATATTATTATAAGTTTTTGTTATGAACATACAGGTCGTAGGTTCGAATCCTACTCGAGGTAAACTTTTTATTTATGTATTTAATAAAATTAATAATAATTTTTAAAAAATATATTTTGTATTAACGTTCATTATATTCTCTTACCAAATACAACACGTGTTATGATTAATAATCAATGATACCCGTCGTTAAAACCGGTAGAAAATTGAACGAGTGCTTCGCAATCGTTCAATTTTCATCGCTTTTAACTCGAGCTATCACCGATGATAATCACAACACTAGTTATATTATCCCCGAAAATATCTCAGAAATTAACGATTTTAGCTATAGGGAGTGCTTAATAAAAATGAAAGAACATACCGTGTATTTTCACTTTTTAAAATAAAATACAGGGTGATTCATTTGAAAAAAATTACAAAATCATGTGTTCGAGTTTTGGCTCGCTCTATATTCAATTGGTGCAGTAATACAGAAATAGCACTTTCTTGTAACACTGTACCAATATCAAAAAGTTATGCCTGGAAAAAAATATTGTTAGGTTGTCTAATGTATACAGGACGTTGAAATGAGAATGATTTTCGTGTAACTTTTGAAATGCCCTCTATAACGTAATGCAACCCTATATTGGAAGTATGGGGGAGATGAGCTTAATCAAAATTTGAAATAATATATAGGGTGTCCCATTAAAAAAAAAGGATGTTTGGTTCACCCTGGTAATATGTAACGCCCTGTAACTACGAAAATAATTTTATAATGTGAAGTTTGAAGTTGCCTATATATATATATATATATATATATATATATATATATATATATATATATATATATATATATATATATATATATTTAATAATACTAGTAATTTTGATTTCATTGCTTAACATCATTGTTAAAATCCGTACATAAAATATTACTAGAATATAACCTAAAATATGCATTAGGACACGAGATATTGCCAACTGCAGTGCATCATAGGCTGCAATTTTCGAATCACAAAATGTTCCATTGTAACATTGTTTTTAATAACAGTTGTATCTGCAAGATCAACTAAAATTACGCAAAGAGAAAATAATTTTAGTTGTGGTTGAAAAATTTACACTTGATATGAAATCGTGTGTGTAGGAAAGTGTATTAACATTAACTAAATGCAACCTTCTTTTTACATTGTATGTAAAAAGTAGCAATTTCAATATTTATTAATCTTTTTATTCGTATTTGTTAGCAAGATTCCAAAAATAATTAATTTAATTTACATCCTATATAATTTAAATAGTAGTGGGCTTTAGTTATTGCTTGTATAATCAAGTGATTCTGTAAAAACTTGCTCACACAATTGCACCACAAAAATTATTCCCCTAGTTTAAGTGAAACGGAAGAAGCAGTTTTTGCTTGGTAGCATCTGTCAGTTTCACCTTTACAAAAAATTAAAGTAGGTGTAGTAGTGATAACAACCTGTTTTTTAAATTTTTGATATATGCCAACAGCTATCAAATCACATACAATCTTAATTTGGAACGTTAATTTATTGTCTACAGCAAATACATATGTCTATCAACACTATATTGATATTGGTACACGTGTAAACTTACCGTAACCTAACTAATGCGAAAATTATGGTAATTAATGATTAACTTGACTTAGTTTGTCCATTTACTATCTATTTTTAATGCCAGTGTTAGTTAGTCGGATTCTTTGATAATTATTTACAAGCTACTTCTTGTTTTGGTAGAAATGAAACACTATTTACACCTATAGAAACTCAACTAAGTTTCCATTTTTACCATAGCAGATGGAATACATTTGACAAAAGAAATACTTTTGCACAGTTTTTATGTAGTAAATATAAAGCTTTTGCATGTGTTGATATATTGTGGTAGTAAATTCTTGTTTATTTATGCCAAAATAAACACAACATTAGCAGAATCCCGAATTAATGCTCATTGAAGTATTTCAAGTATGTTTTTTTATCAATGTCATGCATTTATTACATTGAAAAATTAAATTCATAGTCTAATTTTTCAATTTTTTGATGGTATGCTTTGAAATGTAGAATAGCAAGACTAAATTGACGTAATAAATAATTTTGTACATAGTTTAAATAGCTTTTACAGGTTTATTAAAATTTTTATAGGGCTGTACCCGAAAATACTTTAATATGCGGTTGTGAAAGTAGTTAGTATATACGTATTCAATCTGTCAAAATCCTCTAAAGCAATTATCTTATTAAAGAATTTAAGAAATCCAAACTTTTTCAAATTTTACATTCCCAAATATGTAGTATTTAGTTAAATGTTTAATTTTATGGAACATTAAAACGTTATGGATGCAAAAATGTTAGCAATTTACGCTGCGGTTTTGTAAAAATGAAAGAAAAGTAGTAAAATTATAAAATGATATTGCCTAATAATTACAAAAGTATCCCGAGAAACTACTTCCAAAAATAAAATTAAAGTTCATCTTGTGATGTAAGAAAATATATGTATAAAATACAAAAGTAAATTTATTGGTCATTAAAATTTCGAAGTCATTTAAATCGCATTCATACCACACTATACAACAATCTGATGTTTGCAAAACGGGTTGGGACGAAACAACATCATAAGTTTTTCGTAGTATAACAAATAAATTTTTCAAAAAATATTTAATATACATGTTTGGTGATATACAGGGTGGACAAAATAACAGATTTTTTGACGGGGTAGAAAAAAAAATTAAATACAACACTAACTGGCGGGTAAGTATCAAATGCAGATTTTAAAATTATTTGTACATATGCACGCTGTCTCACAAAAGTGTGGCAACAAAAACTTATATTTTTTTTAATGACACGCCCTGTATATGTTTACATTTTTGGATTATATGATTAATTTTAACGTAACCTTGTGTATTAATACCTATCTTCAGCGGTTTTCGAAATAATGGAAATATAATGTCCAAACAGTGTCAAGTTCTAGGCACCAGCTCCTTTTACATATTAGTGTTTTATGATTTTCCTTATAGGGGTATAATTTCATACCCCTTAGGTATAACTTTACCCCAATACTTTAGTCATGTTTCTTTATGCTATACAGGGTGATAACGTTATGCGAAATTTTCTCCAAAATTTTAAATGGAATACCGTGCATATCATGCAGTGATTAGATAGCAGTCTGCAAGAACTTTCCAATGATATCTTACTTGTCGGGATTCATTTTTTAGTCTTCTTGTAATTAAATTATTATAAGTTTTTGTTATGAACGAATAAGTTCAAAAGTAAATATGTAATAAAAATTATTATTAATTTTATTTAATACATAAATAAAAAGGTTACCTCGAGTAGGATTTGAACCTACGACGTGTACTACAAAGTACAAGTCCCAATCGATGTAAATTTTCTCTTTATGTGTGTAGATTTATAATGTAAATTTACATCAGTTCTACATACATTAAAGACAAACTTTACATCGATTGGGGCTTGCACTTCGATAGCGCGTTAGTCGTAGGTTCAAATCTTACTCGAGGCAAACTTTTTAATTATGTATTTAATAAAATTAATAATAATTTTTAATTACATATTCTTGTAGTTAAGTTAAAAAGATAAAAATTTGTAATTTTGAAATAATAACGTCTCATGAATATAACTTTTATGGATATTTTCTAATTCTCCACTTCATTATTATTATTATTATTATTGATAACTCCTTGTATAACCTCTCAAATTATATGCCATTTTCTGGTTTTTAATTTCATATCAGACCCCTATGATTTTCATTTTGGGATAGCAGAATTTATAAGGCAAGTTATCTAAATAATGGAAGACACCCGAAAGAGGAAGACATGCGATACGTTACATATGAAAAACATAAAAGAGCAAAAGCCGTAATAAATAAAAAAGAATGAGCACCAGTTGAAAATCCTAATATTAGCAGTCGTGAATAAATCAATAACTTGGAACTCCGTCTGTTCAAACGGTTATCAGGAAACATAAGGTCCATCCTTAGCACATCCAGTTTCACCAAGTATGAAGATCATGGTAGAAGAGAAATATTTTGCCGTTCCAATACAAATGTTTACAGTCCCAAAACAGGATTGTAAACAATTTCCATTATTTCCAGACCATAAATCACATCGTTTACTAATAATAAATAGCCAGAATGAGTAGTTTCTTAACATATGGGCAGGAATTTTGGACGAATATCTGATTAGCTTGTAATTTTTTGAAGATCACTTAAATGGAGATATGTATTATCATTTTCTAAAGAACGAACTATTTGGAATGTTACGAAATGGTCCACCTAACATTGTCCAGGAAATGTGATTTCAACATGACTGTTTAAATCAACATTTTTCAGACGGATATATAGAGGTGTTTGCCTCGATTACACCGGTAATTCTAACGAAAGTTAAAGAATTTTTTACGTAACATGTTTAGGAAATCATGGGAAACATTTTGAACAGTTGTTATAATACCTAGGTATTAAGTTTTCTTAATAACAATATTATTCATGGAACAGTAACTTTTTTAAAGTACTTCTACATACTTTTATGATTGCTAATTTAGTTATACTGACCAAACTTTTTTTTTGTTTATGTAAGAAGGCCACTTTCTGTAACTAATACTTAAATATTAGGGTTAGGTGGTAGAGCGGAGAGTGATTATTTGTTTCCACATCTGAACCTTTTTACTTCAATTCAACAGAAAAAAATTATTATCGTGAATAAAGGCATATTATTACGAGTTTTTGCAGATAGTTTTCAGTTGTTTCTCATTATTTTATAAAGAAGGATCAAATGGTCCAACAAGAATAACAATAAAAACAATAATAATATATAGAACTAGAACACATTCATACAAAAGTTACATTCACGAGACTAAATTATAGAAAGGCTAAAATTTAAGCCCTGCAAATTGGTATCAACGTAATCATTGGCTGTCCAGTCACTGCATAATATACAGGGTGTTCTATTTAAAATTTTTGAGAAAAATAACATTTCGCATAATGTTATCACCCTGTACGGCATAAAGAAACATGACTAGAGTATTGGGATAAAGTTATACCTGAGGACTGTGCAACTGTACCTCTGTAAAGAAAAATCATAAAACACTAATATGTAGATGGAGCTAGTCCCTTGAACTTGACCCTTTTTGGGCATCCTACTTCTATTATTTCGAAAATCTCAGGGAATATTCCATAAGGTCACGTAAAAATTAATCATATAATCCAAAAATGTAAAAATATACATGGTGTCATTTAAAAAAATGTAAGTTTGTGTTGCCACGTTTTTGTGAGACACCTTGTATAAGTACAAATAATTTTAAAATGTGCATGTGATACTTTTTTTTCTATCTACTTAATAAAGCTGTTATCATCCACACTATTAGCCACTTTGTATCGAAAGGTATCAACTTACAGAAATACTTTTCTCAGAGATAATACAATTGTAGACAATTTTCTTTATAAAATTTTTTCGTATGACAATAAATAATCTCCAAAACAGGTACTTTAATACGCCCTAAAGGTAGTTTTTCTGAACCCCGAGATGAACACGTTTAGTTTGAGTCAGTGCTGCTTAAGTTTAACCTAGTTTTGTATTCGTAATGATTTCTGTAATACCCGGTTCATGAGAACAATGATGCAACGTGGAATTTTAGGAAAAACGTATACAGAAACGCTTATAATGTTGGGGTCAAGCGATACTCTTTCTCATACGTAGTCTTATGAATTGTTTATCTAATTCAAAAGCGGTCGTCAATCAATTAAAGCTGCCCTCGAGCAAGAAGGTCTTCGATCATCAGTGATGATATTTAAAATCAGATAATTGAGAATATTGTGCTTGCCAACCGTTGTCTGGCTGTTGGAGAAGCAGATCGGATTTGATTTGGATCATATTATAAGACTTTCACAGAATCTTTAGGAATGTATCGAGTTGCAGCAAAACTCATTCATTGTTTAGTGAAAGAACGTGTACCAGGAACTTCTGTAACAAAACCGACAACGATGAAACGCTTATCACAAGGATTAAAGCATGGAATGAGGCTTGGGTTTATGGTTACGACATTGAGATAAAATGGACATATCTGTCAAATCTAGCGAAAACTATCAGCTTTAGAGTAAATAGAAAAATCGTATAGAGACCTTTCTCAGCGATAATTAACTTTACACTTTTTTTATAGACAAATCTACAAAGATACATAGAGTAAGTCTTTCGCAGGGCAATGAATAGGCCTTAGAAGGTATTTCAGAAACAGTCCCAAAAGTATGTTTTGAGAATATAACTAAAACTATCAACTTTGTTGGAAAATGCTTGAAATAATTAATTTATAAATGCTTTTCATAGGGTAATAAATAAGCTCTAAAAAGAATCTTTGGTGAATATATCGCAAACTATTAACTTTGCAGCAAAAAGATTAGAGGCCTTTTTCAAAATAAATCCATTTTATGTTAATAAGGATTGAAAAAGTATAATATATTTGTACTTATTCTAAGTATAATTCAATTTTAGTTAAGTTAAATAGCTGTTCTTAAAGACTACAAGCTGAAAACAAGAACTGTTTCTAAAGGCGTTTTCAGCAGTTTTGAGAAGATGGATTTCTTTTTTCCGAAGTATCAAAACACCTTGCTGCAGAGTGAACGACTACTTAAAGGTTGCCTCAAGAAAATTCTATTAGGATAGATGCTGTTGAACGATGATGTAAAAAGACTTGGACAAGTCCATGACCACATCGTATTCAGACAAAACCGGTGACGATGACGGACTGTAAGACGACATGGAATAACTTGAAGTACAAGTGTCATGCAAATAAGCCTAAGACAGATGTACTTATAGCAGAGGTTTTTGTTTTGTTTTGTTTTTTTTTCAGGTAAAACACGCTTAATCAATCACAAGTACGTGTGGAAGTGTGTTCAATAGTGTCTTTTAATGAAAATAGGGTATAGATAGGAGAGCAGATGATTATTAAATATTCAGTTATAACTTGTCTTGACTTTGTCGTAACTATATTGCGAAGTTTTATTTTAATAAGAAAAAATGCCCCGTTGCTTAAGGCAGACGGATAGTTCGTTACAGCAAAGAGGAATTCTTCTTGGTTTATTGAATAGTGGACAAATCTTTTTTTATATTTTATATTAATTATTAAACTATGATTAGATAGTATTATTTTGCTATATGTGTTTCGTGTTTACTTTTAGTTAAATCGTTAACTCTATTGTAATGCTAATAATAATAAATATAAGTAGAAAGAAATCGATTTTTAAATTAATTTCCATTTTTATCGTTAGAAAAAGAAAACGAATTTGGTAAGTTCAAAATCAGTTTTGTCATTTTTGATTGAAAAACTGCCACTTTTATATTAACTAGATTATCAGCGGTACCTGAGCATATCAATGATCTATAAAGTTAAAGGTTTTTTATATTTAAATCACAATTAATGGGAAATTATATGCCAAATAACGTGTTTTTATATTATCAATTAGGACGCTTTTTAATTTCAATTACATCCTTGATAATACGATTTCATAAATATTCCTCTTTTGCTAGTAGTGTTTTGAATTAAAATGGAAAAAACAAGCACCGTGTTATCAGGTAAATAATGAAATCAAAACAATTTGGAATTGCATTGTTACTTGTATTTCTTCTAATCAGTCTAATTATATCGTAGATTAATTGATTTTTATTTTTGTGCAACAATTTCATTGAAGTTAATTCATATTAAAAATATATTACTCCTATTATCAATTCCTGTATGTAAAGAAAAACAACTGAGTTGGAACTGGTTTAAATTCCTTAACGTAAACTATAATGTTTAAATTTATTATTTAATTCCATTATAATGCAATAAAAATAAGATCATTTGTTTGGTTTTATAGATACACATATATTCAAATTCATTAAAAATATAATTATTCTTTTTATATAATTTTAATGTCAGTTTCGAACCAGGCATTACGTATTTTCATAAAAATTATTTCATTAACAAACTGGTTGTTTAAGAGAATTACGTGCCCGTAATATAATGCAAAATTTACCTGACTATTACAATACATTCTTGGTTATTACTAACATTTAAAGGGTGGTCAAAATTTCTCGGTAGATCGCCTCGTGGGGGAGCTTTATCATTGCCGTCGTGTGTACCTATACCGCTATACGAGACTCCTAATTTCCTCTTTGTATTTCTTTATATTAATAATGGTAAAAATGTATGGTTCCTTTTCGCAGTCCCACGTGCAAAAACTTTATCTTTCAACAAATCAGTTTGTAACTCAGCCGTATTCAAATAATTGTTAAAATATACGTGAAGGTGTTTGCCAACTAATGGTCTTGTAAGATCTTCAACAACCCGCTTTTCCAATTTTTTTTCGACAACCTTATCAGATGCTTTGCATGTATAGAGTTGAAAGTGACACATATAACGAATAATCTCTTGAGTCTGAATAACGATCAACTTTACACATGAAATATGCAGAAATCTTATAAGATTTGTTGATGCTAATTATTTTTCCATTAAATATTATTTAGATTTTAATATTTAAAGAATGTACAGCTCAAAATATTGCTTTACGATACAAGGAGCAAAGTTTTTGTTGTGTTAAATCCTGCAATCTAGCTTGAACTATTATAAATATGCATTGACATTAATATATCCGGAATTTAAAAGCAAGTTTTTAAGCCATATTAGTTCACAGCAATTAATATAAGTGATAAAATCAAAATGAGATTATAATATCATGTAATTAATAATCATAAAATACAATGAATTCATTTAGAAATAATTTCCTGTAAAGGGAAATGTCCAATATAATATTTGGATCAGATGCCTAAAAGTGCATTATTTTAATATGGGAATAGTGTTAATAATTTTAACACCAAAAAGAAACCATTAGGCACTAGATTAAGATTAATGATTTATAGTAGTCGTTTTTTTTCAATACCGGTTATCTAACACATATCTCTTAACACATATCTGTTAAAAGAACAAGTGCTTCTAAGTGCAGATGCTAATATATGTATAATAATTTGTATTATGGCACGTTGCTTAATATGAAGAATGCATAAAATGTGTATTATCGTATCAGTAAATTACTACGTGCTGAAGCTTCCAATATGTATAAATTAGTTTGATAAAATACGGATTGCCATATCCAGATGTAGTTTGACTTTTAAAATAGATTGACTTCTGTAATAAATCATTTTTCCTTAAAAAAAAGAGGTTAGTGTTGAGTGGCACGTGCGCTACCTTTTTAAGACTATACTTCAGAAAAGTTAATCTATTGCAAGACACGTAGACCTACTGACAACTGACAACAAAACAAGTTATTTAGTCTTACAGTCGCATTTATAAAAATAGAATTGCGAGACGAGTCTTGAATTTCAAAATTAACTTTTTTTAGACTATAGTATGCAAATTCCTGTCTACCTATCAGAAGTACACAAAATTTGTCAATTTAAATGACTAGACGTCCTTACAACTGTATATATATTATAACAGTTATTAAAATGTCCGTCACATAACTGCCTTAAAAACTAAAAGTACAAAAGTAGTGCACCTATTTTTATATATTATTTATAATTCGTTCCTTATTTATATTGAAAATAATTTGAATAAAGAGAATAAGATACTACTAACAGTAACTCTCATAAATGTTCATTATGAATTGTCACGTGTAATTAATAGCTCTAAACTCTTAAAGTATCAAGAACAATAAATTGTTACCTTTATTTATTTTTTGTGGATTGTACATTATATTTATAGCAAACGCAATAGTAGAGTTATTTTTATTTTGCTTCATTAACTTGTACAAAGCACTTAACTTTAGTTAGAGATACAAAATATGTATATCTTTCTTTCCAAACATGGAGATTTGGTAAAAGGTAACGCTGTGATATTAAATATAAACAAAATTTGATATTACATCATATTATACGATCTGTATGAGAAGATGGTTTCCAATAATTAGTGCGATCTGCGTAAAATTGCTAAAGATAAAATATTTTTTTTTATACAGCAAATGCAGAACTAACGATGTTTTAGCAATAGATGGCAACAGAAATGAACCTAGATACCACCTAATAAGACAAATAACAATGCGATAGACTACATCCTGATGAACCAAATGCAAACAGTGCAAGGTGTGATCGTGTGAATAGTATGGGCTTAGAAAGCAAACATAGATGTTAGAGAAAAAATCCACTCAACATCTCCGTATACATACATACATATAGGGTAAAAGACGGAAGAGATGCCACGCCAGGAGAGACACCGCAATGTCAGTATTTTTTTTTGTACATCATTAGATGGCGCTGTGGCTATGTAAAATGCTCAACCTCTGTGCTTATTCATGCAGTATGTTGTGAATCGTTGCAACGGTTCAAAAATTATGCGAGATTTACATATAAGTAAGTATACTTTCTGGCACGATTATTGTATAGCACTCATATTATTAACATTTTGAAGATGACACATAACGTGCATGGTATTTATTTGAGTTTTACTGTTATTTTAATACCATACTATTTTATGAATATTATGTTAAGTGTGCCGGGCGTGGTAGATGTAGACAAGTGCGGCGTCAATCCCCATATAAGAGAGACGCCGCATACGAGTTCGGGATAGATGCCGCATCTGTTTGATAATGATGTTAACATATACCTATGTAGATCTTATAAATAGTTACGTGATAGCTACGTATAACTTGGTTTTATTTACAGAACATGCTACGAAAGTATTAGAGATCGGTAAAAGCGCCAAAAAAAGGTATTTGGACGGAGGAACCACTGCGGGAAACTGTCAGGAAAGTAGAGGGTAGGGAAATTAGTAAAAGAGAAGCGCCTAGGCGGTACAATATACCACGTCGTACGCTTGATAGAAGAATGAAATCTGGCAAGTTTGAAAAAGGAAGGCTTGGGCCAGAAGGTAGGAATTTATTCTTTGTTTAAAAAATTGTTTGTTCTACAATGTAGGCATGCTTTCTAGGTAATCTAATGAAAAACGATTGGTTACACACATACAGCGTCTACCAGCTGCTGGTTTCGCCCAAGACAGAACCACTGTCAGAACACTAGCTTATAAGTTCGCGCAAAAGTTGAATATAAAGCACAAGTGTTCTTCAGAGAAGGAGATGGCAGGGTTCGTATGGCTACAGTCTTTTTTGGAGAGAAACCCAGAATTATCGATGAGACAAGCTGAAGGGTTTTCTTTGACTAAGGCTCGTGCTATGACCAGACAAGATGTTAACCAGTTTTTCGAATTACTGGATACGATTATGACTGAAAATAACTTATTACAAACGCCATCCCATCACTTTAATATGGATGAGACAGAAATGTAGCTGTTCATAAACCTGATAAAGTTATAACCAGCAAGGGAAGTAAATATGTTCATATACTAACATGATAGGAAAAAGGGAAAAACGTCACTATTATCGCGTGTTGCAGTGCTGATGGAAAATTCCTTCCTCTAGTATATTTAAGAAAATACTAAATGACGAAATTAGAGAAACAGTACCTAATAAGCAAATGATTTTAACAGCTAATTAAGTTTAACTAATGATGCAGCATAAATAACGAAAACTAATTCAATGTAATTAACAGACCACAATCATTAGTAATATTACATATTACATACCAAGTATGTAAACCAAATCGTTTAGTTATGGAAAACGCCACAATACACAAAAATTGTGCAAAATTTATCTCACATACAATTTTTAACAGTTACATTTCAATCTTTCCACTACTCTAAAATTTTATAAATGGAAATTTGAAATTAGGAAAAAGATATAAGATGTAAAATTTAAGTACATTTTTTATTGTTAAATAATATCTAATAGCTGTAACAACCTAGAGGATTTTTAAATCGTCAATACAAAGTGATAATAAAAATGCATAACTAATACGCTATCGTAATGATTGATCATGTATAAAAAATGAAATAAATTAGAGTCAAACCGATTTTAAATGTAAATCATGTGCCGCATTCGTTAATTGAAAGTTGGTGTTTCAAATTACACAATGAAACTGCTGCACAAGTACTTTTTTTTGCCCAATTATTTTTTTTTCAAAAGTACTTAAAAATACACGACTATAATTCATCTAGGAATAAAGCAAAGCTATAATAGGGAATTATTTTGATTGATTAATAAACGTTCTTACAGATTCTGTTACCAGTGATTTATTTATAAATGGTATATGCATGCGCGCTGGCAAGATTATTTTTAGGGGGTGCTTGATGACTATTGTACGAATTTTCAAAGATCCTTCGCACGACGCACCAAGCTCGAAAACTAAAGTATAGCTCTACGCCACTGCTCCAACTCCAACATACATTGTGATACTCTTAGTAATTGCTGTCTATTCTCAATCCCATGTGCAACCAATTACAAGAAGTAAATATGAATATTAAGGCAATACATAATCACATAAATAAATTAATGGACGTGATTTAATCTTGTGAACTGGATGTTGAACTTAAACGTCCTCGAGTGATGCCAAGCTTACCTACAAACCAAATCAAACATCTGAAAATGTAGAATATTTTTTCAGAATATCTTTCTTTATCCTATTTCTTCTCTGAGAAATCGATTTTCTTCAACACAAAACATCATTTTCGCTTATGCAGCTCCACCGAAAATGAATGAGAAAATTGGACATATACCTTTACGAAGGTTTTCTACACAATTTTATTGCCGAGGCTGCCACCTGGCATGAGATGTTGAAGACAGACGAAGTGAGTGATGCGGTCTTAAATGTACCCCTTGAATACGCAGATTTGAAAGCTCAAGCTACCCCGTTTTACCCAGCGGTATGCGAAGCAATCAAAGTTGGTGTTCAAGCGATAACATGTAGCATTGATTGTACAGTTAGTACGTTACGACGTGAAATCTGTCAACGATGGCAGACTTGAGGCTAAGCGGCCTATGCAGTGTTCACAAGAAAGGAGTAGAAGACGACACTGAATTCATTGACACGGTGATGAACAAAATTGGATGGCATCCTAGACGCCTTAAGTTTTTATTCAAATAGTGACTGAGAAACTTATTTCTTAATCTTTTTCTGTGTATTTTTTTGACAGGGGGGTGGGTGCAAGTGTGCCTTGCACCCTCCTGCTGGCGACCATAGGTATATGGTACTATAATATAACAGTAAATACGTTGTGTGGTAACACAAGTTTTAACACAACCGCAGTTTGCGATGCGAGTACCCAAAGCGCACGATGGTCGTTGCATTGCGAGAAGTGAGTGAAAATTGTTAACACGTGAAGGACCTCTACTACTTTTTACATGAATATTATGAAATTGATTTATTGCTTATGCTTTCATATATATCAAATTTTAATATTTATAACGCATCTAAGAAGGATAAAAGCGGTATCTGTGTTATCGACAGCGCAATGGAATTCTATCCATTTTATGATTTTCATAATACTTTAAAACAAATATTTTAATTCTTTAACCAGCTTTAAATGCATTAAATTTCATCTGGAATGTAAAATTACTGTGTGATTTAGGTTATTTTGTTAGTAGCGCCGTTCAATGAAAAATTATCATTCAACGGTAGCGCTAATACAGGAATAAAAATGCGCGCGGAAAAAGTAGTGTACAGTGGCCGTCTGTAAAAAATCGCGGGCACCACAAACATCCAGAAACATGATTTTTGTAATTTTTTGAATCGTTACAAAGTACTTTAAAAACAATATTTTAAAAAATAGGTTATACGTCAATAATGAAATTGCAACTCCGATTTTATTGACGGCCACTGTACATTATATCGCATTATATAATATGCAATTGGACAAAGTAAGAACAATAGATGGCGCTAGCACAGTTTCTCTATTGAGGGTAATATTGGAATAGGTGTGCCGTCCAATTAAAGAAAAGGAAGAACTGTATAAAGCGGGTCACGTTATTTTGTGCGGAAAAAGTAATGTGAATGATCAGAATAATGTTGTTGGACTAGTTATCACAATCTGACCTAATACCAATATTTGTATTTCCATTTTAAACTAACGAATTTTTTTTAAACTGCTTTACTTATTTTAAAGTATTTGGTATTTTGAAATAATTACAAAGATTAACAGATTTAACACTTCCATAACCATTATATTTTATCACCCATAGGTTAGGTATGCAACTCCCCGCAGTGTGTCGCCAATTTGTTTTGCTTTTTCTAATATTATGAAAATATTAATTAGTGTTTTTATGTCCCCATATGTTTATTAAACTTGTGCAAATTTTTCAAACAGATAACATCAAGCGCTTTCCATTTACTCTTCAACCGATCTGTTCTTATCCATGAAGTGATCTATTTACTCAGTTCAAAATGCATTCTGTCAAAATTAACATTTTGTATTAATAACTTAACATTTTGTACCGGTTACTGTTTATAATTCGTTTTTCTGTAAAATTCGAATCTCGAAGTTGATCTACGATTTAATTATTTAATGTGAAAGGTTTAAATATGAAATCTCTAAGCTGAAATGTGAGGTCACAATGCTTTTGGTGTGTCCGTTTTGGAGTGATTTCATCAATTCGAAGTGAAGGATACAAATCATTTAAAGTGGTAAATCGAAAACTGGAATAAATTATGTGAAACTTATGATTTAGACGTGGCAACGTTGATTTTTCATACTAAATTTATCATGATCAAACATAACTTTATTTCTCATCGTAGTTCATTATTTTACATTAGCATCTCTTAATTACATCAATATTTTATTATAATATATTATCTAACGTTTGTAGGTACCGGACCGAGAAAATTTTATTATTGTATTAAAAAGAAAAAAAAATTTGGGATGTTTTATTTTATGTAACTAATATTAAGAAAACACATGTTAGGGTAGAAAACCTGGTGTTCTCCCATGTGACTCGAAACTGTTATTCGAAATAGACCGTGGCAAATCATTGAGAGTTTATATACGTACGAAATTGAGTAAAACATAGTCGGTTGGCAATTAATTACACTGGAACATATCGCAAATCAAAAGACGGTTTTGTTTGTTACCCTGATATTCAAGACATATAGGGTTTGCTACGGACGACTGAATATTTTAAAAATCCTACTTCTTTTAATAATAAATATGAAAATAATCCACGTAAAATTTTTTTTTTTATTTAATAACTTTTAAAAACGATGGAGTATTTTGGAAAAAACAGTTAGTGGAGGTTCGATTGTGTCTTACCGGATTAGAGATGTTCTATTGTTTTGTTACAAACCATAATTGTAAGCCGTTGTGGCCATAAAAATATTATCGTTTCCGTTTTAGTAAAAACTAAAACGCGAATGTGTTCTTTTCTTTTTTTGTTGATTTTCATGTAAATGTTTCACAACATTAAGGTAGTCCTGTAAACAAGCTAGATCGATAAATAATCACCCCTTTTTCATTTTAATCCGCGAAATGGACGTGTAAACAAACATGTCGATCGATAAATAATTATATCGTTCTGGTTGTAATCTTGAGATTAAACGACGTACACCTCAACCCGTTAAGTGTTGCTGATTAAGTGATTAATTAGAGGATTATATTTAAGCGTAAGTAGGTATTTAATAAAGCTAGCAACAACCAATTAAACAAGCTGGTGTAACCTATTAAAAATCGGTCTTTGCCTTTAAAGAAGTTACTATTTAATTATCACTAGATATTGAATCGCACAGAATTGTCACTACAAAGGGTAGTAATGCGGAGTACTTTAATTAGCAAAACCCCATCTTGCAAGTACGCTTATTAATGAAATTTGTTTACAAAAACGCGCCTAGACGCCATTAAGAAAATTTCGATTCCATCCTTACGCCAGATTTCATAACTAGAAACTGGTTCCTCACAGCTTTACCTGTTAGAACTAGCCCATTCTTATTGGTTTTTTAATGCAGAAATATCTAAATATCTACAGATGAACGTGCTTTTTTTGTATATAGATCAGTTTCAAAACGTCCGACGACGTTGTCCAATGCCTAACTTCCACTCGTTTCTATTATTCCATTGGCCTTCTCTCAGAACTCTAGCACTCACTGCTTTATCCTCTATTTCCATGCTTTCTTAGGTCTTCCTCTCTTCCTACGGTTTTGTGGCATCCACTGCATGATCAATTTAGGCAGTGATTTTTGTCCATTCTTTTTACATGTTCGTACTATGTTGTTTTCCGTGATTCTTCACGTCTCTATATCGTAGGTTAGACTATTTTTGATCAAGGTTTCATAGATGTTATATTTCCATTGTTTTCCAGTATCAGAGCTTCACCATATTCGGTTTAGGAGCCTACTGTTCGTCTGGCTTGTGTTATTCGTCTTTCACTGCAGCAAATCCAACTCCTAGGTAGTAGGATGTTCTCTGATTTATCTCCTATTGGGAGACCCCGTTTTTGTATTCTTCATGCAATTTATTTGCCATATATTCTAGGTACTCCTTGTCATTCGATAAGATGACTTGGTCATCGGCAAACTGTAACGTATATATAACTGTCTACAAGGTTGATTCCCATTCCACCGCATTTTTTTTCCATTGATTTAATGCTCTTACCACATATATTTTAAACAGTGTCGGTGAGATACAGCGCCCTTGGCACAGGCCTTTATTAACAGAGAATTTCTTAGATATATTGTTGCCAATTTTTACTCTTGAGGTTGACCCATCATAGAGCTTTTTAAGGGCTTTTTTAGAGTATAACTGTCATCAACGATGCTGATTGTTTCGCCCTCAATTGATATTTATGTTGGTGAGGTTGTAAGATAACCATCTCTGTTTTCTGTGAGTAATTGTTCATAGTGATTAATTCACTTTTTTGTAGGTATTAGTCGAATGTTAGCACAGTTATTTTCATTAGATCTGATTCTTTTTAGGAATTTCTATGATTCCGAACATTTTCTCCCACCGAGGTGCATATTAACTTACTGGCATTTTTTTGTTCCACATTTCTCTCTTCGTATTACTAATAGTTCGTCTTGTAATTCTTTTTATTTATAAGTATCGGTTTCTTTATTTTTGAATTTGTGTGTTAATCCATTTTAGGTACAATTGTTTTTTCTCAGTGACCATTCTATATTCTTGTTCCGCCAGATTTCATTGTCGTGACTTCTAGTTTTGACAACAAATGCGTCTTACGCGGCAGCTTTTATACTGTTCATCATGTTCTCATAGACCTCTTTTACATTATTTTGGGTTAGCGCTGATGCATCAAAAATGTTTTCATGTTGCGATATAGTTTCGTGAATGAGATAGTCCAATTAGTATTGTTTATGCTCTATTCTTCCCGCTCCTTGGGGTGCTTGCTCTGTAACATGGCTTTTTTGTTTAGGTTCATATAGGAAAAGTATTTTTCCTTTAAGAATGTAATGGTCCGGTCCACACGTTATCCCTCTAAATACGCCTACATCGTTGTATTCTATACTTTTGTTTTACAATTACATAATCAATAATAGAGTTCAGGTTTCTCGTGTGATGTACCCATGTGTATGTATGAATATCCTTGTGTCTATAAAAACCGTTATCTTTAGTCCATTGTTTTGACATATTTCTATTAGTCTTTCCCCGTTGTCATTCGCATTTAGTTCTCCATATGGCCTATCTATCATAGATTTTTCGGCCAACTCTACTATTGAGGTCTCCTAATATTATTAATTCTCTAGTTTTCCCTATTTTTGTAATTTCCTCATTGAGTTATTCAATAAATCCCTCTTTTAATGTGATATTGTTAGATATTGAATATAGTCCTAAAATAGTTATTGGCTTCTGATATATATATATATATATATATATATATATATATATATATGTGTATATATATATATATATATATATATATATATTATATATATATATATATGTGACCCAAAATATATTTTCATTTATGTTTTCATAGTCTATTAATCCATTCTGGTATTTTTTGTGTACCATTATAGACACTCCCCTTTTTGCCCTTTGATATTTTGTGACTTCACGGTATATATGTACATACTTATTCCCCTGATAGGACTGGGAATTCCTAGGGAATTTCCAAGAAGTTCCGACCCGTACCGTTGTTTGTTTTTCTTCTCTGATTTATTAATTTACTTGTAAGACTGGTTATTTATTAACTGGGATTTCTTGATGGTTCTTTCCCAGTGTGCAAATTAACGGGAAAACATCATTACGCAAAGCCCGTTAATGGTCATTTGAGTAATTTTATTGATGATGCAACACTTAACCTCATTGATTTCTATCACATGCGTACGCTACCACTAAACGGTCAATTATTTTTATCAGATTTGACTTTTGCAAGTAATTCAGTATTAGACTATAAATTGTCATGTTTTAATTATTGTGAGGAAAGTCGATGTGATGAAAGCAAATAATTTTGGTAAGGTCAGCATTATTGTCAAGTAAAGGCAAGATATATCTACTAGTTATTGTTTTTTTTTTTTTTGAATTTGGATTATTGAGAATAAGTTTAATATTACGCTCTTAGAATTTTATTGTCGGCAAAGAAAAAAGAAGCCGATAAAATACTGGTAATGGGACTGGATTTGTTGGATGTCTTAAATCCCGAATCATAGAAAAAAGTAAATATAAAACATAAATTTCAAGTTTGTATCATAATCATTTGAATTTTTTAGACGGTTGCGTTGGTGGCATTAATGGTAATATGAAAATGCAAACCTTCACGATTTGCATTCATGATTAAAATACTTATTTTGACCATGAATATTGATGTTACAAAGACACAGTTAGAAATTAGGTTCAAACTTGGTTATTGTAATGGATAATGCCCCTTACTATACAGTGTTAAAAGAACCAACACAAAACAGGATTAGAAAATGAGATGCTTAAATGAGATGCTTACTGTGCTTTATGTCAAAGAAATAATACCCGAGGATGGTCTATTAAAACTACAGCTGTCAGAGGTAGTTAATCAACCTTAGTAACAGCATAATGTGTTAATTTAGATGAAATAACGGAGGAAGTGGCAATCAAAATTGTGATTAATTTACAAGAAACCTGTTCTACGGAAGTAGATTCCATAGACTTTGATTTGGACAATATTACCGTTTTAAGTTGAGAAAATAGGTTCTTGAATATTTTCTTAATTATATTATTGCTACGTATGTAAATATGTTCATTTTTTCTATATTTCGTTTATATTATGTGCATGCGTCTTAAGAAAAAAAAATGTTTATAAATTGAACTTGTAAGTTGTAAAACAAGAATTGTTGAGCGCATTTACTAATATTATTTGGTTACATCAATTTTGTATCAAAGTGCCGTACTTTATTCTAATTTCACTTTTTAATTTACTTTACTTTAGTAAAAATTCTGTTTGTATGAAATTAGGGGGATTCAAAATACGGAATAAACGTACGTGTGTTAAGGTATTTGTATTTGATGCAAGATAAAATCAAATGACAAAATTGTAACTGGGTTCCATTAATAAACTAAGGTGAATCTTTTTTCATTGCTTAGATTTTGCATATCTTAGAGAATAGTATCTATAAAATATGATAAAAAAAAAGAAATAATGAAATGGGCCGTGAGCAATTAAGAAAATATTAATGAATCTTAACTAACGTACCTATATGGTTACTTTCTATTAGCCTAACCAAACTAGTTTATTAAATTAGAAAACATTTGGAATTGTAGCTACAAGGGTGATTAGTAAATTATGTGGAATTGCTCAATTATTAATGATGGTGTAAACATCAGAAATTAATTAGATAAACTAACAAACTACACAATACTATTTAACTATTTTTAATATGAGGGCGGATCTAACTGCAAGGAGTACCAGTTATATGCCATGTAAGGTGTAAATTCTTATAGCAAAAATAAGGTAATGGTACAATTTTAAACAAATTTAATTGGGCTTACTCTGGCAACAATATTGCCATCTTTTGTTTAATTATTTGCTAAAAATTAATTATCTATAGCGTTGAACATGATGGTGAATAAGTCACTGACAACTTACAGTTTTCCAGAAAATAATTCCTGCGAGATGTGCGGTTTAACTAGCAATGCCGTTTTTTAGCATTTTTGAATATTTTATAGACAATTCTATACTGTTAAGATTGTGTCTAAGAAATTATCGTAAAGTATTTTGTGATACTAAGATATTTAATTCGATACATTTAAACATCACAAATGCTAATTTATTTCATTTGGCAAATTGAATAAAATATGATTATGTTTTGATCACGGCAGCTTAGAAATTACAGTTTATTTTAAACACTATATATATAACTGGATACGTTAGCAATTTTTCATTAATATTTATTATCAACTATACATGTTTAACTTATCAAATATTTCAAAATTACGCGTATTCTTATAAAATATAATACCATTAACTTGCCGGTTATAGAACAAACGACCACAGACAGACAGAATTAATAACTAAACTAATTTAATATGTGTCAACACGTCTGGACACAGTTTTTTGCAGTATTTTAAATATATTAATTACCATATTATTTTTCTTATCTAACAATGCTTTTACTTGCACGATACTTTAAAAATACTTTCTCTTAGAAATGGTTCGCACCTATTCTACAGATAAGAACTAAATAACTGTAATGGTCAGGTAAATTTTTTCCTAAATTTAGGAAGTTTTTGATAATGGTCTCTTGCGTGAGTTACGTCATGTTTACATCAACAAATGTTAAAGTTAATTTCCGACGTGCACTGCTTAAAGTATTTATAATTAAATACGTTTAGAGATTGCATAAAAAAATGTGTTTTAAATATTTACCTCATAGTTTGAACAAATTATGTTAATCCAAAATGTCATCGAGAGTTGACAAAACTATTCACTAAAACGACACTTAAAAACACTTGTAACTAAATCATACACACAAAAAAAATTACTTCCACTTTACTTAAACTGCAAGTCACAATTAACGTTCTTTAGAGCGAAGATCTGCAAGGTATATACCACACAGCGCGTCGTCGGCTTCCAATACACCAATACAAAATGTTACGCCTTTAAGAGACACTCAAGCTCCTCTAATATTTAGCGATGTTCGCCTGCGGTCAACAAGCTACTTGTCGACATACCGGAATGTTTTAGAATGTTTAGTTTTGATACCATTCATTTATCAAAATTTTCAACGCCAATTAAGTATTCATATTTAAGGATTTTGAAAATATGTCCTTAGAATTCTGTAACGTGAAAGTAATGTATGCAAACTACTTCTTATCGACTGCTACTTGATATACTTGATTGTCAATTGGAAACCGTAATAAATGTTTTTTGTCGCTTAAAGACTAGAATTTCTAGTCGCAAATATTTTAAAACCGATTTCAATATTACGTTTAACTATAAAATCTAATTGCTTACACATCTACACATTCTTGAAATCGGCTACAAGTACATTATAACCTAAACTCCAAACTATGTATTTAATATACCTATAACATGATAAATACGTATTATACAGTTTCCAAATATTCCATTTAAAAAATCTCAATACACATTTGAAAATAAATAATCATAACTGTATTTCATATTTTCAGTTGAAGTGCTGTCATTAAAATTAAAATTCCAATTTTTATGGGCAGGGGTTTACTCAACATCAATCGTTATACTTATTCATTTCAATACAGTTAGGGCTTACCTACTTGCAAAAAATGAAATGTGAGATTCTTGTATTTACTACTAAATCATTTAATAAACTTAAATATAATAATCATAGATTGATTATATATATATATATATATATATATATATATATATATATATATATATATATATATATATATATATATATATATATATATATATATATATATATATATATATATTTTCATAATCGTCGTCGTAATTTATCGCCCTCCTCAATGAGATTTTGGATTATTTCTAAATAATATTCACCTTTTGCTAAATATGGTTGCACATTGTAAGTATGTAGTACTCACAGGGGATTTTAATGTTAGATTTAATTTGTCTGATGATAAGAATTCAATTACTTTTTTTAGATCTTTTACCATCTTATGGTTCTTTCCAAACTAACCTTTAAGCAACTAGGAATAAAAATTGTTTAGACAATACATTTATAAATTTTAATTCTGATTGTTATGAATTAACTATTTGTAATACTTTGGTCAGTCTGTAAAACTAACGCTTAATGGGCTAGAAACTACGAGTACTACTTTAACTAATAAGCTTTGTAGACCAGTGACAATGAAAGCTAATGCGAAAATTGGAATTTTTTATACACGGTGTCTCAAAGTTGTGGTCTCGGACGATTGCGCAGTTATGGTAGAAGATAGAATTTTGGTGAAAGTTGTACCATAAACGAATGTATATTCTGAAAATATTATTGACTATATAGGGTGTTCCAGAAATGTGTGGCCATATTAACCTACATTTTTCTAAACGGAACACCCTGTATTTTATTATCAATTTGAATTCCCACGTTCGAGAGCTTTTCAAACATATATGATCTTACTAGGTTATACAGGGTATTTTATAAGGTATGGCCAATAGTGTACAAAAATTATCCCTAATCTGTCACCCCGCCATTCACTAAATCTAGTAAAGTGTGAGGATTTTTTCGTTTGGTTAATATTTCGTATCCCTTGTAATACAGGGTGAAGCAAAATTCCAATTAAAGAATATCTCAAAATGTTTAAATCGAACACCCTGTTTGTTGTAATGTCATTTGTTAGCGATTGCACTAATCTTTCAAACGATATAGGGTTTGTATGGCGAATTTCATTAAGCATTGATACCATGTATCGTGTCAACAAATCTAATGATTTAAAACTTTTAAGAAGTAATTTTCGTAATAAGTACAGAAACGCTATCAAAGAGGTGAAATATAAAGCTTACGATAACATAATCTCAAATTCTAGCAATACTACAAAAGCTGCATGGAAAATTATTAATTCCTTAAAGACTAATGTAACCACTAACAGTATTCCCATTGATGAAAATATCTTAAACAATTACTTTGTTCACTCTTCGGAAAACGCAGTAAAAAATACTTCTAATCCACAGTTTGACCCTATAGGGTGCTGTGCTTCTAATATAAAATTAAATTCTAACATAAATTTTACCTTCAACGGCATTTCTCAAGTTGAATTAAGAGGTATATTCAGTTCTCTAAAAAATAGTAATTCCCAAGACATCTATGGAGTTTCCCCAAAAATTTTAAAACTAAACAGTAATCAACTGATTAAACCACTTACAAAATTAATCAATTTTTCATTTACCAACGGGGTTTTCCCGGATGAATTAAAGACAGCTATTGTTGTACCCTTTTACAAGAAAGGCGACGTTAACGATCCTGAAAATTATCGTTCAATTCTACCGGTACTTTCTAAAATTTTCGAATTAGTTATATATAGACAAATAACGAAATTTTGTGAAGTAGTCTTTGACGGCCAATTTGGTTTTCGAAAAAATCGAAAAACTGCAGATGTAGTAATTGATTTTTTAAATTACACTTTACAATGTTTTGATCAAGGTAAGCACTCTATGTCAATATTTCTAGATTTAACATGTGCGTTTGACTGCGTGTCTCATACAATTTTGATAAAAAAAGTTAAAGCAGGTTTTAGCCACTTAGCTGTAATTTGATTTTGTCATATCTAACTAATAGATATCAGGCTGTAAAGATCAATTCAAAAACGTTAGATTTCCGATTGATAAATCGTGGAGTCCCTCAAGGATCAATATTAGGTCCTCTTCGTTTTCTTATATACATCAATGATTTTACATATTATTTATCCAACATGGCTGAAGGTCTTTTATACACTGATGACACAACATTACTCATTAGCGAAAAGGATGTAAATAATGTCATAAGGGCATCTCAGAAAACGTTAACTTTAGCTGAAGAATGATGTACAGCAAATTCTCTAGGATTAAACAAATCAAAAACTGTTGAAATGGTTATATCATTAAGGCAACATACTTTTGAAAACCCCGATTTCGCTAGATCCTTAGGAGTCAAATTAGATCCTAAATTAAACTTTGTAGAACATACAGATTCATTAGCCAAATTAATCAGTACCAACATATATTTATTACGCCGACGTTCTGGCAACATTTCGACGAATACCTTAAAATTAGCCCACAGACTCTTTTTTCACATAAGAAAACTGTAGATTCTAGAGTTGATTTTATGTCGATTTAACGTAAATTACCTTAATACAAAAATACTTCCTAAGAGAGCTGGGGCTCTTGGAAGATGGCGCCCTAACATCGGTAAATAGCTTCAAAATGGTTTCTCTTTAAATTATAGCATTCTATACATTTATTTAGTGGAATATGCCCAATTGTATGACGTGAATATGATTTTTTTAGTTGTACTCATAAGTGGCTCGTTTGGGCGGGGCATTGGACATTGTGATTCATAAGTTTTTTGCTTTTCAAAATTTCGCAATTTTAACGTAAAAAATTAAAAAAATTTAGATTTAGTCATAAAAGAACGATACTCTTGTCTGAAGTCGCTACGACGCACCGTTTTCTAAATAAAAATCGATTTGAACTTTTCATGTGTTAATCATACTTTTATAAAATTAACTAACGAATTCATTTACAATTATGAAAGATGGTTATGGAAAATAAACAAAATAACTTTTTTGGATGCGGTTTACCATATCAAGGGCGTGTCGGGGAGCACAGACCCTGAGGTGGGAACTGTATTCCAGATGAAGTCGAATTTGAGCCTTATACAGTAAAAGTACTGGCCGCGATGTGAAGTACTGTTTAGATCTGTATAGAAAGCCCAGTTTACAGGAACCTGTTTTGCTGGCTGCCGCTGTCATTTTCACTTTAACGTCATGACTAGACTTAATGTTGTGGAAAAACTGAGAAGAACTACACAATGTAGAGTACAAAGCAATGAATCGGGTTAGTTGTTGAGGAAATAAGGTCATTTATGTACATTAGGAAAAGTGTGGGAGCTATCACTGTTCCTTGGGGTACGCCCTCGTTAATAGTAGTTTCTTTCGTACAGAAGTTATCGACGACAACACGTATACGTCTTTTGTCAAGACAGTTGGAGATCCAATTGATGAGCGTATCGGATAAGCCGAATGTGGTGAGCTTGGCAAGTAGGCACTTGTGCCAAAAATCCTTTGATGTATCTAAAGCTACTACGACTGTTTCACCGAACCTTTCTAATGTGTTATTCCGAAGTTGGGTGACATATCAAAGAAGTTCACCCGTTGAACGACTCTGTCCGAACCCATACTGGTCGTTTATTGGACTCGTGGCTTTTTCCATGATTTTCGATAGAATGGAATGGTCGATAGTTTGAGGGATCGGTTTTATCGCCCTTTTTAGGAATAGGTTGGACATTTGCCAACTTCCACGATGAAGGAAACTCTCCAGATGACATGAAGATCGAAAAGAGTTTGGACAATACAGGTACTAGCTTGGGGTAGCATTTTTTAAGGACGATAGGTGGAATGCCGTCAGGGCCAGGCGCGTTGTTTGAGTCAAGTTTAGTTTAGGAGCTTGTATCGAAAGTGGATTGGTTTCATAGCGTCTGGGGTCGATTTGGGCGATGGCACAATGTTACCAGCATCATTGAGACATGAATTTGATGCAAAGTAATCGACAAAGAGGTCGGATTTTTCAGCAGGATCAGCTACTACAGCTCCGTCGTGAGACGTGATGGGAGGAAAGGAAGAGGTACTAAAGTTTTTACTGATGGATTAGCTAATGACCAAAATTTACGACTACCCAAAGGACATGAGACTTATTTTTTGCATTTATGTTCTTCAAACACCTTTTTGGCCTTGGTGATGATCCTTGCGTCAATATAGTCGGAGTGATTTTCGACAGATTTACTTGATTTCCATTTGGTATAGAGTTTATGCTTTTGCGATAATGCATCAGTGCAAGCTCCATTAAACCAGGGTTGGGAACGGACATGACCTAAACGTTTATGTTTTTTGAGAATGTATAACTCCATACCCATCAAGATAACTTCAGTTATTGAAAGAGCAATGTTTGAAGATGAGGACCGTTTAAAACAATACTCACGCCAGTGGAAGGTTTCAAAAAAATCTCGCAGTTCGCTCCAGTTAGCTGATTTAAAACACCAAATAGTTCTATCTGTTTTTCGACTAACAGGTGGGATTGGGTACAGAGGAAGTTATTTCGGTTAGGCAGTGGTCTGATTGACTAAGTGGGGAAAGCACTCTTGCTTTATAGACAAGTAGGTTAGTTGTAAGGAATAGGTCCAGAAGTATGGGGTTGTGATGGATTCTGGTGGGTTCGGAAATCATTTGTATGGAATCACAGGATACAGCAAATGCTTCTGCACTATGACCTGCGGGATTAGTGGCAGAAAATTAAAGCCAATTGGAGTTCTGGAGAATATAATTAAGAGGGAGGCTACTGATAATACTGTTATATGTCCATGTTTACAATAAGAATCTTATTTGACTAATTCTGCCTGGAACGCCTAAATTGATTAAGGATCGGTCCAATGGCGCACATATCATTATTAAGAGAAACTCAATATCAAGGACCATGGACCGGTGCGATTTCCCTAGAGATCTTGACTCAATATCATCAATTCTATTCTGTAGACAGCCCCAGTGATGGTTTGGTTTGGTATGGGTAACTTATAATACACGACACCAAGATGATTCCACCAAATACACAAGGGTGTTTTTCCATGAATATTTAGCTTAGCTGTACATATTGAAGCATGGCCAAGTAGTCCCCATGATTTCTCCCTTTTTGAATTATCATAGTGGATCCATTCAGTAACGGTGCAGAAAACGCTTTCGTATATGCCTGGTAAGCAGCATTACACATGTCAAAAATCGGCGTGCAACGTTTCCCGACGTCAGTTCATATCGAACCCAATATTCTTGTTTGTGAATCATTCCCAGTCATTTCAACCAATTCCTCGTATTCGTACACTTTCAACCTACTACTCCGCTACGTTCTCTACCTTCGATGTCAAATTCCACTCACGACAACTTCTTTCACGTAAGACAGTCTCATCATACGATTATACAAGCAACCGATGCGCCTCAGCTACAGATTTCTTCAAATTAGAGAAGTAAATCAAAAGTTTCCACAAATGACCTTATTCGGCCCACAACTCGACATTTTCGCACATAAAAGAATATATTATACTGATAAAAATTACTAATACTTTAAGGTTATGTTGTTGACAGATGTCCAACCTTACGATCATGGCGTTCTACATCTGACAATTTTAACCATAACTTACTGGAGGCGCCAACTTTTGTCAAACGGCAGAAACTTATTTGTACAACTAATAGTATTCGAATATTGTCAAATGGTTTTAATGCGTATCGTATTGTGCCATATATAAATCGGATTCATCTTATTAACTACAACCTCAAACATTTTGACGCCATACCATAAAACCATAACAATTAGTTTTTGTCCATGCGTTTAATCGTTTTTCTAAGCAAAACAGATTTTGGGAATTTTTGGCCCCAAATAATGACCATCGCCGTAAAACCATAACATTAACTTTTTGCATATTTCTGAAATCCGTTTGAGCGTATTCCCAACGAAGTTGGTGTATAAATAGTTTTTTACCGCATTTGACCTTAAAAGCATAAACTATCGTTCTAATCCATTGAAAAAATTCGTTTGTTTCCCCAACAAAATTAGTGTATAACTAAAATTGTTTGGATGTTTGACCCCAAATAATGACCAACGCCTTAAAACTATATAAGTTCGTTATTTACCGTCGAATCAATGCGTTTGGTCCTTTGCCTTGACTACGATTTCAAATGGTTTTCAATGGCAATAAACCAAAATGTATAAGGAAAAAAAATTTGACGAAATTGGAATACATTTAATATTTAAAGTTGTAATAGCTTTACAGTAACTGTATAATAAGTTATCTTTTTGTTTTATTTAAAAAAAAGCTCAAAAAAGAAAAATAAGCATATGCAAGATTTATTAGCGTCATTTGTATTCGGTTACTTAATTTAAGCATTTAAACGTATTTATAATTTAAACAGGCGTTCTAAAGATATCCAACATCTGAGAAATTAAAATGTGTTATTTTAAGACAAAAATGCATATAAACGGTATTTCTGTTTTCAATCATTTCAGGCATCCATTCAATCTTTTGCTTACGGAGGTATACGTCTTGACTGTTTCAAAATAATCAATGAGTCCGCCATTATCACCTTGTTTAAAAAAATTAAACTTATGACTAAATCCTAACTGTTTCATTCATGCATAAGAAGTTACACATTTTATTTTGGTGCTAATGTAGGTTACAGTAAATACAACATGGAATTACAGCATTTCAAAAGTCAATTTAACATGCTATTAAGTTATATGAATCATTATTTCATACCATAATATGGTATATTCTAACGAACAATAGTTATGTCTCGTAGGGCATATAAAACACGCAAAGCACGAAAGCGAAACTTGAGTGGCTCATATTCCTTAAGTGTAAGACATGCAATGCAATGTTGCCCATTTTCAGAAGTGCAAACGTAACCCCGTTGTAGCGAATCCTCAACTCGTATATTTGGAGGTCATTACGTACCCATGGTATCAGAAGAGTACGATCCTATGATCAGGAATCTATAGCGGAACTAAAATATAGATTTGGGGGTACTGAAAATACGTTGGCTCCTCCAGCTGTAACTTTGTTTTTAGAAAAGTGGAAGGTTCCCATTGCCAAATAAATTGACAAACGTTATCGCCTCCGAAAGCGGAGGTGCTAAGGTTATATTTGAGGTCATAGCCATACTAATATGTATGGCTTTGTAGACAATAAGCTTCCCTCGGTATATATATATATATATATATATATATATATATATATATATATATATATATATATATATATATATATATTTAATAAAAACACTATTCCGAACAACTTGTGTTTATTAACGTGAAAATATATAATATTCAACGTTTCAGGTACTTACTATGTCCCCTTTGTCAAGAATGATATTTAGTATATGAAATATGAAACAAGCTAACTAATTAATTTATAATAATTTTGATGAACGAGTTCTGATGCGATTTGCAGATCCAAGATATGACGTTGAATTTGGAATGGTATGAGATGCCGGAATGTTAATAGAATCTTGAGTATCAGGATTTAGAGATGATGTAGATGTAACATTGGCCCAGATACTGGGAAGATTTTGAGTTATTGGTAATTTTGAATTTTGTTTAATAAGGTTCTTCCAAATATCTAGTATCCTAGAACTATCATCACGTTTGTTAAGGGAATTAGGCCTCTTCTCAATTTCAATGGCTTCTCTAGTAATCTGCTCGTGTAAATTATAAGGAGCAAATAATCGAATATTATTGGTGTTAATTTCTTGTCCAGTATCTAAATAGTGATTAGACAATATTAGATCTACATCATCTCTAAATCCTGATACTCAAGATTTTATTAACATTTCGGCATCTAATACAATTCCAAATTCAACGTCATATCTTGAATCTGCCAATCGAAGCAGAACTCGTTCATCAAAATTATTATAAATTAATTAGTTAGCTTGTTTCATATTTCATATACTAAATATCATTCTTGATAAAGAGGACATAGTAAGTCCCCGAAACGTTGAATATTACATTTTTTCACGTTAATAAACACAAGTTGTTCCGAATAATGTTTTTATTAAATAATACTACTTGTGGAAGTTTAAATAATAACATATATATATATATATATATATATATATATATATATATATATATATATATATATATATATATATATATATAGTGTTTCACTTTACATGAAGACACCTAAATAATTGTTTATTAATAACTTTTACCTGTGATAGGGGCCATTATGATTAATATTTCTGTATGAATGGACTTTTTTGGCCCACTATGACTAAAATAAAAACCAGTGTTTCAAGTAGTCATAGTAGCGATGACGATAGAGCACAAAAGTATTTAAAAAAGTTGCTGCTAATCACTAAAATACTCGAAATACGAAGTTTCGCTGAAAAATCTTTATTTTTAATTTTTCTACATTTTTTGTGTCAATTCTGCAAAAATTCTTATCCCAAATATCAAGCGTTCCATGTACAATGAAAACAATAAAAAATGCATTAAACATTAAATTATAATTTTGTAACACTTATTAAATAGCAGATTTTTCAACTAAGTCGCCCTGAAGCAGAATACATTTTTCTACCCTTCTTCTGTTATTCATTACAACGCATCGTAACATTTCCGAAGAATTTTCGCGGCAGGCTCGTCGGATCCTCTCGCATAGGTCCTGTATGTTTCGAGGTCCGGATGCATATACAATACTTTTAACAGTTCCCCAAAGAAAAAAGTCCTGTGGTGTAATATCGGGCGATCTCGGTGGCCATTCGATTACAGGACTATTGCGACCTATCCACCTTAAAGGAAAATTCTCGTCCAACCATGCTCGTACTGCGTTATGAACTGCGGCTCTATCAAGCTGTAAATGCAGTTCTCGCCTTACAATGAGTGGCAAAACATAAATGGAATCCAGTAATTCGTTATGTAAAAAATTTAAAAACCTTAGAGTGTTTAACGTTTCGAAAAAGAAAAAGGGGTCAATGATTCTTGTGTTTAAAATTCCACACCACCACAATAACTCTTTGTGAATATTGTCTTTTACCATTGATTACAATATTTGGGTTCTCTGCTGACCAGTATTTAGACTTAGTTACTGTCAAGAAAATTTATAAAAATGTTTGACGAATTAATTTCATTTTAAATAAATTAATGTTTGTTATCGGTATAGCAATGAAATTTTGTTGAAGACAAAATATTTTGTGTTTATATTTATTTATCCCCTTGCTACGAAGATGAGAATATTTGGTATTAGCGTAAATTTTAATCAACGTTTTAGGTGAACTTCCGATGAATTAGTAATATTAGTGGTTTTGATTTTGGAAAGTTGTATTGTTGCCCTTTTTTGGCATACTCAATTGCGATATGTGAATGTTTATAACCGAAGTGCGTAACTTGGCACCCAGCTGTCTGAGATTATCGTGACGTTATATTTTTTGTTTGTTTATAATTTACTATCTTTGTTTATTCTTAATGTAGGGTTTTTGTTAGTACAATTTGAACGTCTATTTAGGACTACAAATTCCTAAGCATGATGATTTTACAGAAATTTATTTATTTATTTGAGGTCAATTGCAAGTCATTCTTTGGTGAATGCTTTGAACTAAACTCATTAATGCATTTATAATGAGAAATAACTAAGGAGCAAAGCTAAACTTATTTTGTTTTGCTATTTTTTTTTGTTGTGTCTGGTTATACACGTTAAATGGTGTTATTAATTTTTTTGTCGCGTATTTATTTTGAATGAAGTTTCCGTATTTTCGTTGAATGCTATTATCGTAGCCAATACTACAAGTGCGCAAAATTGTATCGATAATTTTTTCACGAAAAATTCAATTGGTAAAACCACAAAAACAACTCGAATGATAAATTACGAATCGGGAGGAAGGAGCAATTTTATCTAATTCGGGTTCTTTGAGTGATTTTTCCAAATAAATAATATTTGCGGAAATTATTTTGTAAACCATTTGCTAATATAGTTTAATGTACTAAATGTTCAGTAAAAAAAAAACTGTCATTACTTTTTTAATATCCAAGATTTACTTAAATATACTTAAGCGCGGCTATATTCATAGCGATGAAACCGTACCATACAAAACTATTCACAGTAATATTCCAAGTGCATAGTGACTTGCCGATAATACTGGCTAACGGGATGCATGAGCGAATATATATTATGATAAGTGTTTCAACATCTTGAACAATTTTCAAAGATATTACTAATGACGAAGATAACTGTAAGTGTTATCGAAACGTTTAGATTGTATAACTTAAATACACAAATACCCCATATAAAAAACCCAAAAAGATAAGTATTTTAATATTAGACTAGCTTTATTTTAATGTTCGCAAATCAGTTCGTTAATTTGTACACTTATTAAAAACGTAATTTGCACTAAAAAGGACACGTACTTACTTTTTGTACGCTCAAAATAAAGTTAATATATTACATCGAAATGAATTACTGCCGAGAACTTCATTTCTTGACAATACGATAAGGCAAAACGTCAGATAATGTTAGGTAATTTCCAGCTCTTTTCAATAATGCAAATGTAATGTATCCTTGGCCCAGGTCAACCAGCACAGATATATTGTGGCTACTAATAACACAAAAATGAAAGGTATCTCCAACTCAAGCTTTCAAGGTAATAACATGCATCCAAAGTACTATGTGCACGCCATTTTGACCTCGTGACGTCATTCGACCACGGTTCCTTATGCAAGGAAGTAAACTTAAACGATATGTAATGCAAGGAAGGCGGAACGGAAATGAACTCAGTCTACCTTGCGCATAAAACATTAAATTGATGTAGCTAAATACCCATTATAGGAGACAAAAATATACATATACACTGATATTCGTAACTATATACAATAAGAATAAAATAGCGACGTATCCACTAAATTGTAAGTATTGGAAGAAAAAATACTGCAATATGCCTAACTACACACAAATAATGTAAATAAGGAACACAAATCCTAACAACTTGCATTAAGGTAACGATAGCCAAACGGCACGTTACACAATCACAAACAACAGACACATTCTTTAACCTTTATCCGTACAAATACAATTTAACAAACCATTTCAACAAATTTGTCAATAAACTAACAAAACAAATCAATTTAGATCTATACCCCAACGAACATCATTTTTTAATTATTGATCTCCAATTACAAACAATAGATTACCTGCAAATCAAAACAAATTTTCTCACAGTCCTATTTACATACAACCACGAAAAATTTACCACAATCTTCCGATTAATTCGCATGTCTTTATCAAAAAATCAGAATAAAAACATACTCCTACGTCTATTAGTACTTGAACGCAGAACCAGGCTAACAAAAATTATCTTAAACCTACTGGTCCACGAAATTTTATTTTCGGACTATACAACAATCAGAAATGTACGACTTAGATCCAAGTTATTGTGAATAATCACCTTATGAGCAACACTTCCAAAACTGGAGACAAACGAGATTATAATAACTATATTGTCTAAAGTTTTACGGACGAAACTAAGGAGAAATATCTGGTGTGGAATACTACACGACCTTCATATCTACAAAACGGAAATTACAAGAATTGAAATAATCTTAATAACATTTTTTTTTAATAATTATACAACCTCTTTTATAATAAGTTCAGACAACATTGCAAAAACTGAAACAGTGATCTATGTCAAACAGACGTTTAAAAGTTCATGTCAGATAGAGGTTAATAGACATCTAGATGCTAATGTAAAATATCTGGTGTGGAACACCATACGACCTTCCAACCTACACAGTGGAAATTAAAAGAAATGAAATAATTGTAATAACATTTTTTTATGGTAATTATGCAACCACTTTCATAATAAGTTCATTACGAAAAGAGGCAACATTGTAAAAACAATAATTTATGTCAAACAGACGTTTAAAAATTCATGTCAGACAGAGGTTAATAGACATCTAGATGCTAATTTAAAATATCTTCACGACCTTTCAACCTACAAAATGAAAATTAAATAACATTAATAACATTTTTTTAGTGTAATTGTGCATACTCTTTTATAAAAAGTTTATTACGAAAATAGTTTAAGATCTATATCTAGGTATTTTTATATCTTTGAAATATGCAGCTGCAAATATTTCATAAAAACTAAAAGTTGCCCCTAATCAACCCCCCTCTCCGCCACTGGATTTCTCCCAAAAATCTAATGCAAGCCAAGTGAAAACGAGCTTAAATACAAAATTTTAAGTACGTAGGTCTTTTCGTTCTGAAGTTATCGTGGATACTAACATATATCCACACATACACACACACACACAAACACACACACAAACACACACACACACACACACACACACATGCACGCACACACGTACACACACTCACAAACAATCACACACACCTATCCACCCACACACAACCACACACACCCGTCTGCCCACGCATGCACTCACGCACATACACGCATGCACGCACGCACGCGCACATGCGCACACGCGCACCCAGGGCGGATCTTGGCGAAACTTGGCCAAAAGTTGCAAAATGAGTTAATAAGTCGATTTAGCGATAGTGAAAAAAAGACGATTGCATAATCTTCTATACCTACGTATGTATATGTAGGTTGGAAGGTAAAAATTACGACATTTTTGTTGGCAGAAGCACCGTTGATTTAGACTTACTCTGCAGTAGACCACAGTTAACGTTCATCACTATTCCGAAATTTAATATAAAAATTCTAATTGAGTCAGCGACTTCTGTGTGCGTATGTGGGTTGTTACAGGCTAAATACTCACTACAGCATCCAACCAGTAAAGGCAATTTGTGCCACGGCATAGCTCAGTGGTGTTGCGGGGTTCTTACTTAATGTTGTAAAAGGGCACTCGTCACAACTCCAAAAGCGTCAAATTACGTATAATTTTTCAAAAAGGCGCCAACCTGTTAGAACCATGTAAATTCTATTCCAAAAATATCAACGCGAAGTTCACCTTAATTCCAAGGAAATTATAAACTTCGCAAAATTGCGAAAATAAAACCAAAACTCATTAAACATTTCCATAAACTACACGCTAACATTATTGGCTCAACTAGCCAAAACTAAAGGAAAATACGATAACAGATTCTTCATTTTAAAACGCCAAATATACGCCACGTCAACAAAATTAAGCGTGATGGAAAATTTACAAAACCCTACAATTTATTAAACGACTATATCGGGATTTAATACCTAAATTCGAGAAAATTCATTTTCAAACAAATAACCAATTGCTTACCTTTTTTGCAATCATGCCAATGACTGAAGTCTACAATCGGTATGTTGATTCCTATAAAAACAACTTCAAGAAAATATTTGCAACTTCTCGCAAAACCCTCGTATGCAAGAACAAACAGCTGGTCGGTCAACGACCGACTCACTGCATAACATACGTTATGTTATTTCTCTTAATAAATCTGCTTTTTAATATAATTCTTACTTCCGAAAATATAAATCACTTCATTTACAATCAGTCGTAAATAAATCAATTCGTCCTAAAATATGCTCAAATCCAAGAAAAATATTGCATTAAACCTTTAAAAGTTACGTTAAAATACAATAAACAATGTAAAATTTTGAACAGAATTACTTTACATCAAATAAGCATAAAATATTGACGTTACTTCATGTTCTAATGCTCATAAAAAACGAACACTTAAAATGTACGTAGTATGATGCTGTACAACATTGGGTTAACACTTTAAAAAAAAACAATAAGTACATTAACCTAAAGATATAACATATATATATATATATATATATATATATATATATATATAATTTTATCGAAATGTTAACACATTGCTACATAAATCAAAACATTCATATCAAATTTAACCCCCTGGTTAACAGCTGGTGTCAGTATTGGCCTCTACTAAAATTACTTTACATTCGAAATACGAAAATAACAAAAGATCAGGACAAAAATATTGCGTCCTCTTTGCGACACATAACCACATGTAATTTCAATACTAATTCGTCAGTATAATAAATAAAAAAAACCACTCAGATAAATTTAGAATCATAATACGAATGAATACGCATGCACTAAAGGTTAATCGATACGAAAATCAAACGTGAATAACAAAAAAATATAATACACAGGACTTTATTAAAATTTGTCAACCACTGCAAACAAAATACACAAAAAAGTTTACCTTGTATTCGGAACAGACCCTTTGTTATACAGACACCCAGGATATCCAGAGGATGGCCTCGATGGCTGCGGCAATATAATCGATGTAGAAACTCGAACTCCAAATATGACTCGTGAATACTTCTCTTTTCAATGCGTTTTGATTGATCTTGCAATTGGTTGTGCGTTATACTATTACTTAAACATCCATAAACTTTGATTACTTTACTCTACTATGTACTACTAAGTACTAAATATCACTTATTAATTTAAAATAACGAAAGAACGAAAAGATTTTTTATTTACAGCGAAATATTCGATAACAGGCAGCTGCACACGAAATCGTCCATAAAACTAACATCTGAAGTAATTTTACATAGATACGCACACCGGATGCGAATAAAACTTCAAAGGAGTTAGGACCAGCACCTATACCGACACCGTATCCAACTTCCATGGACGAGAAATGTCGATATTCGATAACGATAACAGAAATTATTTCGGGGAGAACGAAGCCAATATATGATCCACCAATTAAGGGTGTATTCGAAACCAAACTTCCAAGGTAACTTCTCTAAGCCCCTCGAATTGGGCGTAACAGTTCACTACCCCAAACCAACTTCGTGAGTGCTGCGTAACCGCGAACAAAGATGAGTCCTCCTACTACGGCACCTCTGACAGAACTAACTACTATCTTATTCAGAATTGGCCATCTTCCCTTAACTCGTGAACACTTCTCCTTTCAATACGTTTTGATTGATCTTACAATTGGTTGTACGTTACAGTAATACTTAAACTTCCATAAAAATTGATTACTCTATCATATACAAGTACTGAATATCACTCATTAATTTAAAATTATCAAACAAACGAAAAGCTTTTATATTTACAGCGAGTTTGTATTTTGTTCCTTTGAACTGCGGAACATACGTAAAACTACCTCTTCAGCAAGAATTCGTTAAATTAATCCGCAAAAGATGCGTCACAACAGGCCCATAGAACAAAGGTTAAGCACTTCGAAAATCACGAACACCCTTTCTATGTCCAAATCTTGTCATCCTAAACAAACCATACACAACAGAAAATAACTCGGAGATGTGGTGAACCAATATATTATCCCTTTTATTGGAAACGGAGATCACTTACTCTACGGTAATTCGATACACCCCCAGTATGTAATAATTAATTCCACTCCATACCTACCCTTCTCGCATATGTTGCGATCACCGCAAACAAACAAACAAAGAAACGTGAGTCCTGCTATCTATGGCATCTCTAACATAACTAATTACTAGCTTATTCAGAATTCGCTATCTTCCGATACAACCCCCTCCATCTTACGTAAATCTTCAAGTAGCCTATCATCAAAAAAAAGAGAATCGTTTTAATTTTAAGCGCGGCAAAAACGATACTCAATACGAAAATAATCGAAAGGAAGAAATTACAACGTCATCTTTCCGGTAACCGACCAAAATGAGAATGCTAAATTATTCTTCTTTAGTACTTCTTGTAGCTCAAATAAATTCCTCCCATTCTACAATGACAAAATTTAATAAAAGTGATATAATATACTATATTCAGAAATATCTATGGCGCCACATACAACGACATTACTATTACATTATCAGGAAAAAATACTTTTTAATTTGAAACCTTGGAAAATTTATACGATTACAATTTCAACTCCATGGAATTTTATCTTAAATACAATGCGTCAATTTTTTAATTCTTAAAAAGACGCAATTTCTCTCTTTTAACGAACTAAACTCTTAAAACTTAAAATAACGGGAATACTTATTTACGCAAAACTTAGTCTAACAGTAACGCCCGTGTCAGCTGTGAATGAAACGTAATTTTACAAATAACAATTCCATTTATAAATGACTCAAAACCAAAAAAAATATGATCAAATACAAGCTCGCAAAAATTTAAACTCTTTTAAATTCAAAATTCAAAGAAAAAATTGATTTGTATTACAGGTCGTATAAGTTCGAGTTATAACCCAATAGTTATCGGATTTGGATACACAACATCTATTTATTGTTTTGAATTTTTTCTAAAATTCAAATTGTTTTAATGTCAAAAATTATAACATGTAATTTGTACACCCCTATTCTTAATCATAGTCATATCAGTACTCTTAAATTTACCTTATCCTTATCATACAAAAGAAAATAAGACCATCATTTAGTTACCTTCTCCAGAGTGAAAACAAGGTAATTTCAACTTGAAATTGCCATTTAACTAAGCATAAATTCAATATGAAACATAACTAAATTTTAAGCCAAGACGTTTTCTCTCTAGACCGCATCAAGGCAGGTATCCGTTTTCCTAGGACAGGTTCTGCTAGATACGAATAGTATTGGAGGAGGCGATCTATTTGATTTTGGTTTGATATATAACAGAATTTACGGCATATGCCAATTTATTAACGTTTAACATCAAGGACGTGTGTCATCTGCAAACTCGACATAATTTTTGATAAATACAGGTTTGTATTATTTTCCATAGAATCTTACTAGGTCAAAAAATCCATATTTTTAAACTTATGTATTTAATGATATATTTACATATATTCACTATGTACAGGATTAAAACTATTTCCTATTTACCATGTTACCGGACCAATTAGGCCATTTAGGTTTTTGTATGTAGAACGGATTCTTTCCAGTGATCGTACCAATATTACCAGCAATAATAATAGTCAAGGGAAACAAAAGTCAAGTACATATATAGGTAACAAAAGCAGAGGAAAATAATTCTATACGAATCACAAGAACTAGATCCAAGCAGCATACTTGATAAAGACCAGTGCGTTGTGGTCGAAACGTTGCCTACATACAAACTGTTCTTCTAAGAACATGGGCGATATAGAAAAAACACGAGAAAGTACTTGAAAAAATAACAACCTAGATAATGCTCGTGGAAACTTTAAAATGAATGGTTTATATGGTTTGCAAAATACTAAAACGTGTAAATCCGTTAAAAACTCGCGATCGATTTTTTTCACAAAAACAACCGTTTGCTTATGGGTGCATCGCGTCATAAGAAAGTAAACATGCAATAAACTCATATTTTAATCCGTATATACGTCAGAACCAATCCTATCATTATGGCACTGAGAATAATCTCTAGAATCCTTAGAAAAAAGATGTCCCATTGTTTTTAGAATATCCATTTAGCCTATTTAGCCTATTTCCTAGACATTATTTGCTTCACGCGGCAGTTTTTCAACTTTTTTGTGAATAATACAAGTTTGCGAGATTATAGGTCTATAACTCTCACATCCGGTGATTAATCTCTCCTGAAAATGTCATTGGCCCACTTTTAAGTGTAGCTGAGTCCCCACATTGAGCCCACGTTTGTGATCTTGAAGAGGTCAATTAGCAATGGCCCCCTATCGTTTCCGGGAATTTGTTCTATTTTTAGGTTTTTAAAAATGGAACAACATCCGTCTAGGTCGGTGAGCTTTGGCCTGTTTCCGGGAACTGGTTCTACTTTCAGATTTCTAATAGATCAAGATTATGTCTAGGTCAATGAACTTTGACCTAAGTTAATGACCCTGAAGAGGTCAATGAACTTTAAACTGATTCTATTTTTAGAATTATAGGAATTGTAATATGACCCCTGTCGGTTTGTTTCTCAGCTAGGTCAGTAGCCTTAACGATGTCAATGAACTTCCTTGTTACTTGGCTAAGTCAATGACCTTGAAAAGGTCAATGAACTATAAATTGGTTCTAATTTTAGATTTCTAAGAATTGTAATGACACGTTCCAGTTTGTTTCTCAACTCGAAAAGGTCAGTAAACTTTGGGGTTTGCTTCTTGGCTGGCCAATGAACTCGACAACATCGTACGGCAACACCTAATTACCTTGAGACGTCCCGCCAAAAGGGAGTGGCATTGACAATGACATATTTCCTCTCACACCTTTTGCAATACTGCCTGTCCCGTTGTTAGACATGTATATTTCTCCACGTGATCCAAAAGTGGGGTAACTTTAATACTGCTTTACATCTAAAACAAACAATAGCGGGTTAGTTTGAGCAGGTAAAGCCGTGGGCAGCCAGTTCGTAATTGCGGAGTGAAACCTTGAGTTCTAAATCAAATATTTTCTTAATCACATCTAGACACATTAAGTAATTTTCGCGGACGAAAATGATAGTTGAAACAATCGACAATGTTAAAACACACCAGTAAAGACTGAAACGCCCCATAAGCACAAACTCTAGCTATTTAAACAGATTTCAATGCAATATTCGTACATACGAAACAGTGTATTGGCAATTAAAGTTTCAAATGACTACCCGATGTTATCATGAGACAATTATATTCAGTTTGAATATCTTGTAATAGATAGTAAACTCTTGAAAGGCAATTATCAACTGTTGTAAAAGTTACTCCAGCTTATTACAATTTTTAATCTACATTTAAATAGCTAGTTATGTTTCAATATAGTGACCATTTTATTTGGTCACCGTCATGAACACCTAACGGGTTAAACCAAGACAGTGCTAATTATTTAGCGATATAAGTTTGTGTACACGACCACTTCGTGGATTAAAACCAGGACGGTGGTGATTCTTTATCGACATGTTTATTTACACAATCACGTTATTATTATGTTATATTAGATTACAACAAAAGAAAAGAGACAAATTCGCGCTTTTGATTTTTACTGCAACGGAAACAATATCTTTGTGCCCACAACGCGAATGGTTTATAATTATTATATACAATAAAATATTATAGAGTCTCATACAGATTCAACTATAGCTCTCGATAAACGTCCGACTGAATCGATACTCTAATTCCAACTAACTTTTTGGAATCAAGGTTCTTTTTCGAAATTATACATAAAATAAAAACAAGAAAGTTTCTTACCACGATTATATCCCATTTTTCACTTTTTACAAATCAGCATTTTCCAAGACTACCAATCTTTATTAAATAATTACAAGGTAAATAAATTGTATTTTAAACAAAAAGTTCATGTTTTATAATTTCAGAGTATAACATTGTGCGACATACCTTTTTCTCTAGAAGATAGTAAATTTCTTTTGCAATCATGTCTCCTTAATGGAAATAAAGACGAAAATGAAGCTTGGATGTATTGAGTTTGCTTATGTATAGAAGAATTTCGAGCAGTGCATCCTGACAAAGTTACCGATTAAGCGGTTTAATAATACAAGAATCGTTGCTTCTGGAAAATCACCTGGTCGCCCCGTACTTGCTAATGAGGAGGTTGTAGAAGATGTTCGTGTTCGTCTTGAACAAAGTCCCCAAAAGCCACTGCAACAATCGTTGCAACAAACTAGCTTGTCACATGGAACATGCTTTGACAATTGCATTTCTATCCATACAAAATAAGAGTATTACAAGAACTGCATCGTCTCGACATACCAAAGCGTATAAATTATTGCAATTGCTATGCTACAAGTTTCTATTGATCAACTTCATGAGGGCCAATTGCAAGAGGGTTTCTATCAGCATGGCAATGCTACTGCATATGCAGCTTCAGAAACAACAAGATTTGTACAGCACTTTGATGACCAAATGATTGGAAGAAACCTTTGGCCTCCAAGATCACCGGATCTAACGCCCTTGGATTACTTTTTATTTGGTCATCTGAAAAATGTAATTTTTAGAAATCGTTTGCATACATTGCCGAATTACATGCAGCTATAGAAGCGGTTGTACACAACATAACGCAACAACAATTGGAGCCAGTTTTTCAAAGCATGAAAAGGCGACTGACGACTGTTACCAAGTGCAAAATTTATAAAAGAAACTAAATCAAGTTTCAATTACCAAATTGTTTCTTTGTGTAATTTCGAATACATTTAGCAGGCATGTTAATTTTATTTAATATCTGTAAGGTTATGTTTACATTGTTTAGTATTGTACAGTACCATATGCGAGGCGGTAAATGGCGACTAACACCTTTGTCCTAAACAGTAGAGCGTCGACATTTCGAACCCTGGTAATCCGAACGTTCGTTAATACAAACGCCAAAAAAGCCAAACTGAAACTGTACATTGTTATCGTGGTCCGATCCTATTCGGCTATCCAATCGCGACCGCCTCCCACGCATGGTGCTAATAGTGACTCGTAGTATTAATTCACAACAACGCAGAAGAAAGGCACCGCTACGCCCTTGCACTGTGTATACATAAGTAACTTTCTTGTTCATACCTATGGACAGTTTTGCCTGTTAAATTACTGAAACGCGATTTTTTTGGGTTTGTGTTATGTTAATGTAAAAGTTATGGCCGAGTCAACATGTACTACGAAAAGAAAACACCACCCCAACAATTGAAACCAAACAATCTTAAACAAACTGGAAAAGGGAGAATCTGGTGCAAATCTGGCCAGGATTTATTGAGTGGGGAAGGCAGTGACAACTGAGATTGAAAACAAACGGGAATCTATATAAAATACGTGACAAAACTGAATTCGGACAACAGATCAAAAAGCAAAAAAAAAAAACATTAAAAACTTCATATGATATAAAGTTGGAAGACTCTATGTCCTTATGGTTTACTCAGAGACCTAATCATCTACATCTGGTCCACTGCAATTGAATAAAACGTTTAATATACGCTCCGATTTGAAAGCAAGTACCGGATAACTGAAAAATCAAATTCAGCGAGCGTGTAGTGTATCAAAATTATTGAGTTACCACGAAAAGTAAGCAAAAAGAGAATTACAGCCTGGTCTGTTCCAATGCAAGTGACACTCATTCACTTCCTTTGTGGTGAAAGGCAAAATCAATAATCCACGTTGCTTCGAAAACGTCGCGTGTCTTCCTGTCATCTATAAGGGGCATAGAAGTACTTAGATGGACTCTGTCATTTTGTTGGATAGGTTTTCTCTAGGATTTTCATACCCGAAATTAACAACCACAGGAAGAAAGAGGGGAAGGTGGGAAAAGTATTACTGCTAATTGACAATGATCCAACTCATCCCGGATTGGTCCGTTCAAACACAATTGACAAAGACTTTCTGGAGATGTTTTTCCGCCCAATGTAACGGCGCTTTTGCAGCCTATAGCTCAGGGAATTATCAATAAATGTAAAAAAAACTGTACCCAAAGCAAGTGTTGCGACGTTGGATTATTGCTGAACGGAACGAAGACAGAATGGTCGTTTTTTCGAAAAGTAAATTTAAGTATCCTGCGTCGAGCAGGATACTGTATAACCTTTGAGCAAGTAGACAATTTTTGAGCCTCTCCTAACACATAAATCATATCAATTAATTCACTTTTAGAATAATCCATTATTTTACTATTGAACACACAAAACTTTCACAATCTTAAATGGCTACCAAAACAGTTTGACCGGTAAAATATTTGTCATGTGGGAAATTGTTTTCATGGTTACAGCGAAGAGGAGATATTTATAAAGAATTGTGTGGTTCTTGATTCTCTTTGACACACCGTAAAAATATACAGGGTGTTTTATTTGAGAAAAGTTATATTTTTAATTTCAAGTTTAGAAGGTTTGAAAATATATTTTAAACACCCTGTAGCATTTATCTCTAATATTTCTTCTACAGAACATAGACTTAAGCTTGTTCTTTCCTTGGTCCAAATATAAAAGTTTTCCTAACAAAACACAATACAGTACATAATAAGGTTATACCCGTAAATGCGATTTTTTGGATAAAATACGAATTATTTCAAAAACCGTAAATTTTACATGCATGAAATCTATATAAATAAAGTTTTATAATTGCACGTAAAATCCAAAAATTGAATAATATACAGGTGTTTCATAAAAAAAAAACTAACTTTTTACGCTGCTTTTGGAACACTCTGTATGGCCAAAAATAATTTTTTAAAAGCGCGCACTTACTAGTCATATAATATGATAAATACATTTTGCTGTAAAAGTTTACCCATAAAGCATTAGTATACTTACGAATTCAATAACATCATTTGCAAATTTTAATACGCTTGAAAAAAAGTGTTTTATACGAGGGTAAGGTGAATAATTCTCGGACTGATACAGTGATGGCGCTGCAATCTGGAAAGATGTATGTTTCCTGTCTGGGTGCACGTGTCATTAGTTCGTTTGACAAGTTTTAACTTGTTCTCTCAAGTAGTTTGTTTACACACATTTTTGCGTGTTTTTCGTTAAAATGGATAAACTTCAATATTGTGCGGTCATAAAATTGTTTGTTTTGGGTGGATTAACTAATCCCTAAGGAAATTCATCTGAAGTTGACAAACGTTTAAAAAGTGGGCAGCTGAATTTAAACGTGGTCGCACATCCCTCGAAGATGACCCACGTCAAGGACGACCAAAAACCGTAACCACGCCAGAAACCATTGAAAAAGTGCATGATATCGTGTTGGACGATAGACAAGTAAAGGTAAGTGAAATAGCTGAGGCTGATGGGATATCGGAAAAAATGGTGCAAAAAATCTTGCACAAAGAATTAGGGATGCGAAAGTTCTGCGCAAGATGGGTACCGCATTTGCTGAATTCTGATCAAAATCAAATGTGCAAACGATTTGGACCGATTCAATAGGGACCCGACCGATTTTGTAGGCGATTTGTCATCATGGATGAGACACCACTACACACCAGAAACCAAACAGCAGTCCCAGCAGTGGGTGGAAGGCGGTGGTTTAGTTTCAAAGAAAGCGAAATCGATCGTATCTGCCGGAAAGGTCATGGCCAGCGTGTTTTGGGATGCGAAAGGGATCCTGCTAATTGATTACCTTGCAAAAGGCAGAACACACATGTGAGTATTACTCCAACCTTCTTGACTAGCTGGATGCCAAAATTCGCGAGAAGATGCCTGGCTTGAAGAAGAACAAAATCATTTTTCACCAGGAGAATGCACCTGGAACAAGGGTGCGTCGGCAATGGGAAAACTGCGGGATTTGAGGTACGATTTGTTCGGTCATTTTCAGGGAAGCGCTTCGTATCTAATGAAGAAGTTGAGAGGGCCATAGATGAATATTTTCACAACATTCCAAACTCTCACTTCCGGGAAGGAATACTGATGTTGGAGAAACACTAGTGTGTTGAAGTCAAGGGACTTCAAAGACTGAAAGTCGCAGTCTTTCATTATCAGGCTGAGAATGTTTCACTTTGCCCTCGTATAACTGTATGCCAAAAGGAAGGTTTGGTTCGTCCAATCATCCGTACGTGGTAATAAACCGAATAGTTAGACGTAGAATGAGGCGGTTTTCTTTAGCGTTGGGCGAATTCTTATGAAAAATAACCGGTTACCCGGTCATAACAATAACCTGTATCATTCGGTTTTTGTTTGCAAGTATTCAAATAATAAATAATCTGATTCTGATAGATCAGCTATAATTCTAAGTTAGTGTTAAACTAGTAGACGGTCGAACCCTTGCCGAATTATTCAAATAAAACACTTGAGTTAATATAATCCGTACTTGTATATTAATATTTAAATACTTCAATGTAAATATGCAAATTAACTGTGAAAATAAAATAGAATAATATTATTAATACATGTTGATTAATTATAATTATTGTTGTAATGTTCAATCTTAATTTTATGGTAACTAATAAATAGTTAAATTTTTATTTGCATTTATTTTTTAGTATATAAAAATTGGCTATTAAATAAATTATAGTTTCTAAAACAAAATAACTAGAATAAGTATACAAAAAAAACGTCAAATGAATAAAGTAGAAAATGCGGGTGACCCCTGAATTCATTCGAGTTATCTGAAGTCTGAAACTCTGAACTGCTATTGTGATACATGCATCCCTTAAAACACGCACAAGCAGTATGATTCAAATGATTATTCGGTTATTAATATTATTTGAATACAGATAATCCGGTTATTAAAATTATTCGGTTATGCCCATCGCTATTTTTCCTTAGGATACTAGTGACTGAGGCTACTAATAAGGCTAACTTGTAGGTTTTCAACACATTACTACACCTGGTTTAAGACGGTTTTAATCAGTATTATGCGGTTAATCAAACCTTTATTATTAACATTTTTTTACACCTGACATCCTCTATAAAAAATATTTTTTAATGAGCATTTAATAGGTAAACTGCATACCATAAGTAAATTTTATACGAGGATGGAAACATGAATGATTTATAATCGTATACAAAAAGAATGATGTGCAAAAAAAATTCAGTTGACGTATAAATCGGTGTCGTATTTTAAAGACGAGAGTATGTACACTAGTTCACGGCTGAACATTAAAATAGATAGGTGCGAATTTTTGCAAGTTCCTTGGCGTTAAGCAATGCTAGACAAGTTCTCACATCTGGCCAACTACAGTATAAATAAAATTAAACACATGGTTAAATTTTATTGCCATTGAGCACCTGAATTGAATTAATGTAATTGACAATAGACAAATAATTTTCAAAATTTAAATATGTTTGTGTGCTCGCATCGGCTTTAAAATTCTACAACAAAAGAACGGACGAAGAATTATAATAACTTATGGCGCCACCCCTGTTTTATTACCCATTCTATACTTTTAAGTTTATTATCTTATTTTATGGCAAATTTGCTCGTGTTAGAACAACACCGCTATAAAATATATTAATCTTTGCAATTTTTTTAATCTATTAATAGAATTTGTTGTACGATCACATTTTGACCACAACTTCCTCATACTGGAGCACAGGTAAAAGCAATTAGCTTAAATTTTGAACTAAAGAACGTGTTTGTATTTTAGAGTATACAATAGATACACGCTGTGTACAGTTGTCACTTTTTCGATGAACCATCTTCTGTAGTAAACAAAGAATGTGTTTCTTGTCGGTTTACGTTACTTCTTAAAGTTTAAAATAAAATAAATCTTCAGAATCGGAAGCCTATCAGTTGACAATACTACTTAAGGTAAAGCGTATTTTAGGGAGAATTTCAATGAACTAAGAGAAAACATATTTCTCGGAAATACAATAATAATCTGGCAAACTTGGAACAAATTAATAGATATGTTTTTATGACTAGTATCAGTGTTTAATAACAGTGAAGTTTAGTGTTAAACTATAATAAATTACAGGAGAGTTGCACATTTTGACAGCTTGAGAACATTACCTACACCTTTCTACGGATTTTATTTCACGACAGAAAATTTAATCTTAAACATTCTCGGTACCGCCCTAAGGGTTATAAAATTAATTTACGTTTCTAACGAAGCTTAGTGATAACGTTGTCGATCACCACAATAAGCTTCTTCTGAAGTTAAAAGAGGAATCTCGTATACTTTACATTTACAAACAGACTGGATATGATTTAATTTACATCCGATCCATAGCAGTATCAACCAATACTGTAAACAAGAAAGCAGAAACATGTTATTCAAAACTCGTATGGAAAGTAGGTAAAACCTTTTCCAACATACAAAGCTTCTGCATATTAACTATACTAAAGAATACATGCCAAACAAAAATAGTTATTCGTACTGCTGTAGAACTCGAGCAATCTTTGATACCGGAGCTTAGCGAAGGTTAAAAAAACTTTCTTTAACCTACATATAGGTACATATTCTGTAGGTATAGGAGGTTATGCAATCGACTTTTTTCAGTAACGTTAAATCGACTCTAGTCTAGGATCCATGGCCCTTTTTCAAAAGTGATTAATAACAAGCTGCATTTTCGTGATCAGCTTCCTTTTAGCGAGACGCCCAACGTTTTCTCGGCGAAAGTGTTCCATAATGCGTACCTAAATTTTCCGGGGGCTGTAAATATGTCGAGCATACAATTGTAAAAATGTCATTAGTAGCAATTAGTTTTTAGCTACATTCCGAGATAGTTTGATAATACTCATGAAAAACCGTGTGGCATACAAAAACGATGGTTCGAAAGGGGGACCTCCACTCGCAACATGTATTTAGTGATTGGTAACCGCATACATTTTTTCCGTAGCTAGATAAAATCTTTTGAAAGACGATTTTCATGTCTGCCTACAAATTACGTGAAAAGTTTTTCCAGACCTACGCTCGGAAAATGTCGATCGCACGGGTTTTCCATTAGTAACGGTAGGCCAAATATACTACATGGTAGGCTGTTGTATTCTTTACCTAGATAAATAAGTGGCCCACAAAAAATGATCAATTTCGCTATACCTAGAAAAAGAATTAAAAATGGATACTAAAAATTCGGGCTCTAGCCGTGACTTTTAAATAACTTATTTCGGTTAGTTTTGGGTTGATTAAATTAAAATGATCTTAGAAATATTATTATTCTTTGGGAAAACGCTATAGCAAGCGTTTTTCCGACAATTTCCTGAATAAAAAATCATGTTATAGCATTTTTTTACGAAAATCGAGATGTGTAATTTAACTGTTTAATAGTTTTCAAAATTTTAAAAACTTCTTGAAAAGTTGTATAAATTAATTTGTCAATAGTAGTACCAGGGCACTTGCGCCGCCATCTTGGATTTTGACGTCACAAAAGCCCCGGGGGTGTGGGGCACTTGCGCGGCCATTTTTTTTTATGCCCACGTGGGCGACCGCGTTTTCAACTCTTTTTTATCCCTAATTATTTTTTTATACGTTTACGTGAGAGACCGTATTTTTTACCCTTATTTTTGTAATGATTTCTTTGGGTTATTTTGCGACCCTAATTATTATTGGTGGTATTAAAGACCTTCTGGCAGTTAGGCCTTTTTTTGTAGTAGCTAACGTGAGGGTCTGGGGGCTGGTCTTGGACTGGGGGGGCTGGACCTGGAGCTAGGTCTTGGACTTGGAGTTGGTATTGATGGTTAGCGATTCAAGATGGAAGGTCAGTTTAAGCACCCCTTTTCAGCGATAGTTGCGGGTCCGTCGGGTTGTGGGAAATCGTATTTTATCGTTGATTTTCTAAAAAATATCGAAACCGCCTGCGATACAGCTTTTGAAAAAATTATCTGGTTTTACAGTGAGTGGCAGCCTTTATTCAAAGATCTCTCTGTGGAATTTCAAAAGGGTTTACCTGATATGGAACAGTTTGACGGGGAAAAACCTATCTTAATAATAATTGACGATCTAATACGCGAAACTAACGGCTCTGTGGTTGATATTTTTACAAAGGGCTGTCATCATTGAAATCTAAGTGTGTTTTTCTTAACGCAAAACATATTTCATCAAGGACGTGGGCAGCGGGATATTTCTCTCAACGCACATTACATAATTTTGTTTAAGAACCCACGTGACAGCTCAGATACAGCATTTAGCAAGACAGATTTCGCCGGAAAACCCAAAATTTTTAGAAGCAGCGTACCAAGATGCTAGTTCAAGCCCGCACGGATATATATTGTTCGATTTAAAACAGAATACACCGGATGTGCTACGTTATAGAACAAACATATTCGGGCCTCAAGGTATCTGCCAGGTATATATAGCGAAAAAAGTGTTTAAACCGCACAGTCATAAAGATTACGTCATATATGATGGCTGACGTTTTAATCGAGAACACTGATATCCTGCGTGCATTAGTCAGATTAAGTAAAAGCCAACGTGACGCTTTATTGAAATGTTTGGATAGTAAGCAGGTAGAGTGTATTTGCGAGTGTGCATATAACATTTTAAAAGGTCGTGTACCTCTGTCAGCTGATCAGAAGCAACGACTCTCTCAACATAAGCAGACTTTAAGACGCTTGGCACAGAGAGGCAAATCTATAAAAAAAAAGAAACAGTTTCTTGTACAGAAAGGTGGTGCATTTCTATCACTCCTGGTAGGACCATTACTCAGCGGAATTCTGGGTAATCTGTTTCAATAATCATGGATCACAATCTGAAGAAGATGATTATTCTACCGATGGACTTTATACAGCGCTTACAGGCACCAGATGTTACACAAAACAACATTTTAACGCAGCTGGGTAACGATATGGATAAAGTTTTAGAAACTAAAATGACCGACCATGACAAATGGCAGTAGTACAACCAAGTTCTTCAAAGGTATCTACACTTTTCCAATCAGTTACGTCAGCCCACCACTATAACAAACAGCGGTGACGCTGTTGCTGATGATATTAGCGATTTACCGCAACGCAAAGGTCTGACGGACGACGAGATAGTATCAACGCTTCCGCCTTCATATAAGAGAAAAGGCGCTGCTTTGTTACGTATACTGAATACGAGCAGCGATGTTTTTTGGGATAAAAGAGGTACTGTCACAATAAAAGGCGAAATCATACCACATTCCAACATTATCGATCTGGTTCACGAGACGTTAAGAAAACGAAAACCTACAAACCCGCGCGGTTGGCGTCAGTTTGTGACCAGCATTAAAGAGATAAATATTCCAAGACAGTTTATCGGAAATACGCAAAGGCATGATGTTTCTGTATCACCCAGCGTTGAACGGACCCTCACAACAACTATAGGTGAGAATTACGATGCTGATAGCGAGGCGAGGAAACACCAAGAAGAATCTCTCAAAAAAGAAGAAGAGGAATTTTATTAGATTGGGATTCGTGGCGGTCATAACATGGATGCTGTATACTATGATCCCTCTCACCCAGCAGTGTTTGCTGGTATAACACCTTTAACTAATGCTGTAAAGAGTAGATATGGTGAAGTGAAAAATTGGCTGCAGGCACAGGAAGCTTATACGGTACATAAACCAGTCAGAAAAAAGTTTACACGAAATAGATATATTGTGAGTAACCTTTACGAGTTGTGGCAAGCGGATCTTTGTGATATGCGAAATTTAAATAAACATAATAGTGGATACAACTACACACTAACGGTAATTGATGTATTTAGCAAGAGGGCGTGGGCGAGAGCACTTAAAACGAAGACAGTCTCATCTGTAATTGAAGCATTCACGGATATTTTTAAGGATTGCGACAATACCCCGGCAAATCTACAGACGGATGAAAGCAAAGAGTTTGTGGCGAGCAGTGTACATAACTTTTTCAAAAAACAAAATATCAATTTCTATGTGACAAATAACCCTGATGTAAAGGCATCTGTAGTTGAAAGATTTAATAAAACATTGAAAACGAAGATGTGGCGTTATTTCACCTACAAAAATTCCTACAGGTATATTGATGTGCTCCAAAAACGTGTGACTGCTTACAACAATGGCCCTCATTCGAGTATAAAGATGGCCCCTGCAGCTGTAAGCGATGAAAACATTTTGGAAGTGTGGAATAATCTGTACCCGAAAGGCTTAAGCACATCACGTCATCCTAAATATAAAGTTGGGGAACATGTTATAATCGCCAGAACTAAGTACATCTTTGAGAAGGGATATGAAACGAATTGGAGCGAAGAAGTTTTTACAATTAGTACGGTGATAAAAGGAAGACCACCAGTTTATCGAATAATCGATCTTAATAACGATCCTGTTGAGGGTACCTTTTACGAAGAAGAATTGCAAGTTGTTACGGTTGATAAAGATACTCTATTCAAAGTCGATAAGATTCTAGCAGAGAAGGTCCGGGGGTAATGTAAGCAATACCTGGTCAAGTGGCGTGGATACAGTGACAAATTTAATAGCTGGGTGTTAGCTTCGCAGTTGAGAGATATTTAAAAATGGAGTTTTATCTTACTTTATTGAGTAATAGCGCTAAGACGTATTTTCCAGGTAATATGACGTCAAGTTTTATTACGCAGCTGCCAAAACGAGTAAGATTAACGGGCTCGTGGGTTGTAGGGATATCGGAAATTCAGTACCCATGTTCTTTTGCCGTTGTAAGTGCAACAGATAATTTAATTTATTATAGAACAGAGCCACCTGGCGAGAACGTGTTAGAAACGATATTAAAAAAGGCCGCAAAATATTTTCAACTCGACAACGAGAAGTTCATTTATATTGAAGATAGCTGGTACGTATTACGATTCGTTTCGGGAAATTACGCCAGTATAGAAGAAATTATCAGCGAGCTAAATAACCATGTACTAATAAGTAAATTGCTAACAATCGAATATCATAATCTAACTAAGCGCGTCACTACGAAATTAAAAACTCAGCTCTCGCTATTCGGATTCTCACAACATCTAGCCTTACAATTGGGTTATAGACCGTATCAGAACATAGCTGTGGAACCAATACCCCTCACCCCGCTAGTATATGGATAGGATTACCAACTCAGATGTTTGTTTATCGCGACATCGTTGAACCATAAATTGTGAGTGATGTTTTATCGCCGTTTATGCGTATAATAAATATTACTTCAGAAAACTATGCTTACGGGGGTCATAAAGATGTGGTTTTTTCGCCTGCACACTACATGTCGGTAATGACACGGAAATTTGAAAACATCGAGATTAATATAAAAACAGATACGGGTGCAGCAATGCCATTTAAGTTTGGAACGTCGTGTCTGAAGCTACACTTTAAGAAAGTACCATAATGATTTGCCCTTATCAGCAATATTACATGAATCAGGCCGGTAACGGTATCGGCTCTATCTACAGAGGTGCGCCATATAAACGTGGTCATGGAATAGGGAGCTAGTTAGGTGGTATATTTAGAAGTATAATACCATTATTTAAGTCTGGCGCAAAGACTATTGGAAAACAAGCTCTTAGAACGGGTGCTAATATTCTTGTTGACGTCATAGAGGATCGACCTATTAAGGATTCGTATCAAGAAAGATTTCACGAGGCAGGTAGAAACCTTAAGCGTAAAGCCGACGAGAAAATCGATAAAATTATGTAGGGTTCGGGTTATAAAAGAGTACGTCTGTCCGATAATAATCAGTCTCCACTGAGAGCTGTTGCTAAGAATAAGCCTGCTTACGACGATACATTTTCAAGATAATGGCTTTTCTACATGCACAATCGTGTGAATGCGTCAAGTCCGAATTGGATTTGTTCGCTTTACCCTCGACGCAGACAAGTATCGAGAGTGGTGAATGGATATTTTACAAGCCCTTAGCAGCCCTGAGTGAAGACGTCCCAATAGAATTTGTAGTCCCCGGGAATGGAAACGATTATATAGATTTAAGTCAGACCATGTTGTACATCACAGCTAAAGTTCTAAAGCAAGATGATACAGCACTTACAGACGCTGATGTTGTAGCACCGATAAACCATTGGATGCATTCGCTTTTCTCACAGGTGGTGGTTTACTTAAATCAGAAGCTGGTGTCGCAACCAAACAACACCTACGCCTACCGTTCATATATCGAAACGCTGCTAAATTATGGAAAGGAGGCCAAGAGTTCACATCTAGGATGTACCTTATGGCACAATGATACAGCTGGACAGTTGAATACACTGGGAAAACGTAAATAACGGTTTCTCAAAACGTCAAGCACTTGCGGCTACCGGGAAACAGATAGAGATGATTGGTCACGTGCACTCGGATTTGTTTAATCAGGAAAAGTTTCTCATAAGTGGTGTTGAGTTTAAGGTTAAATTTGTACGATCAAGAGATACCTTTAGCCTAATGGCGCCACTCGCTTCAAATTACAAGACGCGAATTATAGACGCTAGTTTACTGGTGAGACGTATGCGAATCAATCCAACTATTCTAATTGTGCACGCTAAATCTTTAGAAACAACAGCCGCAAAATACCCTGTTACAAGGACCGACGTAAAAGTGTTAACTATACCTGCAGGCATACTGTGAAAATCATTGGATAATGTTTTCTTGCGTCAGTTACCTAAACGATGCATCGTAGGCTTTGGAGCAAATAAAGCCTTCAACGGGAATTGCAATATTAACTACATGTCGTTATATATTGACGGACAACAAATTCCTTCGAAGGCCTTACAACCAAACTTTACAGCTAATGGTTTATATATAAGAGCGTACCACACCTTATTCTCTGGTACGGGTATTCATTTTTTGAATGAAGGTAACAATATATCGAGAAGTGATTACACCAACCGCTACTGTTTAATGGCCTTTGACCTAACACCTGACCTGTCCACTGGAATTTAGTTAGAAACGGCTCCCTTCGGCTGAAAGTCGGGTTTGAAGAAGCGCTCACCGTAACCGTTAACTGTTTGGTGTATGCAGAATTCGATAACGTGATCGAGATCGATAAACATCGGAATGTCGTGGATTTTAGCTGTTAAAAGTGGTAGCTCTAACCTGCAAGCTTCAGTGTACAGCAGCAGCCGATAGAAGATGCACGCATACTTGTACGTACAAGGGTTTAGTGGTGTTAACAACGAATTCATACCGAAAGAAATTGCCGTGGTTACAGATCACGGTCGTTTATCGTTGATGCTGATAAAACCACATCGAGGCTACCTTATATCAGGATCCATGTCACGACAGATAAAATTTATGAAGGATAATTATCATGGGCTAAAATGGTGGTGGGGTCATGTACATTGCAACAATTTCCGTGAGGAGTTGATGAGAGTGTTGCGCCCATTTAACAAAATTCACGTTAAGGGCCGTGAAAAACAACAGTTTTTAAGGTTTCTTAACAAACCAATAGTAAACCTGGAGGAGACTGGTTGCCCGTCGATTAAACAGTTGAAAAAGGAAGGAAAAGCATATAGCCGTTTAAACCATAACATCACTGAGCCTATGTGTGCACTGGAAAACGACTTACTACTGCAAGACTGGACGCATACCAATTCCAGAGATGCATGCGGTACAAGTGTTGAGATGCTTGAAATCGATCCCCAGCCACAAGAAGAATGTGTTTCGGCTTGTATGTGCTTCTATTCAACTACCGAGACACACACCTAGACCGTGTGCAATTATGGTAAACACGGAGCCTGAAAACAAACCAGGTCAGCATTGGACCGCTATCTACATTGACGACAATGGTAACGGAGAGTATTTTGATTCCTTTGGACGAGCACCGCTAGGATATCATTTACGTTTCCTAGAGAAGAATTACAGATGCTTCGTATACAATAAAACAATACTGCAAGACTACCATTCGGATGTGTGTGGACTTTATACCTTAATATTTCTATATTTTAGATTACATAATTTACCTATGTTTCATTTTGTAAAAAACTATTTTAGTACATGTAGTAAATGACGAGATAATCAAATTATTGTTTAACGCCTGTTACCCAAGCATTCTATTCTGATAAATAAAGAGATTTTTTAGTACCCTACTTTTTTTAATTAAGAATTGCGTGATACCTACTTTTTTTTTCTTTCTTTTTAATTCAGCATGTGTGTTTTTAAAAATCGTGTTATAAAATTTTATGATTTAGTGTTTTTTAAAAGAAATTATGTTAACCATTCGATATTGGTAATCAATTTTTCAGACTATTCATTTTAACAGAGTTATATAATTACACGGTAATTAACTAAAGTAAACGTGAACAGTGGTTTCTTACTACATATTGTTGTGGAATTTAAAACACGTAATTATTACATTCCAAACTCTTAATATGGTTTTTTATAAAAACAATTTGTGTGTCCGCATGTACAATATGAATATTTTTCAAACCGTTTTGTTATTAATTATTTTAAGAGAAACGTCAAATACAAGTAGCAGTATTCAGGTTTTGTGTATTACTTTCTAAATTAGTTGGTGATCGGAATGTAATAGTCTGTTTATATCCAGCCATTCACAAATCGTATTTTAGTGAGACACGTTGTATAAAAAATATTTCAGTTCAACGTATGGTACAGCTGAAGGAAAAAACACTTCTAAAGGTAAGTGTATTATTTTAATGTCTTTTACCTGATATTGCTAACAAAAATGTCGATAAAGATTTTTTAATATGTATTTTAAAGCAATAGGATCGATAATTTTAATAATAATATCTTATTAATTATGCAATTTCAACATTGTATGCGTGGTTTGCCTAACCTCCAAGTATGTTTAATATAGCCAAAAGGTCTTTAATACCACCAATAATAATTAGTGCAAATAATCCAAAGAAATCATTACAAAAATAAGGGTAAAAATACGGTCTCTACGTAAGCGTATAAAACAATAATTAGGGATAAAAATTGAAAGCGTCCACTATAAAAAATGCAATCCACTTTTTGACTAAAATCAAGATGGCTGCAAGTGCTGGTACTACTGTCAATTTATAAAAATTGTATATAAGAATTTATTAAAAAATAATTTCAATAAATTAAGGTTAGCGAGAAGGTAAAAATTAATGTTGATAAGTATTTTTAATTACATTACATAAAAAATTGTAAAAACATAATTCGTTTTACTTTTTTTAATAAATATAGCTTGTTTACAGGATTAAACAAATTGTATTAAGAAATTAAATATTAGAGTGTTTTTTTAAGGTAAAATATTTTTACTGTAAAACCAAATACAAAGTATTCCAAAAATTAATTTAATTTTGGTCCAATTCTTCCGTGTACTCATGTTCCTCACTGCTGCCATCATTATCATCATCTTTATCAGAAAACCTTGTTTAGGATTAAAATAATGAAATATATAAAGAAATATAATATTATATATATATATATATATATATATATAAATATTATTACTATAAATACTTCAAATAACAATTAGTATAACCAAAAATTATTTAATATTGACAACAAATTCTTGAAAGTATCATGTCCTCATGCTCAATGGTTAATTCATTGATAGAACTAACCTCTGAAATATTATTGAAATTATATATTTAATAAAATTGACATACGTATTATTTATAAATTATATATATATTATATATTATATATATGAGTATATTCATAGCTCAAAATTAGTAAGATATGAAGTGGTAAGAGAAACTCAAGATTTGACCAAGATGACCTCTCAATGGTTTATTTCATGTGATAAAATTGATATTAACGTAAGTTGTGTGTGTGCAAATGTTGGGTGTGGTGGTGGTAAGTGAATGTGCGTGTCGTGCGTGTGGTGTGATGACGTCGATGCGCGTGCGCATGCGCGTGACGTGCAGCGTGAAATGCGTGTGGTGCGTGTAGCGTGTGTGTGTCGTGTGCTGCATGTGTGTGGTGTGTGTGTGTGGTGTGTGTGTAGTGGTGTGGTGTTGTGTCGTGTAGTGTGGTGTGTGTGGTGTGGTGTGCTGTGGTGTCGTGTGTGTGTGTGTGTGTTTGTGTGTGTGTGTGTGTGTGTGTGTGTGTGTGTTGTGTGTGTGTTGTGTGTGTGTGTGTGTGTGTGTGTGTGTTGTGTGTTGTGTTGTTTATGTGTGTGTGTGTGTGTTATGTGTGTGTGTGTGTGTGTGTTGAATGTGTGTGTGTGTGTGTTGTGTTGTGTTGTGTGTGTGTGTGTGTGTGTGTTTTTATGTGTGTGTGTGTGTGTGTGATGTGTGTGTGTGTGTAATTAGATGTTTGTGTGTGTGTGTATGTGTGTGTGTGTGTGTGTGTGTGTGTTGTGTGTTTGTTGTGTATGAAATTGTGTTGTGTGTGTGTGTTTGTTTGTGTGTGTGTGTGTATGTGATGTGTGTGATGTGTGTTTGTGTGTGTGTGTGTGTGTGTGTGTGTGTGTGTGTGTTGTTGTGTGTGTGTGTTGTGTGTGTGTGTGTTGTGTGTGTGTTGTGTTGTGTGTGTTGTTGTGTGTTGTGTGTTTGTGTGTGTGGTGATTTGTGTGTGTGTTGTGTGTTGTGTGTGTGTGTTTTTGTGTTTTTGTGCGTGTTGTGTTGTGCTTTGTGTGTTGTGTGTGTGTAGGATTAATTACTATACCATATACATTTAATAAAAAATAATTGAGAATTTTGGTATTGAGTTTTTCTTCCACCTCATAAAGTATACAATTTTTCAAGAAGTTTTTAAAATTTCGAAAACTATTAAACGATTAAACTACATATTTCGATTTTCACAAAAATTGCTATAAAATGATTTTTTATTCGAGAAATTTTTGAGAAATTGTCGGAAAAATGCGTTTTTCCAAAGAAGCAATAATATTTTTGAAATTATTTGAAATCATTTTTAGTTTAATCAGCCCGAAACTTGTAAGGTTATTTTGATGCATCGTGTATGTGTGGTATTTTGATAACGTATCTAACGTGTTTTGAATGTAGCTGAAGTGAGTTTGCATGAAAAGAATTTTTTTTGTGTATGTGTAATGTAAGTTGATGTAATTGATACGCCACTGAAATTTAGTGAGGCATTTACAAGTATCGTGTGAAGGAATATTTGAATGCTGTAGAAAGATTTTCGTGTTGAAAGGGTTAAATTTGTTTGAGAAATAAGGATTTGAGTAAATTTTTATTGATACGGCACTGGTAAAACTACTGGTCTTTTTGCCACCGTGTATGGAGGAATTTGGACTAAAGAAATAGTTGTAGATGTATGAGTGAGTGAGATTATGATATATTGATATTTTATTAACGTGCATTAGGAATATGTGTATTTTTGTAATACGGTGTTAGATTGTGCGGAAATACAATTCGCTCACATGCGAGATTTGCATAGAGGAAAGTGAATGTAATTGCAATTGATGATTTCTTCGGAAAGTTTTTAGTGAATTTACAAAGTAATTCAAGATGGCTACGTTTATTTCGCATCGTTAGCGTCTTCTTCCACGTTGGAACCTTCGACGCGGCAAAGAAATACTCAGTTGTGATAGGTGAATTTTGATCTTAGCGCGAATTTATTGTGACGTATTGGCAATATGGCGGTCAGAAAGCGAGTGTCAAATTTTTGAGGCGTTAGTTGTGGGTGGGTTAGTTGATTAGAGGTTTTACTCTGAGTAAGGGTCGCGCGCGCGTTATAACCAACAGAATGGTTAGTGTTGGAGTTTATTTGTGAAAATTATAGTTTTACAGGGCATGTACAGCGACTGCATTAACCCATAAGGGGATAAATCGTATGGACATTCACAAATAAATAATATAATATATTGTGAGTTGAAGGAAAACATTAGTGATTTTCTTCAAGAAATAAAAAGTGCTTAGGCAGATTAGAAGTTAATACAGTAAATATTTTGTTATTACTGTTCAATTGTGGGACGAGTGACCTAATATTATTATAAAAAAAAGTGAAGGTAATTATTTAAGTGACTGAAATAAAAGTTTGTAAAATTTAGTTAAGATACTGGTGATCATCATTGGCATTGAATGTGAACAATCATTAGCAATACCAAATTGATTGTATGAAAGCAAATAAGAACTTTAATGTGTATATGGAAGTAACCATTTTTCCATTGTGGTAAACGTTTTGAAGGGCAAACATCACAATACAAGGTTATAATGCCCCTTATCTTTAGGTGCTACTTTATATTGCGCCCTTCTGGGTTGGTAACCCAGCGCGGTTTTATCTTGCCTCGGCTTTGCTCAATCGGGTTTATTTTATAAACGGGGTGTGGTTCTGTAATTACTGGATGGGCTTAACACTGCAACCTTAAATAAAATTCGTAAAGCATTTTTAACACGTATATTAGACCAATATTTACAATAAATAAACGTAACTAATAATATATAGACCGCCCTAGTCGGTCCTGGTTCACTGGTGCGTAATCGCTTCTGTGAACAAAAGATAGTCTTTTAATCTATTCCTTACCTAAGAGGCAAAGTGTAGGTTACGGTCCTGTATGTACGGTAGCGAGGTCGTCAGCCTTGATACCGTTGTTGGTCGAGACGCCAGCGCAATGAACTCGACTCGTTTGAGAAAATCGATATCGTGTTTATACGTTAGTAACTCTGGAGCGCTGAAGCAAGGATGTTCTACTCCCTGGAAGTAATACACGCGAAATGCACGTATACAAACGCGAGGTATTGGGACGATCTTAATTATTACGGGTTTAATTTTGGGCAATTAGATTATTTATCTAACTAACTTAATTACCGATCTCTGTACTGAGTTTAATTATTTATAATTAATCTAGGGAACAAAAATACTAAATACTAAAAACTACTCTAATAGGTTTACGTAAAGATAGAAAAATCTACGTACTCTCTAATTTATTTACAAACGTTCGTGCACCAGGTATTTACGATGGTTCGGTGGACGACAAATTTATGCTACTGATTTATACAACAGGTTATGGAGGTACTCTTCTGCGATTCACAGACACTGTATACGGTTATTAAGTACTGGGTGTAGGAAGTGTGTGAGTTTCGAGCGGATTTTAGTAATGTCCAGAAGACATAGGCGACGGCCTGTCTTTACTGTATATACTAAGAGAAAGGTCGTAGGTCTTTACAGCCCTGTAACAACCCTTCACTCAAGTGGTGACGAGATACGTCGGGGTTACCCTGCGTTTCTAGGTATACTTTGTGGCAGTGACGATGGGATCTACCCTGCGTGACTCTAGGTGTTAGTATTTGGTATTACGTCGGGTTACTGCGTGCTACTCTAGGTATACTTTGTGTTAACTCCTGGAGCTCAGCCCGGAATTATTTACGGTCTGTAGTGTTTGAGTGTAAATTGTCAGAATGTATAACTTTACAACTTACGTGTCTATCAATAGCAGTACAGAAGTGAACTTTAGGTTGCCCGATCGCGAAGGACTCTTCGTCGGTGAACAACAGGTCGGTGCTTACGCTAGCAAACGGAGCGGCTGCGGCTACTGGTTTCTGGAACGGTCAACGGTACGGTGGCGGCTGCTGGATATCGGCTTAACTTGAATCTACGGAGATTCATCTTCTTCTATGCGCGTCGCGAGTTTATAAAGGTGCATCTGTGGGCGGTTTCGCGGCTACCGTGCGGGGGATGCCGTTATGTGATTGGTTAAAATCGTTCTGACGTGCAGAAACTTACGGTTTCTTAGAACTACACGTCAGCAGTGATGAATAAATTATTTGTTGTGCAATATCGCGTAAACTTATGAAATCTTACATACAGGATGGTCCGCACATAATTTATTCTAAAACATATAAGTACAGGACGCTGGTTCTTTACAAGGTGATGTGATGTTAGGCTAAAGAGCCCCTATACCAGGTACGCGAATGAACAAACCATAGACACTGCGTTAGTGAGAACTACAGCCCAGTATGTTGGGCGAATAACGGCTACCTCTTGTGTTTTGTGTATAGTGCATCCAAGAATTAAAAATGATTACGAAAGCAGACCATATGGACTACAACCGTATCAGATTAATTAATGTAATACGTAAGAATTAGATTTAGATTTTATTGAACCAAAACAAGTACGATTATCTTTTAAGTATATGTATATATATATATATATATACATACATATATATACATATAATTTTTTTTTTATTGTTGCGTTAATTACGGTTCATTCCAAGAAAAAAAAAAGGTAATCGAACGTTAATTATTTTGTTGTTTTAAGTTTTAGGAATTTGGTAATTTTAGTCTTAACGTACTTATGTGCTGGGTGGTTTTTTTAAACCACGCCGTTGCATCTATTTACATGCGGAATTTGTCAATATATATCCACTGTTTAATTCATTTTGTCGTTTATCTGTATCAATTGTGTGCCTAACTGGATACACCTTCCGATAAGTGAAATTAGTCTTTGCATATTTTCGAATTGAACAATATTACTGCAGAACACTACTAAGAAAGTAATTATTATTTTTTTTTATTCAACGTGAAGTGCAGTTTTGCAGTATTAAAGTCTAAACCTTTTAATGAATGTCTAAATACGATTTTAAAGACAAAGTAGTAATAAAATATAACGATATTATTGATGAAACAAGCACTAACCGCACTATGTTTGCATTATTCAGCAATTAACGAACATTTTTTTGTTCGACATAACAAATCATTGTTAAACCGATTTCGTTTCTTTTTATTTAGAATTTTCTAAATTGGGATATTTATTTAATTCAAAGTTTTGTGACAGTTAGAAATATAAATTTACAGGTATACGAGGGATACTTAAAAAGTATTGAAATTAACGTGTTTGATTTGAGAATTTTTATTTGTACAGAGTGTGTTCAATAAGTTTATGACGACTCGTGTATTTTAGAATTTTTCTTAAGCTTTTGAATCAATTTATTTTGAAGTGTGATTGAATTTGAATGGTGAATGGTTTTACTGAGTAGGCTGCAATCCTCTCTTCCACAGTCAGATAGCATTAATTTACCATCCCGCCTAAGACTATTTATTTTAGCAAAATTTAAGATTGTGTCGGCGCCTAGAGACAATTATTTCCGGACTGTGCTTTGTGAGTTGTAGATTTAGGGTAAGTATAAGGTGTTTGAAACTACTTTTTAATCATTTTACTCCTTATATCGACCACGCCCATTTTCCACTGTAACTGGCTTGGCAACCCGCTTATTTCGGTAAGCATACACGACGCCTAGTGCGGTTTGGACGTGTAACAAACTAAACGAAATAACTTGTTTAAAAGTCACGGGTAGAGCCCGAATTTTTGGTATCTATTTTTAATTGCTTTTTGTAGGTATAGCGAAACAGTTACTAATGGAAAAAGTTTTCCCATGCGATCGACACTTTCCGAGTGTAGGTTGGAAAAACTTTTCACGTAATTTGTAGGGCGACATGAAAATCGCTTGTCAAAAGATATTATCTAGCTGCAAAAAAAATGTCGGCGGTTACCAATCACTAATCTCAACCTGTGAAAATGACATGTTTCCAGTGGGGGTCCCTCTATTCGAACCATCGGTTTTGTATGTCAACGGTTTTTCGTGTGTATTATCATATTATCTCGGAATATAGCTAAAAGACTAATTGTTACTAATAACATTTTTACAGTTGTATGCTCCACATGTTTACAGCCCCCGGAAAATTTACGTACCCATTATCCAAAATTTTCGCAGAGAAAGCGTTGGGCGTCTCGGTAAAAGGAAGTTGCTCACAAAGATGTAGCTTGCTACTAATCACTTTTGGAAAAGGGCCACTCATTTTACAACGTTTGGCAATGTTTCGTTCTGATCGGCCATGATGTATGTGGATTTGTGGATGTTGTTAGTATACACGATAACTCCAAAACGATAACACGGATGTACTGCAAATTTTTATTTAAGCCTGTTTTCATTTCTCCTGGAGCTGATTAGATTTTGGAGAAATTCAACGGCGGAAAGGGGAGTTTACTAGGAGAAGTTCTTTGGTGTTTATCAATTATTTCCGAAACTACTGTATATTTCAAAGATATAAAAATACCAACACGCAGATCTTAAACATATCGATTAATTACGTTCTATGGAATTTTTTCATAAGACACGTATTTTAGCGGCAAAAAATTCCCAAGGCAGAATTTAAGTATTAGTTGAAAATTTTTCAGTGTCTGGATAACGACTATTTCTATAAGAAAATGTGCACACGTATTTTTAAAAAAATTTAATTTTACATAACTTTTCTTTATAAAGTTTCTTAATATAAAACAAAGTCTAAAAATTAATTAAATAAAAATGCTTAAATTGTATTATTGGTATTTTGTAGAACCGGTCTGCTTTGGAATTTTTTTTAAGTTAGCATCTAGATATCTATTAACCTCTATCTGACATGAAGATTTAAACGTCCATCTGACATAGAGTAATGTTTTGTTTTTTACAATGTTGCCTATTTTCGTTATGAACATATTATGCTAAAAAAATATTACTAAAATTATGGGGACAAGACTCAAACACCGGAATCGTGATGACGTCATCCAATTTTTTTCTAAATAGAAACCTGAATTTTTTATATCATATTTTAAATATACAGTTACTTGCTAAAACGGCATTATGTATCACTATTACCCTAAAGCTGGCAATTTTTGAGATACAGGTCGTTAAAGTTTCAAAAATAAGTTAGAATGCGTCATGAAATGACGTTTTGAAATAACAGAAACAAAAATATCAGTTATCTGAACGAAAAACAGTTTAACTGAGGTGCTCAAATTGAGATCCTCACACTTCTTGACAGTAAGCCAACCTTTGCTTGAATTCTCGTAAATACTTCTTCAAAGGTATCAGCTCGAATCGCTCTAATTTCAATTCTTCAATATTATTGAGTGGACTGACGTATACTTTCGACTTTAAATAACCCCACAAAGAGAAATCCAGTGAAGTAAGATCTTGTGACCTAGCTAGCGATTCGACAAACCCCCCATTGATTTGGAAATATTTTGTTTAAATAATGACGAAAGTTCGCATCATAATGTGGTGTAGCTCCGTTTTGCTGGTACCATAAAGCTTCATTTGGTACAGCGCGATTAATTTTGGTACTATTTACTGCCTTAACATGTCAAAATGGTGAAAATAACTGCAAGATTTCCGTCTGTGAAAAACGGGTCGACGATTCTATTGCCAATAATTCTTCCCATACGTTAACTTTTTGAGGGAATTGAGTATGGGTTTACATCATCAGTGACACCTTCATCTGAAAAAAACGATATTCTTAACAAAATGCGGATTTTGGTTACACTGGTCCATCATGTGTTCATAAAATTCTAATCTACGGTCAGGATCATTCTCGTTTAAGCCCTGAACTTAATGATTTTGTAGGGGCGCCATTTATGTTATGTAAGTTAAAACTGACCTGTGACTTATGTCATGATTGGATACTAAAGTTCGGGAACTTACATGTGGATGGTCTTGCGCATCGATTAGTATATCTAATTGTACATCTTCTGATACCCTTTTTCGACCAAAAAAACGATTTGTATACGGATACCTCGGAAAATGTCCGAATCATGCCATCACACCCTTCAAATTAATATTTCAATGTTTTGTTTTTCACTTAATTTTCGCACCATATTATATACTTCACCTTGGTTTAAAAAACACTAAATTAAATTAAGATTTTGATTGAAACTTATGCCAAACAGTAAGTAAACATTAATGAAGTGTCAACTTTGCAAAACTACCTAGATTATAATCTGAAAACAAGTTAAGTTGTGTAAATGTTAGTTCCTTCAGATTAATATCAATATAGCCATGCCAAGTTGACAGTTCACTACTCTTTACTTATTATATTGAAAAAGTATTGTGAGACTTCTAGTAAAGGTTGGCTTACTGTCAGGAAATGGGAGGATCTCAATTTGCGCACTGTTTTTCGTTGAAATTACTAATAGTTTTTGTTATTTCAAATTGTTATATATTCTAGTGGGTAGAGTAGACTTAGTGATCGTATTAGTCTGTATCTTAGTAGGTAACTAGGAGCCAGGGGTTTGACAGTATTGCATTGTCAATATATTTTTACGTGTTGTAAAATAAACAAACATTACAAAATACTTATAGAATTATTGCATACATTATAGTGGCGACGAGGATAACGAACTTATCAAATGAATTCCGAACAATTTACAGAATTTATTAAAGTGCTAACGGAAAATCTCAAAGTTACAAGTAATCAAAATGAAGCTGTGGATGCTGTTACATTGGATGTATTTAATGAAGAAAATGAGACTTTCGAAATTTTTATTAAAAGATTGGAGAATTTTTTTAACATGAAGAATTTGGTAGAAGAATCTCAATTAGTGGAAGGAAAAAAGGAGTGGCTTATACATTCAATGGGTACGAAAACATTTCAATTATTGTACAAATTAACAAGCCCCGAAGAGCCAAGTTCTAAATCATATTCACAAATAGTTAAATTAATTAAAGAACACGTGCACCCAAGTGTAACAACTGAACAAAATCGTTTTTCAAAACGTATTCAAAGGGAAGGCGAAAGTGTTGCAGATTTCGTAGCGGATTTAAAAACCTCAGTAAGAATTGTGAGTTTATATGTACTTCATGCAAAGCCTCTACAGCTAATACACATTTAAGACAACAATTTATCAGTGGATTACGTAATCCAGCTTGGTAGAAAAACTTATTCAACTAAAAGCTCCTAATACATTTATTGACAGTGTAAATACTATTCTTGCAAGTGAATCAGCACTAAAAGATGCTAAAGAAATTTTTGCATCACAAATCTCTGAAGAAAATACACAACAAAATCAAGTTAAACTGCTTACAAAATTAATATTCGTAATTCAAATGCTTACAGTAACCCTATCGTTAAAATCGCATTTGTTATCGTTGTGGTGATAAATATCATTTAGCATCATCATGTAAATATATTACAGCAAAATGTACTTTCTGTAATAAGTTGTCATCTTGCCAAGGTTTGCATGACAAAATCTAAAATAAATATGCAAAATACAAGAAATCAAAACAAGTTGGAATGTGAAGCTAATAATCCAAGTACAAGTATAATTTTATCTACAGAGGAGAGAGCAGAAGGTGACATTTATTATATTAATAATTTGGTTAATACAAGCTTATCGGAATTATTAATAAAACCTGAGGAATTTATGTTAAATGTCAAAATGAATGGGCAAGACGTCGCTTTTGAATACGATACCGGTGCTGCAGTGTCGTCAATGTCGTATGGTGCATTTAAAGTATTATGCCCTACATCACATATTTGTACTTCGTCATTACCACTTCACTTATACTGAAATTATTCACCCAATTGGATATTCAACTGTGGAAGTAACACATGGGATAAGAAAGAAATAGGAATTTGTATATACTTCCTGGTAAAGTAGAACCAATATTTGAAGGAGTGGTTACAACTTTTCCATAAATTACATCCAAATATACATCAGCTACACGGAAAAGCGGATTCTACGAGTAAGATACTTGAGAAGCTTAAACAAAAATATTGTGAAGTTTTCAAGGAGGGTATTGGTCGAATTAATAATTACGTGGCCAAATTATACTTAAAAGACAACACCAAACCTATTTATTATCCTGCAAGAAAATTCCTTATGCCATACAAGAGAAAGTGGAAATAGAAATTGATCGTTTGGAGCAGTTAGGTATAATATCCAAAATAGAATACAGTGAATGAACTTGTCCCTATTTGTAAACGAGATGGATCTATTCGTCTTTGTGCTGATTATAAGGTCACAATAAATAAAGTATTGAAAGACGACCATTTTCCCATTCCAAATTTAGAAGATATTATTGCCAAAACTATGTTAGGTGGAAAAATATTTACAACGTTAGATATTAGAGAAGCATATCTGAACATGCCTATGGATGCTAAAAGTACAGAAATTCAAGCAATTACTACTACAAAGGGGGATTATAGGGTAAATCGACTTATGTTTGGAACAAAAGTAGCACCCTCGGTGTGGCAACGCTACATATCCAAAACATTAGCAAATATACGGTGTGTGTTTTTAGATGACATCAAAATACAAGGAAGCACTATGGAAGAACACATATATAGACTAGAACAAGTTTTAAAAAGACGGCAAGAGGTGGGACTCAAAATTAAGGAAGAAAAATGTAAATTTTTCAAATCTGGTATAGATTATTTAGGATACAGAATATCTTCGCGTGGATTAGAAAAAACAAAGGAAAAAACAGAAGCAATAATGAAATCTGAAAGACCAGAAAATGTGACTCAATTGAAAAGCTGGTTAGGTATGGTAAATTATTACGGTAGATTTTTAGAAAATTTGGCAACAAAATTACAACTTTTATATAACCTTTTACAAAGGAACGTTCCTTTCATATGGAATGATCAATGCGAGAAAAGTTTCATTTTAATAAAAAAAGAAATTACATCTGATAAAGTATTAGTTCCTTATAACCCTGCTTATGCGTTAATATTAGCTACGGACTCGAGTTCACATGCTTTAGGAGCTGTGATTTCACATATAATGCCGGATGGGTTAGAAAGACCAATCGCATATGCCTCGAGAACATTAAGCAAATCTGAAAAAAATTACAGTCAAATAGATAAAGAGGCAACATCAATTTATTGGGGATGTAAGTTTTTTCAATACTTATACGGACGTAAATTTAAATTGATTACGGATCATAAGCCGTTAGTTAGTATTTTTAGTCCGAATAAAAATTTACCAAATATAACAGCCACTCGGCTATTACATTATGCACAATTTCTACAGAAAAACATGGTAACGCAGACTCGCTTTCTAGATTAATATTAAAAAACGATTCTTCTTCGTTCGAATTTGACGATGTTACAATGTATCAATTACAACAAATTTTAATGCTACCAGTTTCACATAAAAATATTGTAGAAAAAACTACAAAAGATACTATGTTAAAAGAAGTATACGATAATTTAAAGTCGGGAAAAAAAATTACAACTTTTGGTTTCATTGGTAAAGACAACGAATTTTCTTTAACAGAAGGGGTAATTTTTAAAGGAACTAGAATTGTTATTCCTTCTTGTCTTAGAATTAAAATTTTAAATGAATTGCATGAAGCACATATAGGTATAGTTAAAATGAAAACTTTAGCGAGATCGTATGTTTGGTGGCCCGGCATTGATAATGATATTGAACATGTAGTAAAAGCTGTTTACCTTGTCAAATGATACAAAATAATGAAATCAAAAGCACTTGCCATAAATGGAAGCTCCAGATGGCCCTTGGCAAAGATTACATTTAGATTTTGCAGGTCCTTTTGCAAATAAGTATTTCTTAATTTTAGTCGATGCTTATTCAAAATGGCCAGAAATATTTATCATACCATCCATGACGGCATCAGTAACAATTCGTTACCTTACAAGTACTTTTGCTCGTTTTGGTATTCCAGTCACATTAGTAACAGATAATGGACCTACTTTTATTTCACAAGAATTCCAGGTTTTCACAAAAGTAATGGTATTTTACATAAATTTTCGGCACCTTACCACCCAGCTACTAACGGGCAGGCTGAAAGATACGTTCAATCAATGAAGAATGCAATAAAAAATTAATTACAGAAAAGGAAATTTTGATATTGAATTTCATTTACAAAATTTTTATTACACTATCGCAAAACAAAAATTTAACAACAGGAGATTCACCGGCACAATTACATTTAAAAGAGATATTCGAACAAAATCGATTTAATTAGATTACCATCAAAAAAGAACATAATTTTCAAGAAGCTTATAAAAAAAAGACATTTAATGTAGGTGATACAGTACGTTTTCGAAATTATGATAGAACTGGTATGTGGAAATTTGGAAAAATAATAGAGAAGGGACGTAAACTACATTACTGGATTGACACAGAAGGAACAAAAGTTAGAAGACATGTGGACCAAATTGCCAGAACTGAAGTTACATTACCAAATATATATAAGTATCAAGATAAGGTACCTTTAACACTTATACAAGAATCAGAAGAAGTAAATTTGGAGAAAGATTCAACGAAATCATGTGACAGTAACGACTCAAAAGGAGAGGAAAATAATACAAAAACTAGACAGGATACAGAAAGAAATGATAAGGAGGAAAAAACTGATCATAATGAAAATGTAAGGGAAGAACAAAGTGAAAATACAGCAGTGACGGAGCTAAGAAGGAGTAGGAGAACTAGAAAATCCATTGACAGATTTAGCTTTAAGTGATGGGGGAGATCTGTTATATATTCTAGTGGGTAGAGTAGACTTAGTGATCGTATTAGTCTGTATCTTAGTAGGTAACTAGGAGACAGGGGGTTGACAGTATTGCATTGTCAATATATTTTTACGTGTTGTAAAATAAACAAACATTACAAAATACTTATAGAATTATTGCATACATTACACAAATTAAACGTTCTTTCCTGAAACTGTCTAACTTATTTTTGAAAATATAACGACCTGTATCTCAAAAATTATCAGCTCTCAGGTAATAGTGATACTTACTGCCGTTTTTCGAATTACACTGTGTATTTAAATATGATAGAAAAATACAGGTTTATATTTAGAAAAAAAATTGGATGACGTCATCATAGCTATGGTTATCCAAAATAAAAGCAGAAATGAATTTAAAAGTTGATGTGGCTCGGCGTTTTTTGCCTGAACGGTGCCTAACGTAGATAATTTGAGGTTTTAAACCCAAATATCCACAGTGTATATTATATTTTACCTCTTTGCAAAGTTCTATTATTTCAATTAAGTCACATTATCATGACGCCACTAATTTCTAACTAGTTTCATGTTTAGACATTTTCTACAAAAGAAAAATACGTAAAAAAGGATGTTCTATCCGTAAATTCCCACATTATTTCTCGTAGTGGCAGACGACTGAAATCGGCTCTGGTTTTAATTATTAAACGCCATCGGATACATCTTTGAATTTGTTTCCATCTTTCAGTATATTTCTTTCACAATCTGGAATTATTTTTTATATTTGAATGTTTTTAAAGTGGCAAGTTATTTCTCTAATGGGATTTCTGAAATAGAAATTTTGATTGGGATAGGCGCGTTTCTCATTGTCAAATGAATTCGACTACTTTGTTTGAAATTTCTCAAAGCTTAATTTATTGACGGATGTTATGTCTATGGATACTCTTATTTTAATACGTTTTAGGGGACGTATATATTTTTTCATGTGGACTTAATATACCATGCTTTTTTATCTAAAAACTTCATTAAATTCAGCTTGCCGTCAGTAGGTAAACTATACCTAATAACTATAATCAACTATAACCGGTAAAGCAGTTTTGAAAACCAATGTCATTATATGTATTTAATCCAGTACGATACCCGGTTTCTACAGTCTCTTAAGTGCATATCAATCAGAAATCCATATTTTCTTTGTGTATAACCTCATTACATCAGGGTAAGTTTTGAAAGACAGCCAGTGTTAATTTGATTACCATCATAATACTTTTAGACCATTCTGGGGTATATGTTAACCTGCTGGCTATTGACTATTTGATGATCCAGTGAAGCCGATATTCTTCACTACATGCTTCACTTATCTGCGGAATCAATTTAAGCTAAGTGTGCTTTTTATTTAAATATAATTAAGAGCCACATTGTAAAGAGCTCAAGTTGTGCGATCATAAAGTGCCTTACAGATACATTCACTTTAGTAACTATAAATGTATTGTGCATGACATAACTGTATTAAATTCAACATTTCAGTATGTTTATATTAAGTTAGGATATATTTAAATATTTATTGTAGAAAGACATGTGCTACTGACAGATGAGGTATTCTCCTGACATTCAGTTTTTTCAATTTTGTATTTTCCAAATTTCTTTCTGGAAGTTTTTTCTTCTTTTCTAAAGTCAAAATGACCCAGTGTTCTTAGCTGTGATAAAAGACAATTGTTTTACCTTTTAGAGGTTTTTTTTGTATGGGGGTTTTTAAAATTTTTAAATTAATATTTGTCGATAATTTCTGAATAATTTATTTTAAACAATGTAACTAGAATATAAAATATTTATAAGATAAATGGACAACCTTGGACAATGGCAAATGGCAGCACTCTACACAAACTTGTTCATATGAATTTAGAGAAAGATTGACTAAGGTTGAAGTATCAGCAACGGACTTTTTTATCAGGTACGACGTACTCGCTGCTTTCAGAGAAATTGGCACTATAGCAGACAGTGCAAAAACTCGTGTGAGAAGTGCGGAACAAATTGCAGATGTCCAAAACGGAATGCAAAACAATCATTCCACATCAATCTGAAGGCTGGCTCAAGAAGTGAATTTGAGTTATGGTACTTGCCGTACAATTCTAACTTTTTTTTCTGATGAGTCGTGGTTTTACTTAAATGGTTACGGTAATTCACAATAATCCGCATTTCTTTGAGTGTCAGGTTGCGTTGACGCACCCTGTATGTAGGATGTTATAATGACGTGTATTACGTGTTTTAAGTACGAGTGTATTGAGTTTGAACGAAAAAAAATTTTTTGTGTATATGCATAATGTATGTGGGTGTATGATACGCCACTGGAAATTTAGGAGAAATATAATTCAGTATGTAGATACGTGTATTTGAATGTTATAGAGACTTTAGTGTTGGAATAAATTAGATTCTGATGAATGTAAATGTGAAGAGAAATTTGTCGATGGGACGATAATGCTTTCCACTGTATGCTACTGTTTTGCTGCTGATAAAGAATGGAATGTTTGAAGATAAGATGAGTAATCTTTGCCAGAAGATGTGAAGAATAAGTGTAGAATGTTTTAGAAAATATGTAGAGAAAGATTGGGTATGTTTAAGTGTTAATTTCGAAGGGTTTTGTAATGTTGTGCAATTGTTTTAAGAATACGTGTATGTATATGGATTTGAGACCTTAGACGGTACTTATTTTTGCAAATGTTGCGGAAGCAGATCGAGCGCAGGTTGGAGATAAATGTTAAAAGTTGTGTAATGGTCCAGAGTGGCTACTGAATGAATGTGGTGACGAAAAATGATTTCTTCATGAAGTAATTGTAAAATTTGTAAGTAAGAACAAATGTGGCGATGTATTGTAATTACACGCGTGCTTGTATAGAGGGAAGCAGCTATCAGAACTATGAAATTTTGAATGAATACTATTGGAGAATATAACGCGGAAGGAAGACATGTTTAAAGATGGATGACTGAAGGTATAAATAGGAAAGTCAGAGATTGACGAGGGAAGTTAGCTTTTGGTTGAGAGCTCGGTGAGACGCGCGCGAGGTTAGTGTGTGATAGAATGGGATGATGTTGGAGTTATATTTGTGAATTTTAATGAGGCAGTAATTGTTTAAACAACTGCGTAACCCGAAGGGGATGAATCGTAAAAGACATTCATAAATAAAACAATAATAAAATTGAGATTGAAGATAAAATTAGTTTGTTTATTTTCAAGAAAATAATAAGTGCGTAAGCAGATTTGAATAAAGATAACAGCTGTTATGTTAAAGTGTTAAGTGCAGCGCGTGTTCTTGTAACGAGATTCAGCTAAGAGTATTTATGAGACCACCTGTTAAGTGAACGAAGTGTTCGTTGTATATTAAGCCAATGTTTAAGTAACGTTATATGACATTGAAAGTTTATTTGTATAAGGGACTAAATTGGTGTAAAGGTTGCTAGAAATTTTAAGAGGCAACCAAAGGTTTACCGTTATTACATGTTTGTGGAGTAATAACCTCGCGTAGTGAACTAATCGCGAGTGCACAGAGGAATAAGTTTTGTTGAGCATTTGTAATGTGCTTCAGGCAATTTAAGGATTACAAATGGACTACAATAATTGATTTACGGAAGAAAGAGAAAGAAAGAAAACCCAAGGATTTAATGGACAATTTTAAGTAAGAAATTAGATTTAGGAATTTATGAACTCATTTAAGCCCGATTATCTTTTGGTTAGTTTATTGCGTATGTTGTTTAAATTATTAAATAGTTTTGAAAGGAAGAGATAATCGTTCTTGAGTCTTATTGTATGGTTTGTTTTAGTAGTAAGAATTTTGCAGAAATTGGTGACGTGTGGTTTAACTTTCAACCACGCTGATGTAAATTTATGTAGATATTTGTGTTTTTGTTTTATTTTATGCAGGACAATATATATTATCGTTAAATTTTATTCTGTTGTTTATTTAACCAGGTATGAAACACAGTTGTAACATTTACTTAATTGGTGATCTTGTTTTGACAATTTTAAAAGTAAGCTTTGCATATTTTAATTTTTGGATTTTAAGATTAAGGAACAACCTGAAAGTTATATTAGCCAGGTTGATTGCAAAATTTTCATGTTTGTGTCATTAGAGCAATGCACAATTAACGGATCAGCTGTTGTTTAAAAATTCATTAAGTATAACAAGATTTTTGAGAAATTATACAGTTACGGATGTCTATTACGATTCAGAGATTATTTTAAGTAACATTTATTAAAAGACATTGATCTTCTTTTATTTAGGAATTTTAAAATTAATTACCGAATATTGAATGAAGAAATATTTTATCAGTAATAGTAGAAATTTAACGTTATACATATACGAGGGATAAGAAAATATTCAGTTACCGTATTATAATTTTGTTTTGGATATTTTAGTTTACGAGGTGTATTCAAAAGTTTTTAATAACCTGGGTAGTACTAAATATATTTAAGTTTGAGTTGAATTGTTTGGGACGAGTGTTTGTTTTAGAACCTCGTATAGGAGTTTACTGAGTAAGCACAATCCTACTTTCCACAATCAAGTAGGGTTAATTAACATCCAGCTTAAGACAATTATTTTAGCAAAGTTTCGATTGTGGTGGCGCCTAGAGACATATTTTCCCGATGAGCTGTTTGAATGTAGGTGTAAGGTGTTTGAGCATATTAATCATTCATTTTACTTATTATTTCGACCACGCCCATCTCCCTGTTAGCTGGCTTGGCAACCCGCTTACATTAGTAAGCATGCACGACGCCTAGTGCGGTTTGGACGTGTAACAAAGCTTCTTCGCATTGCCCTAAAATAAGTGTTCTCTCCGGAGAATTATCAGACAAAATAAATGCCGAAAGATATCAAAATAACATTTTTGAAGGATTTTTGGTTCAACTTAATGACGATGAAATTCGACAAGGATAGTTCGAACAAGACCTCATGCAGCTGGAACCACATTGGAATATCTACAGCAGTTCTTTGATGATTGATTAATTTCAAAAGATATTTGGCAATCCAGATCTTGTGATCCCACTCTTTTGGATTGCTTTTTATTTCCACTTCTAAAAAATACAGTATTTCAAACATCTGTTTCTCCAACTGTAGAACTCAAAAAAAGAATCACCGCCGCACGAAATGTGAAAAGCAGTAACATCAAAATTGTTGCAAACTGTCTTCGAAAATGTGAAACGACGCTCTGTCTGTAAGAAGAAGGAAGTATCTCCATTAACACAAACGCGCTAATTTTTTTATATTAATTCTCTTCTAAATGCGCTCCCCTTATAATTTTAATTTAATCTTTATTAAATTTAGTAAATTTCCTTACAAAACTGTATTTTGAAATTTAAACTGTATTAATTAAATATTTGAGTTATTTAGTATTGTAATAATATAACCTTAAGAATTCATGTTGAGGTAAGATATTTAAGGAAGATTCTATTTACTTTCTTTTTAATGGCACATAAGTTAGTCACTGACTACTAATTTTGCTTTTCTTTTGATTACAATTTGCCGATAATAAATAAAACTATTCGGTTGAGCACCAGCATTGTGTTTTACTTGTTCTTATGCGTTTTATTTGCTTATTGTATTTGCTTATATGAGTTCTCTTACAGCTTCATTCCCATTTCGTAGCTTAGGGACTGTCTTATCTAAAATTACTTGGCGCCATGGGTATCTCAATACTGTACCGTCACACTACCTACGCATCCCGTGCACTAGCGATCCTCAAAGATGATTTTTACATTATCAATGTGAATACGTTACACCATATAAAAATAAAGTACGGTTCCTTGCACACTAAACAGTCCAATTAAAAACAATTTTCCGCCCCATCGTTTATTAACAGTCTCATTAATGAACGATTTTGCTTGAATGATTGAACGTTAATAGATTACTAAATAAACCACAAGCAAACGTTAAACATTACTTATATCAGAATAAGAAATGACACGAGATTTTGACATATTTTAATAAATGTTATAAAGGGTCATTTACGTCACCAATACCTTGATTTCTTATAAAATCCAATTCCACTGCTCGCATGTTTGGTTACATAACTCGATTTCAAAATGTTATTTTAACTTTTTGAACGATTGACTGAAAAATATTGTAACTAACTCATGTGATAATTAGCAATTAATAATCTCCATCATTAACCCGTTCGCTTTGCTCACGCATAAAATATCTCGATTATTAATCACCTCTATTTACACACTTGTTTGTTGAAAAACTATTCGTAAATTGTATCTATTATTTTAATTAATTTGCTTTCTAGAATCATTAATCAAAGTGCTAATAAAGAATATTAATCTTGGAATTTTTAGGTTTGAAATTTATTTAACGTAATTCAATTCTTGATCAAAATAATTTTAATTATGCATGGCCTGTCACGTCGGATGTAACTCAACACTGTAAAAATTAGTTAATTATAGGTTATTTAGCGAAACAAAAAGATTCAAAAGAGATAGAAGTTATCTAGAACGTTGGGATTACTTACATAAATTAATGGAAAAGTATATGTATACAGCATGGCCCAAAGAGTTTGATCGATAAGCAAAACTTTGTTAATATCGCTTTCTCAGAAAATCTTATTCCAGATAAAAGTTGGTGCATCACGTAAAACTAAACGAAACTAAACTAAGCTCTAACTAAACTACAAATGAGCGATAATTGAAATTTTCTCAATAAAATGCCCTTATTCTGCTACATGGACCATGCTGCGCCTGTGTTAAAATGATGGCGCATTAATTAAAACATTTGTATCAAAAACTAATATTATAAATATTTTGCATGCCTAGGTGATAAGAGCCCCAACAACTATAGGTTCGGACACTTTAATTTTAATTCTCTAGTAGCATTTTTAAGTAATACGACATGAATAAAAAAAATAATGAATAATTAATTTTTAGGCTTATGTTTAACATTTTAAATAACTGTTTTGTTATATTCTTAACGCATTGAAATAAAAAACACACAAAGATTGAAATAGTCTGTGTAAACTTTTATTTAAAATACAAAATTACAAACACAAGAAAACAGATAAACAACAATAATACATGAAAATATAATATTTATAATATAAACATAATACATATTATACGGTAAATTAAATACAAACAATGTAAATAAGTCATTAAATAAATTTTACTTTCCTAGCTTTTAGCAAAGAAAAGTTTGGATAATATCATGAATATCAAGTTTATCCAGTATGTCAGACTCAATTGAAATTATTGCGAGATCTGATAATCTATTTTGCGCCATTGTGGAGCGCAAATAACTCTTTATGATTTTAATTTCGAAAAGATGCTCCGACGCAACTGACAGGTAATGATAAAAGAATACGGAGTGCTACAGTAAAATTTGGAAAAACTCCTACTAAATCATTTGAATAAATATACTGAATTATTTGGGATATATCTTTTTGAATTCGTAATAAATACTTGACATTGTAAAATTTCTTCACATAAATCATCTGCGTCAATATCGGACTGATTTTCATGAGTTAATTTCGCTTGTAATTTTTGCAGCAAGATAATAGGTACCATTCTTCATTTGTAAATTATCTAATGAATATAAAAATTGGAATGAATCCATATGTTCTTTTAATAAAGAAAATCTGTCTTGTAACGAAATTAAAGTTTGATCTATTATACAGAAATAAAATTTACTTTGAATGAATTTTCAAGATTTACTATAGGTTGATCTTCATGTTCATAATCAAATTGAGTAGATTTTTTACGTCGTCTTAATGGTCTCACTACGAAATTCAGTTTCTATGTCAAACTTTTCTGCAATTAATTTGGAACTTTCAACAATTTCTGCAAAACTAGCATCAGATCGATAATTAGTTAAAATGTATTTAGTTTGTTTAATGCATCCAAAGCAAGTTGCAAATTTGTAATTTGAGATTGAAGCATTTTACTCACAAAATTTACTTGATTTAAAATATCATACCACACTTTAACGGAGCAAATAAATGTAAATGTAGAAATTTTTCTCCCAGACATTTTGCTTGGTATTTAGATTGTTCGTCGACTCTTGTGTGGTCATTGCAAATTTCAAGTAATGCATCAAAACTTCTGGTAAATATTTATAGAGTGGCTTTATGGCATCAATTCTACTTGACCAGCGTGTTTCGGATAAGGGCTTTAAAGTTAAATTAGTAACATGCTTGATTAAGATATTCCATCCATTAGTAAACGCTGAGAAAATTTCGCTGAGAAGGTTCCAAAGTTTACAACAAAAGCAATAAACATTATTTTTCGTAATTGAGTAAATCAACCAATTTCTATTACATTCTTCACCATTTTTAAGTTTCTCTTACAGTAACTTTCAGAAAATTTTCAGCCAACAAATCGCGCGGAAAATTAAAGTTTTTTATTTGTTTAGGACCCGTTTTTATAATAGCTTGCCTAGATATGTGAGATATTGGTTCCGGCCAAAGCTCTGGGTCATCAAATGTACATTTATTTATTGTATCTGTACCTGTCTCTTCAGTATAGTCCCCAGATCCAAAAACAGGGTAGTTTCTTCAACGATTTGATTATCTTCCTGGAGTTGGTCCTGGCTGACTTTATATTTTGAATCCATCTACACTGCAACCGGGTACTGATTCCTTAATTGAATCTGGCGGATAATCTTGATCAGTTCTGGTCGTTTGTTTCGTAAAATACTGTGTTAATCTTGAAGCATTTTTCTCTTGTTCTTCTTGGCGTCTTTTTTATTAATTAAATTTTGATGCCCGGAGAGTTTCTTTTCTTTCTTTCTTGAGACATCTAAATAAAATATTCAATAAATTATAAATGTAATAATTCTATTACCAAAAGTCTTGTTCGCATTATTTGCTTTAGTTTGCTTTAATTATAGGAAAGGATGAAGTAACATTTTCGAATAATTTCGCTTTTATTACTTTTTCTAGATTTTGCAAACATGATCGCTACTATTGGGAAATGCGTATTGTTATGTATGTATGTTTATTTTAAATGCAAAATAGTTTACCTTTAATCTTTAATGTTCTTGATATTCTTAAATTCACATTCACTCACAAATATTTTAAAATACAAGGTACATAAATTCTACACTAGTGCAGTACTGCTTGCTGAAGGAGAATGAAGCAAATAATATGTTTGTTCAATCATATACGATTTCAAGTAATGCATGTTTTAACAAGACTATACGAGTTAGAACGCTTGCGCTTCATTTTGTAAATTCGTGCGTGGACAAATTTCCGCCGCCGCGTCGCGTTGGTAGCTACATATCCATCGGTGATTTAATATGAAGAGTCCACTGTATACATGATATTAACACGACTATACGAACTATTCATGTTAGAACAAGAATAATTACTGAGATCATAAATAAGTTATAATAAAATAAGGCGATATTGAATTATTTTAACTATTTCTTGTTCAAGTTCATGCAGATTTGAAAAGGTCGATTTTTATACACGTTCTGTTTTAAGTAGCCCCATAAGAAAAAATCCATTTATTGTTCGAAAACCTACCAATCCATTGGTTGTTGAAATTCTGAATAAGCCACTCAGAAACAATTCTAGGACAATGAGCTGGACAGCCATCATGCTGATACCACGCACGAACTCAAGAATTTCTTGCACATGGTTTTGTAAAAAATTCAAATATCTTATACCATTTAAATTTTGCCTACAACCCCCCGTTATGCGCATCACACCAAACGTTTGTTTTTTTGGTAGTATTGGTCGCTGTGGATAACAACAAAATTTGGATTACTTACTGACCACCATCTAGAATTTTGGAAGAAAACGATACCGTTTGTTGCAAATGTCTATTTGTCAGGAAACAGAATGTTGCTTGCAAAGTTCCGGTCTTCCTTGAACTCAAAATGAAAAATCCAATTTCTGATCGTAATCCCAATCGTAAAGTTTACTGACAAACTGCGGATATTTATTTTCTTTTAATATTCGCAAACTGGATGATTTTGAAACTACTTCTAATTCATTGGCAATTTGATACGAAGAAATTTGAGGACGTGTCAAAACATTATTTTTGTGCTTCTTTTTGTATGGCACTTCCAAAGACCTACTGCTTTTAAATCTTGCCAAAGTACGACGTGCCGTTGGAGCACTTATAGGATTATTAGGATGTTGTTGGTTAAAGATAGCAGTCGCTTCATTGACACTTTTATAATTATGGCGACATATTAAGACTAATTCATCTTTTTCAACGAACGAATGCCAACAAATTGGCATTTTCGCAATTACTTAATTATAACTTTGACACTTACGTAACTTTGAAGTTTTTATCAAATAAAAATCAAATTTCCATGGTCTGTAAGAAAAAACTTGTGAAACTTATGAACCTTTTATGTTACTAATAAATAGATTTGAGTTTTACGTTTTTAAATTAATATTCTGATAAACGACACCCTTAAATAACAAAAATTTACAACTTCTCAATAAGTCATCCAAACTTCATATCTAGTTACGTTAATAAAAAATAAACCACTATTTCATAGAGAAAATTTCAATTATCGGTCATTTACCACTAATCGGTACGTCACTGGTAGAATCTGTCTTGTGTATATTATCTTTACGTGATGCACCGACTTTTATCTGGAATAAAATTTTCTGAGAAATCAATATTACCAAAATTTTGCTCATCGATCAAACTCTTTGGTCCACACTGTACAAGAAGAGATGTGCTGTAGCAGTTCACAGTTTAGATTTAGACCATATTATTAAATTTAACGAGGTAAAAATCATTGACAAAGCAGAAAACTATAATGAGTGTCCCTTCCTTGACATGTTCTGTCATAGTAATGAAATAATGCATATCTAGTCACAATTTTTATTTTAGGTTTAAGTGGCAGAACAGTCGCCAAATGGCTTCACATTTAGCAAGACTGAACTTTGACCTTTTTGTGCACTAATTTTAAGTTTTATTTAAGAAATTTCCGTAAAATGTGAAAGAAAGTTGAAAATTATTCAATGATATAGTCAAAAATATTTTGCCCACGACTATAGTATAATACTGTCGTTATATATCTCGCAGACAATACTAATAGCATACATTAATCACTGTTATTGTCATTAGAAACGGAATTAACAAAAATAAATCACTGTTATTATTTTATATATTGTCATGGTATCCGTCAAATACATTCAATCAAGAGTGTCGGTTTGTAGAAGAGAATTGATCTCTTTTTCCCTCTCAGACGTTCATGCATTTGCGAATAATACTAATGTTTCAATACAATCGAAGCGACTTGGTGATGCACATTTATTTGTTACCATTTAAACGTCGATGTAACAACCATGCATCATTTTTGTGTAATTTTTAATTAAATTCAGTTCACTCACAAATTTATACTAAAAACTAGATTTACTAAAAAAACTAAAGTAAAATGGATATTCCGTCTACTTCTAAACAACAGTTAACATTAACGCCACCCGATGTTCGGCAAGCAGCTGAAATAGCATACCTCGACTTATTACCAAGTAAGTCTAAAAAGCTTTACTTGAGCGCATACGAGACGTTTTGTAAATGGAAAGTGGAAACAAAAGTGGAAACTACATCTAAATCTGCGATTATTGCTTACTTTGTGGCATTAAATGTAAAATACCAATGTTCTGCATTGTGGCAGCTATTTCAATGCTCAAAAGTACAATAAGCCTTTATAAAAATTGGTAGGAATATTGCTAATTTTTTGAAACTACAAATAAGCTACTTGGACATAGTTCAGAACTTCCGCTACGATTTTAGTTGATGCGGATGATATTACTACTTTGAAAAGGTATGAGCTAAGTCCACAACGGTAGCAGAAGGTTACATTAACGACTCCACACAAAATAAAGAGAATACTGCTAACAAAATTTGTAGTCAATTACAAATATTAGCAGCAGTAATGTTAGTACTGAACCAAATACAGAATATTACAGGATATTAAACTGAATGAAGTGCCAGCATTAAATATAAAAGTTGTTCAAAATTTACAATTAATATAAATGTTAATAAATAAAATTTCCTTATAATTCATGGTTAATATTATAAATGTTAATTCCTCCTAAACTGGTGTATTTTTGATGATAACTAGATTAATTAGCATTTTATCAAACTGAAAACAAATTATTTACATTTTCATCATATTTGACAGATCAACATGTCCGTGTTAATTTTAAATGAAATAAGTATTTGAATTAAATTAAAAATATTTGTAATCGTGGATAAGGCATAGTATACAACTCGGATATAACTCGCACATCGTTCTCGTGATTAATAGCCTCTCTTATATGCTCGTTGTATAATATACTATTGCTGCGACAGTGAATTGTTATAATTTAGGACATGGTTTGATTATGATTACATACCATCATAATAAATAACCTATATATTTGTAAGTAAACAAATACTTTTTTTATTAAAAATTAAATCATTTCAAGTGGAAAAAGTGATAAAAGTTAAAATATCAATACATTTGTGATTATTTCATTCTTGTAGAAGAAAGTGTGTACAGTGTGGTGTAGTTCGAAGTTCAACAAAATTATAAATGTTTAATATTTTAGTTTAGCACATAGTTCAAATAGATTTCATATTGCTCCAAGTTAAATGAAAAGCAATTTACATAAATCAGTACATGTATTCAGTCCACCTATTCTATCAATATGTTATGTAAAAATTAGAATAATTACGTTACATTGGAATTAAAACATTTAAATTAAAAAAAAAATTATTCACTATCAGTGTCACTCTCAGAAGTGCAATCGTTAAAAGATATAATTAATGGTTGCACAACCTAAAAATGTTTTTCAATTTCACCATCTAATATAGACACATCGGCATGTTTAGTGCATTTATGCCAATATGTCCCATCAATTCGTTGTAAGGATTCCATTCATATTTCCTTTACATGGGCATCGGTAAATTTGGAATTGTCTTCCTATATTTTTGTTGTAGTTTTCTTTGCAGTTCGCCCACACCAGTTCAATTGGATTAAATTGACAGTGATATGGTGGTAACCGTAATACTCTGTGTCCACACTTATGTGCTATTTGGTACACCTTTGGTATCTGCAAACTGCAGTAATTCTTTTTTAAACATGCTAGGTTCATAAGTTATGTTGTGCTTTAACTAGAAAATTACATATTCCTTCCTTCTTAGATGAATTATTTGGAATTTTTTCTAGAGGTTTGGAATGATAGCTAGCATTGTCCACTGCAATTAAAGATGGTTCTTTTAAGTTTGCAATTAAATTATTTTCATACCATTTTTTAAACAACTCCGCACACATATCTCCATGATAGTCTGCACTTTGTGACATTGTAGAAAACAACAATAAATCCATCTTCATTACCTTCATGAACAACTATAAATCTAAAAAATACAGTTACTTTATAAGGAATTATAATGTAATAACTAAATTACAATAAACCTTTTTCCTTCGCCCATTGGCTTCTTCTTCCCGCTTTCCTTGGATTTATCATGTCAGCTGCTTTTGTGCGATCCTTGACCGAAAATACAAGTTTCATCTAAGAATACAGGATTGTATAATTTATCTTCTTTATTTTTGTAATATTCTCGTAAGAATCGTACACGATTGGTAGCAATATGTGATTGTTCCAGTAAATCTCTCCTACCATCATCTACTTTAGATCAAAGCCAATGGAATGTAAGAGACGTCTTAAACTTGATCTACTGAAATTGAAAACTTGACTTCATTCTTTTTGTAATGATGCCAGCGTAACCTGCTTTCTAGGTATAGTACTAGACATATCTTGTATTTACATTTTGAACGCATATGATTCGAATAACGAAAATGGCCTAGCTCATGTTACTCGGCGTGAAAAGTTATGTGTGTTCCTTTATTTCGTCTCTTTATCTTTTATCGTTTTTGAAATAACTGGATAAAATCAGTTTAATTCGAACCCTTTCAAGGGCCTGTAACTTTTAAGGGTGCGTTTTAGGGCATGTTTATAGGAACATTTTGTCTTATTTTAATGAGTTCTACATGCAGTATAAATTGAACCCTATTTCAGAAACACTGTATATATATATATATATATATATATATATATATATATATATATATATATATATATATATATATATATATATACAGTGTGTCCGAGATTCAGCATGCATGTATTGCTATATTCGTTAATATTGAAGATAGAATGTCGGTTAAATGGGGAAAGTTTTAGAGAATTTTATGGCTATCATAATGGTAAAGTCAGATTTGAAGTAACTTTTTGTTTTTGAAATAATTGAAGAAAACAAAATTGTGCATTTTCTACTACCCCTGTAGCTCTTTTATTTGAAGTCTGACAACATTTTGATTTGTACATTATTATGACACTTTTAAAAGACAATTTTAAAAAGGTACCAAAATTTATCTACAGTCATTTGTTTTGAAATACATACCTAACTATTGTTTTTCATATGGACGCCATCTTGGATTTTTACATTATCGAATAGTATTTTTATCACCTTTTCAGCGATGTATCACATGATACGAGAATTTACTTCAACTATCAAAATTTAAACCCTTGCTAATGTATCTGTTTTACTTACAAAATTTAATACATTTCTAACTTTTGTTTTTGGACGCTATTTGGATTTTTACATTATCGAATAGTGGATTTTAACACCTCTTCAACAATGTATTACATGATATGAAAATTTACTTTCAGCAACCAAATATTTAAACAAAATAAAATATGAGGCATGGATAATAATTGCAATGACTGACAAGAAGATGACATAATTTATTTTTCGCTAAATTATTCGCAATCTGTGTTAAGTACTTGGAAAAATAATTGTTCTCGTTGTCATTGTTAGTGTTTATTATTGTTGTTATTCTGTTATTCGTTTGTGTTGTTTTTATTGTTTGTTCCTGTTGTTATCATTGTTAATATTTATTCCTGTTTTGTATCTTGGTGCAAGATTTTTGAAGTATGGCGTTAAGATATTCCAATGAAGAGAAGCTAGATATGCTTGAAATCTATTTCAAAGCAAATAGAAATGCAGATAATGCAATAAGAAATTATGAAGAAATATTTCCCGATCGGGTTCAACGAATAAAAGACATTTCAGGACTTTAGTGATGAATTTATTATCATATGGCAGTTTTGAGAAGGAAAGACCTAACAAGTATGTTAAAGATAATGAAGGTAATAATAATGCTGTTCTAAATTTTGTTGGTGAAAATGAAGCATCTTCGGTTAGAAAAATGGCCGATGTATTACACATTCCGAAATCCTCCGTCCATGACATTTCAAAAAATAAATTTCATCCATTCAAACCAATTATTACACAAGCGTTACGAGAAGGTGATTTTGAGAGACGAATGGCATTTTCACGGTGGTACATTCAAAAATCTGGGAAGATCTCAATTTTCGTCCAACGTTTTATGGACGGATGAAACCAGATTTACAAATTGCGGAATTTTTAATAGGCAAATACGCACTTCTGGAATGTGGAAAATCCATAAAGTTTGTGAAAGGAGATTTCAAACCAGATTTGGTTTCACTGTATGGTGCGGAATTATAGGTATAAATAAAATTTTCTTAAAAGTGTATTTTAAATGTAACATTTTAGGAAATAACTTGATTGGACCATTTATTTTCAATTATAATTTAAACGGAGTCCGATACTTAGAGATGTTGCAAGAACAAATCATACCCGCTCTAAGAAACATCAATCCAAATTTAGAAAATATTTAGTTTATGCAAGACGGCTGTCCAGCACACAATTCAGCAGACGTTAAACAATATTTGCAAAGAGTATTTAATAATAAATTAATTTCCAATAATGGGGACATTTTATGGCCTGCCAGGTCCCCTGACTTGAACCCACTAGATTTTTATTTATGGGGCCATACAAAAACGAGGTGTACTATTTGGGACACTCCAGAAAATCTTGACATTTTAGAAAATAGAGTAAGACATGTACTAAATTCTGTAAATAGAAATACGTTAGTTAGGGTTACACATTCAGTGTTAAATCGTTGTAGAAAATGTGTGAGTGTAGAGGACATATCGTTTTATGATGTTTTATGATAGTTACTGTTATCGGTTTTGTTTTTATTTTAGTTATTAGAAATTACAATAATTAGGAATCTAATTGTATAAATTTTCATTTATTAATCCATGCCTTCTCAAGGCCTACTATTTCAATTTTATATTTTTAAATTTTGATAGTTGAAGTAAATTCTCGTATCATGTGATACATCGCTGAATAGGTGATAAAAATAATATTCGATAATTTAAAAATCCAAGATGGCGTCCATATGAAAAACAATAGTTAGTGTATGTATTTCAAAACAAATGACTGTAGATAAATTTTAGTACCTTTTTAAAATTGTCTTTTAAAAGTGTCATAATAATGTACAAATCAAAATGTTGTCAGACTTCAAATAAAAGAGCTACAGGGGTAGTAGAAAATGCACAATTTTGTTTTCTTCAATTATTTCAAAAACATTTTTCTCAAAATGACGTTTGCAGGCCTTTATCAATATTAGTTAATGGTTGGTTTCCTTGGAAATGGGGACCTACTCTAATGGGCTGTATTGATATTTTTTATACATTCATACAGGGTGATCAAAAATGGACAATAAAAGTAGATTAAAAAACCTATAGTCATTTTTTTAAATAGAAACCCATATTTTTTAATTCTATCTTATTTAGCATTAAACATAAGGGTGACTTTGTATAAGAGTGTATATTCCAAAAATTGTAGTTTTGAAATAATGACAATTTAACATTTTTTATTGTAAAAGGCTATACGGCTTTCAAGTTTTGTTGTTAGTTGGCCGTGACGGCGGGCGCGGCGAAACAAAAAAATCGAGCACTTCAGATCGAAATATTACAATTTATTGAACCCCATATAAATAGTTATTTTATTAAACGAACTTAAAGTAAAGACAATATTTTTTTGATTCAACAAATTGTGTCCTAATCCTAATCATAAACTTAACACTTTTAATGTAACTAAACCTGTAACTACTTATATGGATAAAAGTACTACAAACACGTCAAATACGTACTACCTAACATGTTGTTCGAAATGTCCGCCTCTTTCTTGAATACACAATGAAATACGTCTCTCAAATTCGCTGCTTAAATTTCTACACATTTCAACACTAATGTTTTGAAAACAGTTTCTAGTTCTAATCTTCATGTCGTCCTTTGTTGTAGGCGGTATTTTGTAAACCTGCTCTTTGACGTACCCCCTATGCTAAAGTCCATTTTAGCAAGATCTGGGGATCTAGCAGGCCAAGCAACAGGCCCTCTCCTCCCAATCCAACATTCTGGATATCTAGCATTTAAAAAGTTATTATCGGACCTGTATGATGTACTGGGGCCCCATCATGAAGAAACACATTTCTTGTTGCGTATCCGTGGCACTTGACGCAACAAATTAGGTAGATGGTTTTGCAGAAAGTCTAAGTATACTTCCCCTGTTACTCGTTGATCAAAAAAATATGGTCCAATTACATGATTACCGACAACACCTCCCCAAACATTTAAAGACCACTAGTTTGAGAAATATATCTTACAAAATGTGGATTTTCGGTAGAATAGTAATGAAAATTGTGTCTGTTTACACTTCCGTTTCTGTGAAATGTGGCCTCATCTGTAAATAAAATCAAATGAACAAAATTTCTTTGTTGGTTTATTTTGTTTTGAGCCCATTGAAAAAAATTCCAGTCGTCTTTGATAATCTTCAGGAACCAACTCTTGAAGTAGTTGAATGTGATAGAGGTGCATTTTTTGAGACTTCAATATCCGCTGTACCGTACGTCGTTCAACACCAACCTGCTGAGAAATGGGTCGTTGTCCAATATATGGATTTTCGGTAACTGTTAATAGTACATTTAATTGATTTTCCTCAGTCTGTGCACGTTTTTCCCTAGTATTTTTTTCATATAACACATTGCCAGTTCTTTCAAAACGCTCCAAAAGCTTTTCAAATGCCCTTCTTTCAGGTTGCCGTCTCTCTGGAAACCGATGTTGATAGTCTTCTTGCTAAGAGCGTATTCTTATCACTAGCTCCCAAAACAAAAATCATATAAACCATCTCGGCTTGCGAAAAATTCATTATTTACAATTTTAATTCAAGTTTTAAATCAAATTGCTATAAAATACACTAATGCATCACACAAATTATCAACTGACAATAAATAATGACTTGAAAGCCGTATAGCCTTTTTACAATAAAAAAATGTTAAATTGTCATTATTTCAAAAACTATAATTTTTTGGAATATACACTCTTATACAAAGTCACCCTTATTTTTAATGCTAAATAAGATAGAATTAAAAAATAGGGGTTTCATTAAAAAATGACTTTATAGGTTTTTTGAATCTACTTTTATTGTCCATTTTGATCACCCTGTATGAATGTATTACAAAAATATCAATACAGCCCATTAGAGTAGGTCCCATTTCCAAGGAAACCAACCATAACTAATTAATAAAGGCTTCGTTTAGAAAAGATTTCCACCTATGTTTTGGTATGCAAACGTCATTTTTGACAACAAATTTGAAATTTGTCAAAAATGGTTAGACTTAGGTATAGGACATTATACATAAAATGTGTCTAAAATTGTATGTAGAATCTAAATATGCAATAATATATGGGATTTTCTATTTAAAAAAAAAATTAAAATTACTTCTAAGCTTTTATGAACTACCGTGTATATTTAAAAATATTTTTGGAATATGCACCAGAACATATCTTACAACTTTTGTATTTAATTTTTTTGTATCTCTTTAAATAATAATTAGTGACAATTACATTCAAAGGTATTTTAACCTATTCAGAATTAGTACAATATTTATTAGCTTAAATAGTTTTTGCTTAGGTTCTCATAACACCATAACAAGTTTCTCAAAAGACGATTTCATTAGATCACAGTTGAACTTGTGACCCCAAGCACTATATTTCGGATAAATTGACAAAGTAAAGTTTTTATGCTTTATTTTATATTACGTAATTTTAATCCTTTATGCTAAATAAATCTTTCTTTAGCGAATAACTAATCTTTCAGCATATGATTTCCCAACAAGATACTTATATTGTGAACACCTACAGTATTAGATTACGTGTGATGTATAAATATAGATCCTAATAATTATGATTTAAACTGATACGGTTTACGCACATATTCATTTACTGATGAAATAGTTTCAAATTTGATAGTGGATTATAACAATAAAATTATAATTTTAATTTCACACATTACCTTTCATATTAGAAACAAATACATTCGTGACGTTTTCACTCATAGGTACATCATTGCCTGATTTGTATAGTCTTAATAATAATGCAATTAAAATTAAACTTCGTTTATAAGTAGATAATCCTTGGATGGCGTGTAAGTACACAAGCCTTACTCCGACGAAAAGGGTTTCAGTTTCTCGTTTGTTAGTAGAGAGTTTTTAACAAAATGACAAGGGATAATTTTTTTTCTCTATTGTTCATTGGTTATTATTTCTATTTTATTGATTATTTCGTTTGGATAATGCAGTGCTTTATTCAAATCTCGACGGAGATTTAGGCCATTTTAACAACACAAACTTCGTTAAGACTAATGTTTATTATTATTCCACAAGTTTGTTCAATTTATCTTCAAACACACGATTTAATAACGCAAAAAGGTAAGTATTTGTACTTACGAGTTCACGCCGTGAAAGTTTACATTTTCACATCTTAGTTCTAGTAACATTTTTCAACGAAAATATATAACATATCTGTTAATAAATTTAAATGGGTACTAATTTGTTCATTTTTTAAATACCAATACTGCATTACTACGATATCCATAAAATTTATCGTACTACAGACTATTAAAAGGAAAAATAAATGAATAACGAAAAATACACCAAAACATGTCAGTGTTTTGATTGCTATTTATAACGGACAGCAGCATAGGTAACCTTGTATCCAGCTTCTCTCAAACTTCCCATTAGAAAAATGAATTCATCTAACTGCTAGAAGATATAATTCTACTTTATTTTCTTGGGGAACCTTTGTGAGGGTTTAAAACTTTTGCTCGGCGTTTCCTTACAAAATAATTTATTGAAACCGAAAATATCGCTTTGGACAATGATTAATGATGATTTCAAAAAGTGCAACTGACAATTTTAATTATTGAAGCCTTTATCCTAAAACCACTTAATTGAATCATAATTAGGATTAGAATTAGGATTTAACTTTACCATAATTAGGTAAGATTGATGTGATTAGATAGACTGTCGTTAGCTAAATCTTGGAACCTGAACCAAAAATGTTCATCCGAAAATATGTAGGTACCTAAGAATTAGGAACACCCTGTATACAGAAAAGACGATTATGAAACTCGGACAAGTTAAATTTGTAGTTTACGTTTCGTTAGATGTGATTAGTATAGCTATTTACTTTACTTTACGGAAATACTTCACGAAATTTTTGTAATTACTGTATACTACGGATATTAACGGTATTTTTATAGCATAGTTTCTAGTTACAAGATATTACCTTGAACACCTGGTTACCTATTGATATAATACAAAATGTATATTGGGAACGCTCGGTTATCTCATTAAGGTAATACTTAAAGATTAGTTTTAAACAACGTTTCATAAACTTTTATTTTGTTTAATATCACACTAGAGGCATATACAAATGAAGTTGGTAGTATATTGAACTAACCTATTACAGTTACCTATGTTTGTCCACAAGATAGAAATGGAAAAGTACCATAATGGTATTTTAACAGTGTACCATTAAGATTTACGAATCATTAAGTTTATGCAGATAAGATCTAATATATAACTAAGCTACGATTTTTCATTTATGAACTTCCTAATGACAGTACTTGCCCTATACAAGCACTTGCTTTCTTCAAAAATTAATAAGCAAATTAAAGACTTTGAATTTTATAGAAAACTGAATATGCCGTTTATTTAGTAACCAAGCTTCTCTTTGGAATTATGTACAATCTATCGCGAATCTGTATTGAAGCACTTTATAGATGTTTTTTTATTTATTACAAATTTTATTTTGAAATAGAGTAGAGAAATTATTTTAAAATGTTCAATAATAATCAATTATATGTATTAAAATACTTATCTGTTTTGTTTTTTTATGGTGTATTTGTATATTTAAGTTATACAATCTAAACGTTTCGATAACACTTACAGAGATCTTCCTCAGTAGTAATACTATCCTTTAAAATTGTTAAAGATGTTCAAACAAGCTTATAAAATCTTAAATTGAAAACGCAAAGATAAGCCTGCTATTAATATAATAGTTTGATAAACGTATAAACCAACTCTGGAATACAATTTTAGTAAAGAACAACTAGACCATTAATAAATTAAATATTGTTAAACTGTATTGAAGATGACAAATTAGAACACCCTCTAACGGTTGAAGGTTAAAAGTGAAAAATTTCATACCCAAAGAACAAATTTAACAAAATTTAATCAAGTGAAACACTTTATTTTGAGATTAATAAAAGCATTCACAAATAGAAACTTGACATCAAACTCATTTGATTTTCCAGAGTGTATAAGTCATCTTGTTCATGTGAAAAAGTATACATTGAACCACAAAACGTTAATGCAAGACGTAAAGAACATATGAGATTTTGTAGATTAGGTCAACCTGAGAACGCTGTAGTAGCTGACCATGCCTTAAATAATTTAAATCGTGATATCCAGTGTGGTAATATGGAGATATTGTCAAGACAAACTTATTATTACGCTCGATTAGAACGTGAAGCTATTGAGATATACACACATCCTAAAAATTTCAATAGACAAGAACATCTCTGTTTAAATAGGTTTTGGCATGTTATAATTAAAAAAAGGCACAATGGTACGTCTTAATTTTAATTTTAGCTTTTGCTATGTTCAGTTTTTTTGCTGTTTTTTCCTAGACTTTGAAGTAAATGGTTTACCAATTATATGTTAAATTACCATAGCACTATAATGTAACGTAGGTACTTGAAATTAAAATAAAAAATTCTATAAAACGTACTACATTATGTTTTTCATTATCAAATAACACTTACATTTATGTATTGTCAAAGCTATTTCTTAGTTAGTTTAACTGGAGTATTTTAATTGATGTCAAGTTTCTATTTGTGAATGATTTTATCCATTTGAAATTAAAGTTTGTTAAATTTGTCCTTTGGCTATGACATCTTTCACTGTTAGCCTTCGAGCGAGGTGTTCTGATTTGTCATCCTCAAGGCAGTTTAATACGTTTAATTTATTAATGATATAGTTATTCTTTAGTAAAATTTTATTACATAGTTGGCTTTATGCGTCTATCAAACTGTTATATTAATAGCAGGCTTATGTTTGCGTTTTCAATTTTTCAAATTTCACAAAACCGTTTCTACATCTTTAAAAATTTTGAAAGTATTACTACTGACGAAGATAACTGTAAGTGTTATCGAAACGTTTAGATTGTATAACTTAAATATATAAATGCATCACAAAAAACCCAAAACAATAAGTATTTTAATATATGTACTAAAGTTTACATTTTCATAAATCAATTATATAATTGACATACTTACCTTTTTGGGTATGTAATCGTGCATTTTTATTAATTTCTTATACAAATTTAAACGTTTCGACAACAAGTACATTTATCGTCCTCAATAAATGATAATAAATTAAAAAAAATATATATACGCAACGATATAAGTTAGTAATCGTTAATTCTTACAGATATTTCACATCCCAAATCTTCATGGTCAATTCAATACCTTATGCCTTCTATTTTACCGTGATATAAATAGTAACTACCAAACTACAAACACCAAAAATCACTGTGCTCTATACATTTAGTAGTTACATTAAATTGGTAAATTTACATAAATTGTTTATCAAGTATTTGGATTATTGCGAGAGAAAGAATACTATACTTACTCCTTACTCCACAAACTCACAATGTCCAAAAATCACTGGATTAAAACAATTAGGATCCAAACACGTAAATTAAATTTGAATTCAACTGATTTTCAAGTATTTATTGTGACTCAAATACTCCGCTACCGAACATCACTCAAATTTAGTCATTTAAGTGCTAAACCCCAATATGAAATTTGTATACAATGACTTATCAATCTATTGAGTTATCGCGAAAGAAAATCACATTTAACTTTCACTACTCGTTCTTCAAAAATCACTGGGACCTAGACATTTAGGTCATAAGTGCTTGTGTGAAATTTAAATGCAATTGCTTTTGAAGTGTTTGCGATAACGCCGATCAACCCTCATAGTTCATTGAGGTCTAAATATATAGACATATACGCACATGAAATTCGAATGCATCTCAAGTTTTTGAGATAACGCGTCCGAAAGATTTATCCCAAATTCTTACCCGTCCACCCTGCAATTTACCAACCCACAAGAGTACAGGCGCACAGACACTGACACTAACAGACCCACTTTCATGCATTACCACGTACTCGCACATAATTTCACGCACTCGCACGAACTCGCATGAAGTCACACATTTACACACTGTACACAATTGGATACCTGGACGCACTCAAAATAAATGCACAGTCTAGAAAATACTCACACGCACTCCGACGCGTACCCAGGTACAGTCACACATACGCTCACCCTCACACGCAGAATCGCGTACTCGTCGCACACCGACACGTACACACACACACACACACACACACACACACACACACACACACACACACACACACACACACACACACACACACACACTACTCACACCATACACACGCACACAACACGCACACGCACATGCACACGCACACGCATACCACTGCAGACATATACACTCCACACCCACACACACACGCGCGCACACGCGCACGCCCACGCACACATACATACACACACACACCACTCACACACGCACACGCACACGCACGTACATACACACACATACACTCACACACACCTACACACACACGCGCACGCGCACGAGCACGCCCACGCGCAGACGCACGCACACTAACACGCGCACACACGCACCTACGCACCTACACCGACACACCTACACACCTACACCGACACACCTACAAATCTACGCACCTACACACCATTTACCCGATTACGACCCAATTTTGTTCATAAGCTTGTTAAAGTTTTTGCGTTATTATTTTTTTAAAAGGGTATGTTATCTATAGACCCGGAATAGAGTAAACTAATTTTAATGAAATTTGGTAAATAGACTTGGATAAGGGAATGTTATTGTACATAAAAAAAGAGCACAGGGGGGCGGGGGAAGTTTTTTATAAAATTGGAGACAGTTGAACCTATTTTAATAAGATTTGGTATACATGAACTTTTGGGTATGGGGGTGTTTTTGTGTTATTTATTTATTTCTAATTCATTGTGAGGTGTAGCAAAGGTACTTTACTACAGTATTTAAATGCAGTTTCTTAAATTCCAAATTTACAAATTTTCTGAGAATTACTTATCCAATTGTACTTATTATTATTTTTAAATAGTCAAGTAGTAATTGCAAGTGTTGTTTCAATATTTTAATTTGAAGTCTCTTTCAGGTGATTTGTACTATGTTCTACTGTTCCTAATTTTATAGACTACTCCATTACTCCTTTCCAGAATACAACGTCAGCATAGCTGAATCTCCGTCGACTGTATTTCCCTTGTTCCCTTTTTTTCATATTAGGTACATATATTTTTATATTTAATGTTACAAAGTCCTAGTGAAGTCAGAGTAAAATTGATTTGCAATGTCAACATAAAAAATAAAGTATCGACCATTCGTTTTTCAAATCAAATACTACTTAAAATATCGCTTTTAAATATCCATAAATGATATGTGCTTTATGAAAGTAACATCGAATGGCACTAGTTACCAAAGGTAATTAATGTTGTACAAAAACTGGTTGAGTAATAATTAATATATTATATATAATTTAGTAGATTTTCTATTATTTTAAAAATTATAATTTATGGGTATATTACTAAATCATTAATTTGTAATTTCCTAGTCAAAAGGCATCCAATCCACGCCACAAATATTTAATTTTTTTTTCAAACCACTATAACTTAAATATACTCATTTGTTATGCATAACGTGATCTCTATTAAGGCAGAATGGCTGTTAAAATACCAAAGAACTCTTTTTGTGCTAATAAATTGTTATTTAATTACTGATATAATTGTAAAGCAAATACCCTATAAATAACTAAAATCTTTTTTTTTTTCTGTACACTTCTTTGTATAAAATTATATACCTATTAGGAAAAAAACTGTTATAAAGCCATTGATCTTAAAAGCAATAGAAAGCTACTGGTCTAGCTTTTTTTTTGATTAAAGGTCAATGAAAAAATAAAATGTAAGATGTATTACACATGAAGTGTAGAAATAGGATATTATAAATAATTTTGTACAGTAATTTCAATAAACAAGAATCATAATGAGATTAAGTTTAAACTTTATTGCTATTTCAACTTCATAAATTGTAAGACTTATTTCTATATATTAATGAATAGGACTAATTGTTTTTGAATTGAAATTATAACTAATAAATAAGTATCCCATTTGTTATAGCTGTGCACGTACGTTTCTAATAAATGTCAATGTAATTGCCGCCATATTTTGATTTGTATATTCTGTAACATTGTATACAATATGTAGGTAGGTACCTACAATTTATCTTCTTTTCATACATTACAACTGATATAAAACGTGCTCAAATGCTTTTGTTTTTGAGTTTATAAAACGATATTAATTATAATTGTTTTTTACTGTTTACGTCTTTATTGTAAACAATTTTTATGTACCTAGACTATGCTTTAATACAATGGCGTAAGGTACATCCCCGCAGACCCCGCACCGTAGGGGGCCCAGCGAGTACAATGTATGTATTATTTAAAAAAACTGGGTCATTTAAACTTCTAATTGTTCAAAATTTATACTAAGTAAGTAGGTCATGAATCTACACAATGTGAATTACGTCATTGTGAAAATGTGTACGAATATGACTGATTAACGTCGTTGTTTAAAAATTGAAACCGATAGCGGGTAGCTATTTATGACGAGTACTCATACACATCTAGCGACATGGCCATTGCGTATATGCACACCATGTGCGGCTACGTAGGCGAATGCTGGGATAGTATTTTCCCCCTCAGAACCCTAACTCCGTTCCTTCCGATCCTATCCTGACCACACCCATACATACGAATGTATGTATGTATGCTGGGAATCCATGACTGTGGCAGAAGGAGATCGGAAAGCTCGAGCAGCCCGCTCTCCCCTTTGGGAAGGGAATAAAATACTTGACCCTTCCCCTTTCCAATGACGAGTAACCCGATACTACTATACACTCAATATTATTTTAAGAGAAAGAAAATGCTGGCGCCTGACAGCTTTATATTACATACATTACATAACCTTCACGCCATTCACTTGCGGGGTAGGCAAAACAATCCCTGCCTCTTATTTATTTTTCATTCACAATCTTTTTCCAGGATTTCCTATCTCCACATACCCTAGCTTCTGCAAGGTTCGTACATTGTCTCTGACATGTCCTTTTATTTTTAAAACCCCTTATCATCCTTTCTTTTATCATACATTCTACTACCTTCAGCCAAGTTTTACTGCCTTACCTCTAACTTCACCCACATATATATTTTCTTCGTTAATCTTGCGTTGTTCATTCTCTCAATGTGACCAAACAAACGTAATGTACTATTTTTATATTGATCCATCATCGTCTTTTCCTCGCCACACTCCGTCATTATAGACTCATTATTTATCTTATTCCTTCTCGTTTCACCATATGCGCTTCTCAGGACTCTCATACCTACGGCATTTATTTTTCTTTCGTGCTTTTTACATACCTATGCTTCACTTCCGTACAGTACTGACAAACACGCCATTATAGATTGCTCGTTTCACAGCTACGCTCATGATTTCGTTTCTCATTATCGTCCACATACTTCAATGACTTTCCTTCCAGTATTGACCCTTCGTCCAATCTCGCAATCCATCGTACCATCTACAGTAAACATTCTACCCAGATATACCAACTGGTGCACGATTTCACCATGCAGAGTAAATATTCTACCCTCCATTTCACCTTCACGATTGAACACCTCAATCTTAGTTTTGTTCACGTTTACCATTAGGTCCATCAAACACATCACAGACTGTATCAAACTTCCCCAGAGCAGTTTGTAGCTCATCCGCATTCTCACTTAATAAGACTGTGTCATCTGTATACACCAGAACTCGTACATTTACGTCACCAACAATTACACAATTTGTATCGGTACATGCTTGCCTAACACATTTATCCATGTATACATTGAACAACCACGGTGAAATCTCACACCCTTGTCTCACTCCTTGCTCAACATTAAAGTATTTACTCACACCTCCTCTCCCCCTAACACATGTTCGGCTATCGTTGTATACTGCCTTTATTCCGGTTATTAGACCTTTATTTCCGCCATATTCATTTAAAGACAAAATTTATATCGATTGGGGCTTGTACTTCGACAGCGCAGTTGGTTAGCGCGGTGCTCTAGCAAAGTACAGGTCGTAGGTTCAAATCCTACTCGAGGAAAACTTTTTATTTATGTATTTAATAAAATTAATAACAATTTTTAAGTAGTGGTTTAAGTGTAGGTCAAAATCAGGATATTACTTTAATGGAGAATGAACCTTGTGCTACAAGTTTACCGAGTGCAAAAATAAAAACCGAAACCGAGACAGAAAATTTTCCGAAAAGACATACTGAAGAAGATATTTTTACTCCTGAAACTGTTAGAGACGAGATTCTTATTTTCGATATGGGATTATACGGTAATAGTGTGCATGATGCGGGTCTTAAGTAATACAATTTTGAAAATTGGTCCGTGTAAACCACAAGAAAATTTTGAGAAAGACGCCAGAGGTAGGTGTTTTTTCATTTCCTGTTGTACATGTATAATGAAAACTGGTCGCAAAATACAAAGAAAACAGTTATGTTATTCTTTAAAACGTACAAGCCGTATATTGCGAACCATGTTCGTTATTTGCTGGCAGAAACGATGTGTGTTTTAAAAATGCTTGGTGCACAGGCATTAATGATTGGCAGAATCTTTAAAAACAAAATCATTTTCACGCTTGTGTAACAAACGGCATGTGGAAAAAGATAATGCGCTATATAGTATGCTACTCAATAAAGCACTACCATATGGGTAGGGCAATACTAAAAAGAATTGTAGATGTATGGGATCTTCCATTTCGTGGACATCGAGAAAGCGCAGATTCTACACGTAAAGGTAATTGTTTGACCATTATCATTCGTGAGCTAAATATGATCCTGAAGTAAGTTCAAATATCTCAGTCCAATAATTCAAAATAAACAAATTCACCGTATTGTTACAACAGTAAAACAAAATATTTTACAAAAAATTCAAGATGGTCCTTATTTTGCCAATAATTACCGATATAAATCAAGATATTGCAAAAATAGACCAATTGATATATACTGTATGCGTCAAAATATACAGTAGTGGAAAACTATGTTACTGTTATTGTTACTATTTAGTTATCGGGATGATACTGTAAATGTTCAAAATGTGCTATAGACAGTGTTCATAACGATCACGCATATTTTGAAACATTCTGGAACACAGGTTGCTTCAGAGCGCTGAAAAACGAGACGATCTTCTGACGTAATGCAGGCACAGTTTTGGATGGATATGGACAGTTGAAAATTTTCTCACTTAACATTCCCCACACATATAATTAGGTCCCACGGGAAATGATTCGTCGTGGAAAGGCCAAAAATCGTGCACAATATTCAATCCTGGCATGCCTATCTTTCTCCGTCAATCGTTGATCAACCTGTATTCGGTACGGAAATCCACCTAAGTATTTAAACAATCGTCGAAGTGATGTACTGCTGATGTTTAATTTCAGGGATGTTCGTTGAAGGCTTGGCTTTGGTGACTGCAACACCTGATTGAAGGCACGTCCATGATTTTCATTTGGATATAGCTACTGGTCTGCCAGACCTTCCCTTCCGTTGACACAATATACTACCAGGATGACGAAATTTTGTAACGATAGACAGCATAACTGTGTTGCTTGGTGCCCGCTTATTAAGGTGTTCACGATATTGTTCCGCCACTAACTTTAAACCCGGCCCGCTTTTATAACCATTTCCGTACGAGCGAAGATAATATTCCACTATAAACACTTTTTCAGTCGTGTTACACCACTAGCAATACAAAATGGTGATGCAACAACACGAAGAGGCACAGGCATGCGCATGCGGCTGCGCGAAATCCAGTACTGATAGATAGAAAACATACAAAAATGAAATATTAAGTATCAACATCACTGAATCGTTTATAGGATTTAGGAAATTACTGATCAGTCTGCGACAGGTTTCGCAGAAAAGATTCTCAATATCATTAATGAAATAGGTTTGGATATTTCCCACTTTAAAACTGTAATTTGAACTTATTCGCAATAATGCAAAGTCAAGAACAAAACTATCCCTACCAGATGTATCTTGACTTTACTGACAATAATGCTACTATTACTCAAATTAATTGCTTGCCTTTCCTGGCAATAATTAAAACATTAGAATTTATTTACAAGTCTGATATTTCATTACTCGTAAACCTCAAATCTGATCAAAAGAATTAACCGTCTAATGGTAGCTACGTCGTGTTATGTGAATGATGCAGGATTAAATGAGGTTAAGTGTTGCATCATGTGGGACAGATAAACAATGAAACTAGTCAAATGTGAATTAAAGAGCTTTACGCAATTATGGTTCAACCCGTTAATTTACTAAGTTGGGAAAGAACCACCAATTTATTAATAAATAAGTAATTGCACAAGTACATTAATAAATCAAATAACAAAAAAAAAACAATGGAAGGGTTCAATATATAACAAAACACCATTAAATTCGGTTAAAGTGTGTACAAAATTATAAAATTAAGTAACTTCACCACACTTAGACAAGAACAAAAGAAATAGGCAAGAAATTTACACGTACACAATTGTATAGTGAATAATAAGAGTACAAAATACATACGTACAATTACAATAAATTACATATAAAGAGAAATTAGTTCGTAGACAAATTATTCTATAAAACTCAATAAAACAAAGCCTTGCAAGGGAAAGGTGCAAATAAATCATAACAAAGTGACCGGTAACTTACCCGACAATTTGAGTGACTGCATTAGAAAATACAGCATACTATTCTCAGCTTACACATTCTTCTATGCAAAACAATAAGAACGTGTGCATTTAACAGTAAAGATGGAATTTTAGGAGTTTGTAATGTCACCTTTAATGTCACATTACCAAATTACGATTTATTACCAAGATATTTAAACCCATTAATTATTTTTGTATCGCGGTAACAATTGTGATTTGAAAATGTTTGTTACAATAATAAAATCTGCTCGGTCCACTACCTACAGAATAAAGAACCAACTGCGGCGTTGTGCCGCTCAATTTGGTACTTAACGATGCCTGTAGTAATGTCCCTTTAATAAGAGACATTTGTGACGTTCGTCAAAAAGTGTATACCTTTTTTGGCCACAGCATCAAACGATGGAGCGATTTGAAACTAATACAAACTAAAGCAGAAATTGATTTAACTTTGGAGACATTATGTGCTCCTAGATGGTTTTCGTGATTCAATTGAATAAAAACAATACCTATGTACAAATTTCATACCACTTTTAAAAATTTTAAGCACAATTGTGCTTACCGCTAAAAAGCAACATGTAAAAGATGAAGCGCTGACTATGAAAAACATATTGGAAGAATTTTTATTTATTTTGATACTTCAATCAGATTTAGAGCAAACTAACTTAAGAGTATATATTGGAAAACTTCGCGACAATTTTCTTTTTATAAAAAGTAGCGCAACAAAATTAGCAAAGTAATGGAAAATAACTCCAAAAAAAAATTATGAAGAACTATCTTGCCACGAAAGGCTCACAAATGAAGAAAATCGTTTTGAAGTAAAAGCATATAAAGCCAGTAATGATATAATACCTAGCCAACATAACCAGCGGGTTCACAGTATATTTCAGTTTGTTACAACCTAAAACTCTATATTCATTGAACAACGAAGAACTTAACAATAACAAAGCAAATGTACTACAACATATATTTATCACCAGGATCAAACGGTATTATTGAAGAATGTATTTCACCAAGACATTTTTATTTTATCTTTAAAAGCTTTAATTTCACCTAAAGGAGCTAAAATATTTTCATTGCATGCTTGAGTTTAACTTGTTCAGGTATGTCTGTTAAATAAGCCAATTTGGAACACCAAGAATATTTAGGTTCAAAAACACGATTTAATACGCAACCTTTCGAAAGACACTTCGATATGAAGAAACAGGTTACTGTGATGAGATTGCATCTCTTCGCATAGTTGTGCAAATATAAGCGATTTAATGGTCTAGCTTTGAAATAATTAACCATTTTAATGATTTCCTCTAATACTGTTTTGAGTTTAAGGCCTTTTGTCTTTGCTACCAATGATTGACGATGAATGAAGCAGTGAGTTGTTACAATGTTTGCGTTCTCCTTTTTACCGTATCAAACAAATCCTTTTATATTGCCAATCATTGAAAGGGCGTCATCTGTGCATACACTCACGCAAGATTTACAAGATAGACCATTTGTATTAAAATATGTGTTCATCATATCAAAGATATCTTTTCCCGTCGTAGTTTTTTCGAATTCCTTGCAGCATAAAAATTCTTCGGAAATTTCAACATCTTCAATAAATCGAGTGAAGACAAGTAATTGTGCTTTACCACTGATATCAGTTGACTCGTCCAGCAACAAACTAAATAATTTCGGTTCGATTATTTTATTTATAACTGATTTTTCAATATCAACTGATGGATGATTAATCACTATCTTTTTTATTTCTTCTTCCGCTTCAGCACCAAAAATTGTTCTCACAATACATGTACAGGTCAGGCGAGTCAAAGTTTCGCCAATAGTATGAGGCTTCATTTATTTCGCGATTATTTAGTCTAAATAACTGGTATCTTGAGCACGGTCAGCAATTGTGTATTTTTTTACAAAACATTTACTTTGTCTTTCTTGAAATTTGATTAGATCTTTGAAATATTCAAGGAGTCTCTCAGACAAGTGATCATGTTTTGTGGAGAAGTGTCGCAATAGATTACTGGGAACCATAGCTTTATTTGATAAAACCAAACCCCACACAATACATTTAGGTATGGGAATTAATTTTTCACCACACTAGGTAAATCCCATTTTGAGGTAGCTATCTTGATATAAGCGAGTTTTTACATTCTTAGTGCTTGTTTTTTGCTCAACGCTAAAAATAGTCAAATCTTCACTAATAGAGCTCTCAATTGTTGATGATTTACTAGTGCTAATTGATTCCTTAGCTTTGTTACAAGTAACCACTTCTTAATCACTAGTATTCATGATATGACATAATTAACTTCAATATTTTATTATAAAATTCAAATACAAGTTAATAATTTATTTTTTCTTGCTGTAAAGAAGAAAAATATTTGTACGTGATGCTTTTTCGTTATTGTCAGAACATAACAATAATAAAAACAACTACTTACTGCATTCAACGCGTTTAGTATTGCACTTCTGCTCGTTGCACCGGAACAGACGACTAGTACAATGAGTTTGTTTTTTTTCTAGTATGTACGTATTCCCACTTACCGAGTCACTGAGATAAGTGGCGATGTAACAAGATTAGTAGAAAAGACATAATTGAGAGTGAAAGTTATAAAAGAGAGGGAAAGTGAGACATAGTGCAATTTCAAGGTATAAGATTTTTTTCTATTATTTTTTATTGCAATCTATATATTAAAAATACAATAAGCAATACAGATAATTGATTCGAAGTGGCATGAATAGATATGATCAATCTTAACTCCAATATTTCTTAAATGTAATGAATTTAACTACTATCTAACAGAGATTGTAAAATAAACTTTACAGCTATATGAATCTAAATGGTAGGTCAGGTGGCTTAATTCTACTAACTCTTTGATCGTTATCACTATTATCTAGAAGATTTACCGCATGAGAATTTGGATGAAATTCTAATTTATGTAGATAATTTGCCCTTTGTTTCACTATGGTTTCTTTCACAGAGTCCACTTTGAGATCACTCAAAATGTCAATATTTCTTAGGAAGTAAGGTGCATCACACATAACGCGTAACACTTTGGATTGGAAGCGTTCGATTATTTGTATATTGGTATTTGCTGCTGTGCCCCAGAGTCGTAACCCATAAGTCCAGATGGGCTTAAATGCTACATTATATACGGGAAGCTTGTTACGAAGAGATATTTTGGATTTTCATGCTAGGATTGCTGAATTTCATACCCAGTTGCTTACGTTTTTTCCATCTGAGACCTTTATCAAGATGTATGTAGGTATTTCATCTCTGTAACTTGTGGTAGTGGTTCATTGTTCATAAAGACCTGAGGTACGTTGCCTCTACATATTGTAAACCTGATCTGATATGATTTGCCTTAATTTATTTTAACTCTCCACTGGTGGACAGATCAGCGGTGAAGAGCAGGTACAGGAGCGGCCCCAGAACGCTGCCCTGTGGTACGCCAGAAAGGATTTGATGAAGTTCTGTTAGTTGTTGTTCATATTTCACTTGGAAGACTACCATTTAGCTAAGATTTTAGGACAATGTAATATGGGCGAGATAGCGAGGATATTAGTTTGTAAAGGAGGCCGTCGTGCCAAACTTTATCAGAAGCTTGGCTATCGTCATGGAAAGCATTGGTGTATCGTCTAATGCTGCTCTCTAAAGCCAAACTGATGGTCTGGGATAAGATCAAGATTTTCTGCAATAGGGACGAGTCTCTTAAGGAGGAATTTCTATAGTAATTTCCCAAGTATGGGCAAGAGGCTGATATGCCTGTAAGAGCTGACGTCGTTTGGTACTTTTCCAGGTTTTAGAACTAAGATTACTTGGGCAACCTTCCACGGAGCTGGGAAATAGCCCAGTCTTAGCACAGCGTTGTATATAGTTGAAAGCATAACTAGGCCTTTACGCGGAAGTGCCTTAATAAGTTGTCCTGTAATTAAGTCGAAGCCAGGTGTCTTTTTGGGATGAAGGTTAGATTCAATCATGGTTTTGACTTCCTTGACTGTAAAGAGATCTGGTAGTGGAGACATCTGATGCGGGGCTTCTAGAGCATCCTTAAACTCCAGGTCTGCTTCAGGAGTGCTTGACGACGGTAAGGGTTTGAATACTTCCACTAAATATTGTGCAAAAGCGTTTGCCTTTTCTGAGTCAGTGCGCCCAGCTGTCATCCTCTTTACGTATAGGAGGCACTGGAAGTCTTTGATGTTTTATTCTTTTGGTCGCACTCCATAATGAGTAATTCGTTTCATCTGTAGCTGTAAGGTTTTCAAGATATTCTTGGAAGCTTTTGTTTTTAAGATTGCTGATTAAGCTTTTTAGTTCTATAGAGGCTTGATTGTATCGTGTTTTGTCTGAAGGATATCTGGTGGATTGCCAGATTTTCCTAAGACGTCTCTTCTCAGCGATTTTCTTTTTAACAGATATTGGACAGCATTTTTGTATACTGTTAGTTGGAATCACAGGTGTGGTAGCCCAAGCTGAGTCCTGGTAAGGTTTAAGATGGCAACTTCTAGGTCTACGACGGTTTTTAATGGGACACTCAAGTTTAGTTGATCGTCACTAGGCTTCTGAAGGATGACCAGTCTGTTCTGTTGTTGAATAGCTTAACTGGCTTCTCTTTTCGATGATTGTAGCACTCACAGTGGCTATCACAGGAGTATGGTCAGAGGATATGTCCAAACATGAATATGTCCATATATCCTGGGGTGATACCTTTGTAACGAATAAGTCCAGTAAGTCCGGAAGTTTGCGAGGGTCAGTTGGCCAGTATGTAGATTCGTATGTTGATAAATGGTTTAATTTAAGTTCTTGCATGACCTGAAACAGAGCTCTGCCTCTACCTGGGGGAGAAAGGCGAGAATCCCAGTAAGTATTTTTAGCATTGGAGTGTCCCCCAGCCAGAAATCTGTTGCCGGGCGACCGAAAGTAGGAGACGAAACCCTCCTTGTTGGCGGGATAATCTGGAGGACAATAAACTGCGGACAAAACAAGGGGACCATGCCAGTCAGTAATCTCCAGTGATGTTGCTTGTAGATAGTTTTCTTTGAATTGAGGAAGCTTGTGATATTTGATATGATCATTGATTATTATGGCAGTACCACCTTTAGCATGTGTTTCTGAATCTGGATTATTAGTAGAGTACACAGTATAATTTGGTATCTTAAACTGGCTTCTGCTGGAGAAGTGAGTCTCAGATATTAATAAGATATCAATGCTGTTGTATATCAGAAATGTAGAAATTTCCTGTGTGTGGTTATGGAGACCATTGGCATTCCTAAGGGCTATCTTATACATTGGAGCTATTATTATTTTTAGACATTTCTTTTCTCAGAACTCTGATCTCAGTTGTGAAGTTATTAATGATTTGTTGTTGGGCGTTAATGGTTTGCTGTAACGACACTATTATAGAGGTTAAATCTCCTATTTGTTGTCCGGGAACATGAGTGTTTGTGTACTGAGATTGAGGTATTTGAGATATAACTTGTTTTTGGGATGATTGAGGAGATACGTAGGTTGGTTTAGGATGTGTGGTAAGTTTTGATGTATAGGGACGCTTTTTTTGACAGGATCTGCCCACCGTTGACTTGGATTTGGGTTTACACTATGTGCAGATGGCTGTTGAGCTAGTAACGGGTATGTGGATGCTTGAGTGGGTTGCTTTTGGTTGAAAGTAGAGTAGTTTAACCTAGCTTGATTAAGAAATCTTCTATACAGAATATCCACGTAAACGTTACAGCCTTTACAGTTGGCAGGATGTGTACCTCCACACAGAACACATTTTGCTGATTTACCGTCAATGCGGTTTTTCGAGCAGTTTCGATAATCGTGCAGTTTTGCACATTTAACACAGCGGGGGGTCTGGTGCATGTTTCTGGTGTGTCCAAAGCACTGACAGTTCTTCCACTGCGGAATTTGAGGTTCTTCAAAAACTATGATAACAGTTTCAATATTTTTAATTTTAAATATATCTTTATCGTTTGGACTACGATTAAGATCAACAAGTTTTTCTTTTGTTTGGTTTCTCTGTTGATAACGTTAGTAATGTTTATTACTCCTTGGCCTTCTGTGGCAAGAGCTTCTTTGATAAAGTTTACATCTGTGGAGTGATGCATGTGTTTCAAAACAACTCTGAAACTTGCAACTTTGTGTTTGTCTAATACATCCCTAATTTTTTTGGTTTTCAACACTTTTTAGTTGTAGTTTAACTTTATTGCCTTGCATTAATTGGTAGTTGTAATCATTTTTCTCAATGTGGGAGTTAATTAGGTTTAGTAAGGGTTGGATTGCTGTGACGTAGTGACGAATGAAAGGAGGTACATGCGGAGTGATTTCTTTTTGTTTGGTGATTGATTGCCCTGAGGGACCTGCAACGCCTAAAACCAAATACTTATTCTTAGTCAGTATTTCGGACGTTGTTTGTTTGGCTTTGCGTGGGGGTGGGCTAGAATCTGGTCGCCTTTTCTTTGATCTTCTAAACTCTTGGAAGTCATTAAGGGTAAGTAACTGACATGGAGTCTAAAGTGTATTTATTTAATTCTAAGTGTAATGTTGCAGCATTTTGACTAAAATATGTTTGAGGTACTGATATAGGGGTAAGGGGATTCATGTGTCCGTCTGGCATTTCTGTGGACATGAGTTCAGTTCGAGTAGGATTTTCTAGCGCAGGGGTTAATTCGGTCATGGGAGTATATTGCAGTCGTGCTGGTGGCAGAACGGGGTTGAGCTGTACTTGATAGCCTTGCTGGGGTGCAGGCTGAGATGCCAATGATTGTTGAGGCGGTGGCCATTTGATTCCTTGCGGTGGTTGTGATTGTACCCATTGCATTTGTTGGGGATTATTAAACATAGGATTATGATAACTTGCAATTTGTTGCGGATAATATTGGTTGGAATTTGCTAAATAATTAGCATTATTGTTATTATTATACATTCTGACCTAACTTGTTACACTTCAATATAAATATTTTTAGATAAATTATTAAAAGGTTTCACCAAATAACCAGCTGGAGCCAGAGATATGGCGCAGTCACCGACGCCGTGCGATACGGGACCTGGAGTGCACTCGCTTATCACACAACGACCACACTCCTCAAGCTACAAAACAAAACTTAGGATATATGATTGGTAAATGAAACAGTAAACCATAGAAGTAAATAAAATAGAAACATAAAAAACATGGAAGTGTAATAAAAAACCAATATTCGTTTTTTATAATTATTTATTTAATTTAATTTAATACTTTAATTCAATTATTTTAAGTAATTTTAATTTAATTATTTAAAAATTTCGCGCCATCCTTGAGGCGCACTTGCGGCACCCACTTTAAGAACCACTGGTATAAACAGTAAGCTAGATATCGATAAATATAAACTTAGTGTACTTCGATAAACAACTTAAAAGTTTGTAGTGTTTCGTTAGTTAAAAAAAACAGTTCAAATATATTTATGAATGAACGCACTTCCAAAAAACACATCCGCCAATCAAAAAGCAAGTAAGTTCCATTTTAGTAGTTAGTTAAGGAGGACCTTCGAAATAGTACTGCGAGGGGGGGGCGGCTGCATTTTTCCGTTACGCCACTGCTTTAATAATATAGTTTCCTTCGCCTAGATTTTAGTTTCCAAAAATTTATGTTACAGAATTTCAGATCAGATGTCTTCAAATGCACATAAATATAAATTTATTATACAAAAATAATTTATACTCATATTTCATTTATTAATAAATGATAGTAGTTATATTTTAATTATTAGATTAGTTGGTAGGCCACACAGAAAACTACTCTATTAAGTTTCGTGTCTATCTTAACTTTGTAATCTTTAGAATTGCTAGTTTATGTTAAATGTTGAGAGTCAAAGGTATAAAGGCAAGGAAACTTTCTTTAAATTGAATTAATAATACAAAAAATAAAAGTATGTATTACAATTATACATCATATGCAGCCTTCCCCATATGTGTAATCTAATTCTAATGAATATTCATAAACCACATGGTTCATAATCCGTCTAAACTTTAGAACTTGCCATATACATTTAACAAAACCATTAGGTTTAAATTAAAAAATAAAATGTCACTATAAATTTATTATTTAACTACAGGGCTAGACATCCGTATAACGTAATCTTTTCTATAAATGGTTAAAGACTGATTAAAAGATTAATGTAAAACACCTTATAAATCCTTAAAGTGAAATAACGCCAAGAACGTGTGTTACATGGATCGACAATAAATTCTATGCCACAAGCCTGAAGCACCCGCTAATGCTGATGCGTTTGGTCACGTAGATACGAAAAAAATCTTTTGTAGCTTAATTTTATTCCTTTCATCACCATTTCATGTATTATTTTCATTTCTTTTTGGGTCACTATTAATATTAATTACTCAATACGGATAACTTCCACAAGTTTGAAGTAGTTATAAATATTCATTCTAGAGAAAGATTTTGAATCATATGAAGTGATGTATTTAAAAGTTAAATAAATTTCTATAAGTTATTTAGGATGCAAGTAATTAATGGAAGATTTGAATAAATTCTTTAATTACAGTGTTCCTACACATTACCATAAAGAAAAAAATTTGGTTATTGAGACAAGGGATAAGATAATGACATTTATCAAAAGGCTTTCAATATTTTTTGGCAAATAAATATTAGGTATGTCGAATTACGTAGATAATAAATAAAATAAAATAATAAATAATAATAATAAAATAAAAAAAATAAAAACTCTTAATGTTGCCAAATATTATCCCATTTTCATTTATGTTAATTGCCAAATATGTTCTTAATGTAAGTTTTCTGCATAACGCACATTTTGATAATTTCATCTTGAACGTATGACTTTTACTATACAATTTACTATGCAGTGCAACAAGTTCTCCATTGTTTATTTTCTAGTTACTACTGGTAGAGTGAAATTTCGATTGAAATGTTCATATATATATATATATATATATATATATATATATATATATATAATAAGCTAACTTTCGCTTATGGTTGTTGTTTAAAAAGGTAAGTTAGAGTTGCAACTCAAAAGCAGTGATTAAAAATGGTGGTAGTGCATCTGATTAATCTTAAAATTATCTATTAAAAGCCTCTTTAAGATTCTACTGTATTTTTAATAACTAACGAGCCAACGTTGATTGAAAATTTTAACGATTTTCAGTTCTCAAATAAATCGAAACTTGGCAACAATGGTCAATTTTCTTACCGGGTTCTAAATCTTCTGCCCAAATTTGCAAATTTAACCAATTTTGTATCTCTTATTATAACCTGCACACACACACACACACACACAACATATATATATATATATATATATATATATATATATATAATATATATATATATATATATATATATATATATATATGTACAGTGTGCAAAATTTGCTTAACAAACGGGACTTTTCTTCAATATTACGTTCTGGAAAAATTCTTTCTGTAGATGAGTTTTGCTTGTCCTAAAACTTATTTAACACCAATCAGATCAAGGTTGGCATGCATACGATACAGGGTAGAACATAAAACATATTTTGCAAAGTGCATTTTCAGTTCGTATGTAAATCTGATTAGCCTTAGCTAGAATAAATTATTTCTGAATATATATATATATATATAAATATATATATATATATATATATATAATATATATATACCGGTGGTCGTAAAGTAAGGAATAAATTCAATATCTCGTAAAGCACAATTTTTTCAAAATCGTTCGAACCGTCCATTTTATATTTTTCGGGGCATATTTTGCGAAAAAAAAATTTTATACTGGGTGTCAAAAAGATTTGTCTAAAAAATTTTTTTTCAAATTGCTATACCTAAGTCCAAGCGTTTTGAAGTTATTCGCATTCAAAATTTAAAAATTGAAAAAGATCATGAAGAAAACGAAAATAAAATAATTTTTATAACGTTTTATTATATCGAAAACAAAGATTCATAAACTTAAAAATAATTTTATTTCAGTAAATGTTCGAAATGTCCTCCGTTAGTCAACTGACAATAGCCTAATCGATCTACAAATTCATGCTGCACATTTCGAACCATTTCGGGCGTTATTCGACGTATTTCTTGACGGATGCGTTGTTTTAAATCATCTAGATTTGCCGGTTGGCTTTTAAATACCTTGCCTTTAAGGTATCCCCATCAAAAAAAGTCTAGTGCTGTTAGATCGGGTGATCTTGGTGGCCACTCAATGACACCGCTCCTTCAATCCACCTGTTTAAAGTGTCGTGCAAATAAGTTCGAACTACCACAGCAAAATGAGCACCATCTTGTTGGAACCAGATGTTATGGTGTGGCAAATCCGAACGTTCTATCTCAGGAAAAGGGTAGCCAGAGCTGGAACAAGTTCCTCTTCTAGAAAACTCAGGTATCTCTCACCTGTTAAATTTTCTTCAAAGAAGAAAGGCCCGATAATAATGTCACCAACAATGCCAGCACACGTTTATTTTCGATTGAATTATGTATGTCCTTTCATCCAGTGTGGATTTACATCGGACCAGTACCGATAGTTCTGGGTATTTACGTCACCATTCAAGCTTCATCGGAAAAAGTATATTTTTCACTAAATTTGGATTCTCAAACACATATTTTGCAAAAGCTCACAAAATTCAAGGCGCCTCTCAAAGTCTGCTTCAAGAGTTCTTGATGAACTTGCTTCTTATAAGGCTGGTATTTATTCGTTTGCAGTATTCTTAGAACACTTGTTTTCCAATATCCATGTCCTTTGCTACCTGCCTAGATACTACATGCTGATTATCTTGAACCGCAATAAGACTTCTAACTGCTTATTTTCATCAACTTGAGGACGACCATATCTAGAACATCTCTACATGACCGAATTGACTAAACTTCTGCTCAATCTTGCTAACTGTCGATTGCGATATTGGCGGACGATTGGGGTATTTTGATTAAATAAGTCACAAACTTGGCTGCGTTCTAACTCGATTACCGTAGCCAATCATCATCAAGATTTCTATGCGTTGTGCTCAGTAAGCGCATATTAATGTAATCTAGTGTTAAAAACCAAAATATACTTTGAAAAACTAGTGAAACGTTACGAAAATACACAGAACTGTTAACGATAATAACTTTAATAAGACCTAAAAACTAGTGAAACGTTACGAAAATACACACAGAACTGTCAACGATAATAACTATTGACATTAATTATTCTTTTGTTTGCGTCATAAATCCAAAGCCTACTATTGGCTAGAATTGTAAGGGCAATCCAAAATGCAATAAAAATTGTTCAACTAAAAAAAAAAATTTTTAGCAAAGGTTTGAGAACTTGTATAAAATTTTTCAAAATATGCAAAAATTAAATCGACGGGTCCGAGCGATTTAAAAAAAAATGTGCTTTACGAGATATTGAATTTATTCCTTACTTTACGACCAGGTATATATATAATTTTAATAATAATCGGTGAAAATTAAAAATCATTTAATTAAATACATTGCTATGCTATGATAAAGTAGCTGAAAATCGTCCAGTAAAACAATATTCTACCGCATTGTCAAATATTAAGTTTAATTATTGCATTTATCAATCTTAATAAGTTCGTTTTGCTTTGATAATTACTGTAGAAGTGGGTTTAGAAGAGTTTCTAAAATGTATTCCACTGAAGATAGAAACGACATGTTGTTTTGCTACTCTTCATGCGAACGTGATCAGCAGAGCTAGTTATACTTTCAAACTTATATGGAACGACGTTAATCGCATAAGCGTATTTTTGGTAAAATGGAAGAAAATTTAAAATGTATTGATCCTTTACCAAACGGAAGGATGTAAAAAATTTTAACGTTGAAACTGAAACCAATGTTTTGGCATATTCGGATTTCAAACTAACCGCGTCTATTAAAAATCGCCACCATGTAAAATACTTTATATGTAACTGATTTATAGGAAACACTAGAATATGCTAATTGGTTTATTCGAAATTTTAAACAGATCAAAATTTTTCATATAAAATAATTTTCACCAATGAAGCAAAATTCACTAACAATGAAAGGTTAATAGAAAAAACCATGTGTTTTGATCTGTATGAATCGACATCTACAGTAGAAAGACGGGATCAACAAGTTTTGTCTGTAAATCTTGGTGTCGAATTCTTAACAAAAATCTTGGACCTTATATCGACAACCAAATTTGAACGCAGAAGTCTACGAAAAATTTTTAATTACAAATTTGGAAGAAATGCTGAACCGTTGAATACAAATCTACAATATTTTCATCAAGATGGAACTTCAGCACATAACTCGATTAGAGTTATGAATTACTTGAATGAAAGATTTCCAAATAGAATTTCAACACGTGGTACAATTTTTGAGATCAGATTGCACTGTTAAATTTTTTTGTGAGAACAATAAAGACAAGGTGTACAAAGAACCAACTGATATAAATAATTTAAAAGAAAAAATTTCTATTGCTATTAATTCTGTAGGAAAAGCCACGTTCGAAAAGTTCAAAACAACATTATTAAACGTTGTCAATTTGTGTACAGTGTCCCAACGATAGAGTAAAGTAAGTTTATGCTTAACTAGAATTATTTGTGTAAATATTGTATGGACCATGGGGTAGAGGTAAAAGTGTGCATTTTTAAAATATTGGAAGTTATACAGGTGTGCCAGAAAAGCAGGACGTGAAAAGTATGATTTTTTAAATAGAACACCCGTATTTGATTTTAGTTTTTAATTCTACGTGTCCATACAAACATATTTTGTCATACAAAAGATTGGCTGAAAGTTTTAGTTCTTGAGATATTCGCGTTTAAAGATTATTATGGTCATTTTCGTGGGGTTGATGAATGGGCAATTGTTCCGTTATTTCACAATAAAAAATTGATATTTCGTGTGAAAATGAGTGATATTATACTAACGTTTAGACCGAGTAGTATTTCTAATTTTCTCAACAGGGTGTTTGTTATAACCATTCAAATTTGAAAATTCTCAAATTAAAAAAATCAGTTTTTTAATTGCACACTATATATTTTTATTTCATTTTATTCGGGATTAAAAATCTATCATTTTTGTTAAATATATCCTATACCTATTTTGATAGTTTTCGAGGAATTTCGATTTTTTCACACTAGCTACTTTATTTTCGATAACATTGCATTGCATGGATCTTGGTAGCCATGGAAAATAATAATTGCGTTACTAAGATACAAAGGTTTTCTACTTGTCAAAATAAACACATATTAAATTTGTCGTTTTCGCATTTAACTTGTTATCAATTGTTGTATCAATTATGGATTATTCGACAAATGAATTAATTGATATGATATACGTGTTGGGCGAGGCTGAAAAACCCTTTATTGGCACAACGAATCTACAAATGAAATATGAACGTCGAATACCTACTACTGTTAAATGAAATGTAAACTTTCACCATTAACACTCATAATAAAATACTTATCTTTTTGGGATTTTTAATGGTGTACTTTAAATTATACAATCTAAACGTTTCGATAACACTTACAGTTATCTTCGTCAGTAGTAATGTTTGTTAAAATTGTTAAAGATGTAGTAAACAATTTTGTCAAATTGAAAAATTCAAACATAAACATAAGCCTGCTATAAATATAACAGTTTGAGAAACGTATAAGCCAACTATAAAATTGTAGTAAAGAATAACTAGGTCATTAAAATTAAATATTGTTAAACTGCCTCAAAGATGACAAACCAGAACACTCTACGACGAAAGCTAACGATGAAATGCCAGCCAAAACACATTTAACAAAATTTAATCGAGTTATGATGTAAGTGTAAAGTTGTGAAAACTTCAATTTTAAAATGATGCATTCACAAATCCAAACATTACATCAAAAATAACCCAGTTAAACCTAACAAAGAGATATCTTTATCAATAATTGGAAGTGTTATTAACAATGAAAAGCACAATGCAGAACGTTCTTTGTAATTTTTAATTTCAATTTATTTCAACTACTTATGTTAAATTATAGTGCTGTAAATTTAAATATAATTGATAAAGCATTTGCTTCAAGGTCTAGGAAAACACAGCAAACCTAGACATACCAAAAGTTGAAAACAAATTAAAATCAAGGCGTATCATTATGCTCTTTTAATTATAAGATGCCAAAACCTATTTAAACGGAGATTTTCTTCTTGTCTATTAAAATTATTCGGTGTTTATATATTTCAATAGCTTCACGTTGCAAACGAACATAATAATGGGTTTATCTTGACAATATTTTCAATGTTTATGTTTGAATTTTCACATTTGACAAAATTGTTTACTACATCTTTAACAATTTTAACAAACATTACTACTGACGAAGATAACTGTAAGTGTTATCGAAACGTTTAGATGGTATAATTTAAAGTACACCATTAAAAATCCCAAAAAGATAAGTATTTTACCTACTACTGTTGGCTTGGAAAATTTGATGGATAGATTTGATTCTAGCGGTAGTGTTAAATACTTCAAACGTAAAGTTGTTAATAAAAGGCAGCTAATGAAAAAAGAACTTGAAATATTATTAAATATTCAAGAAAATCCCCAAGTGAGTTCTAGAACATTAGCGACGATATGTGATACCTCCAAATCGAACGTGAATCGAACAACGCTGAAGTATAAGTACCATCCCTATCACATTGAGCTTCATCAAGACGCAATGTTGAATAATTATTGAATTACTGTTTCTCATTAATAAAAACTGTTAATATTCTCGCTTAGGTGGTTTGTTTTATTTCGTCGCAATTGTTTTCCATGGCTACCACGATCCACAATAATGTTATAGTATCGTATGTAACGTAGCTAGTGAGAAAAATCGAAATTCCTCGAAAACTATCAAAGATAGATATAGGATATATTTGACAAAATGATAGATTTTTAATCCCGAATAAAATGAAATAAAATATATAGTGTGCAATTAAAAAACTGATTTTTTAATTTGAGAATTTTCAAATTTGAATGGTTATAACAAACACCCTGTTGAGAAAATTAGAATACTACTCGGTCTAAACGTTAGTATAATATCACTTATTTTTCACACGAAACATCAATTTTTTTATTGTGAAATAACGGAACAATTGCCCATTCATCAACCCCAAAATGACCAAATAATCTTTAAACGCGAATATCTCAAGAACTAAAAACTTTCAGCCAATATTTTGTATGACAAAATATGTTTGTATGGACACGTAGAATTAAAAATAAAATGTCACTATAAATTTATTATTTAACTACAGGGCTAGACATCCGTATAACGTAATCTTTTCTATAAATGGTTAAAGACTGATTAAAAGATTAATGTAAAACACCTTATAAATCCTTAAAGTGAAATAACGCCAAGAACGTGTGTTACATGGATCGACAATAAATTCTATGCCACAAGCCTGAAGCACCCGCTAATGCTGATGCGTTTGGTCACGTAGATATGAAAAAATCTTTTGTAGCTTAATTTTATTCCTTTCATCACCATTTCATGTATTATTTTCATTTCTTTTTGGGTCACTATTAATATTAATTACTCAATACGGATAACTTCCACAAGTTTGAAGTAGTTATAAATATTCATTTTAGAGAAAGATTTTGAATCATATGAAGTGATGTATTTAAAAGTTAAATAAATTTCTATAAGTTATTTGGGATGCAAGTAATTAATGGAAGATTTGAATAAATTCTTTAATTACAGTGTTCCTACACATTACCATAAAGAAAAAAATTTGGTTATTGAGACAAGGGATAACATAATAACCTTATTTATTAAAGGCTTTCAATATTTTTTGGCAAATGAATATTAGGTATATCGAATTATGTAGTGATCAAAATAAAAAAAAAAACAATAAATAATAATAATAAAATTAAAAAAATAAAAACTCTTAATGTTGCCAAATATTATCGCATTTTCATTTATGTTAATTGCCAAATATGTTCTTAATGTAAATTTTCTGCATAACGCACATTTTGATAATTTCATCTTGAACATATGACTTTTACTATACAATTTTCTATACAATGCGAACAAGTTCTTTGTTTAGTTTCTAGTTACTACTGGTAGAGTGAAATTTCGGACTGAAATGTTCATAATCAAGTGTCAGGCCGCAGAAAAACTAAAAGTATTATAAAAAATTGTACAAAATATAATAATTGAAAGGTAGTTTACAAGTAGGAAAAAATTCAGAAATAATTGATTCCAGCTAAGGCTAATCAGATTTACATACGAACTGAAAATGCACTTTGCAAAATATGTTTTATGTTCTACCCTGTATCGTATGCATGCCAACTTTGATCTGATTGGTGTTAAATAAGTTTTAGGACAAGCAAAACTAATGTACAGAAATAATTCTTCGCAGAACGTAATATTGAAGAAAAGTCCCGTTTGTTCAGCAAGTTTTGGCACACACTGTGTATATATATATATATATATATATATATATATATATATATATGCAGGGTTATAATAAGAGATACAAAATTGGTTAAATTTACAAAGTTGGGCAGAAGATTTAGAACCCGGCAAGAAAATTGACCATTGCTGCCAAGTTTCCGATTTATTTGAGAACTGAAAATCGTTAAAATTTTCAATCAACGTTGGCTCGTTAGTTATTAAAAATACAGTAAAATCTTAAAGAGGCTTTTAAGAGATAATTTTAAGATTAATCAGATGCACTACCACCATTTTTTAATCACTGCTTTTTGAGTTGCAACTCTTAACTTACCTTTTTTAAACAGCAACCATAAGTGAAAGTTAGCTTATTAAATTCCTTATTTTTATATATATATATATATATATATATATATATATCTAATTTTAATAATAATCCGTAAAACTTCAAAAATTAAAAAAAATCATTTAATTAAGTACATTGCTATGGCTATGATAAAGTAGCTGAAAATCGTTCAGTAAAAACAATATTCTAACGCATTGTCAAACATTAAGTTTAATTATTGCATTTATCAATCTTAAAAAGTTCGTTTTGCTTTGATAATTACTGTAGAAGTGCGTTTAGAGGAGTTTCTAAAATATATTCCACTGAAGATAGAAACGACATGTTGTTTTGCTACTATTCATGCGAACGTGATCCATACAGAGCTACCGAGTTATACTTTCAAACTTACATGGAACGAAGAAATATTTTTTTGTTAAATTCAACATTTAATTCTGCAAATAAAATCATACTTAGTATTTTTTCGATTCGGCACCAGTTTTTGAAATATTTTGCATTAACATAAACGACTACATTATTGAGTAATAACCAAATTAAATAAATCAGAGATTGCTTTGCATTTGACAGTTAAGTATCTTATGTTTGCTAAAATAGTTGCATTTACGCGTGTTTTGTAATTCATTGTTTGTGTCTAATTATTACTGTGAAAAAATGAATTATTCCAAACGAGAACTGGTCGATATGCATTTATGTTCTGGTAATACTAATCGCAATGCTCGTGCAGCTGCTCGACTTTATGAACAAAGATTTCCACATCATACTACGTTTAGAACCGTTCATCGTAATTTGTTAGAGTATGGAAGTTTAAAAGGAAAGAAAAATTCCGGACGAAATGCTCGTGTACCAGTTGAAATTGAGGAACAAATTTTAGATAGAGTTTATGAAAATTCATCAATTACGCGTGAGTTAGGTTTAGAATTTGGTGTGTCGCATAACAAGTCTTGGAAAGTTTTACGAGAACAAAATTTACATCCCTTTCACCTACAAAAAGTATTATTATTGCCTACTGACCATCCTCGTCGAATGAATTTTTGCGAATGGTTTTTAAATAAAAATTCTGAAGATGTACAATTTGTTAGAAACTTATTGACCACTGATGAGTGTATTTTTTCCCGAAATGGAATAATAAACTTGTATAATTCCCACAAATGGTTGGATAAAAATCAGCATCCAACTGTAGTTACAGCTCACCAACATAGATTTAGAGAAAATATTTGGATAGGTATACTAGACGATCACCTAATCGGACCTATCCGTTTTCCTCAAAGACTTACTGGCGAATTCTATTTAAATTTTTTGAGAGAAGATTTGACAGAATTGTTTGACGACGTACCCTTAGATGTTAGAATGAACATGTATTTCGTGCATGATGGTGCACCACCACATTCTACACGAAACGTAAGAGAATTTTTAAATGCATGGTTCCCTGGACGCTGGATTGAACGAGGAAGTGAAGTACCGTGGTTGGCACGATCGCCAGATTTAAACCCATTGGATTTTTTGTGTGGGGGTATCTGAAAATTCGTGTCTATTCTGTTCAATTGATAATCGAGAGCAACTTTGGAATCGCATATAGATGGTATGCGATGAGATTAGGGCTATGCCACAAATTTTTCAACGTATTAGGTTTCATTTGCTAAGAAGAATACAAGCTTGCATTCAAAAGGAAGGAGGACATTTTGAACAATATGTATAAAAATATTTATTATTTTATTTTTGATTCCTTCAATATCTTTTTAATAATGTACCTAATAGTTAACTGCGTTATTTTTTGTAAAATAAAACAAGTTTTGATATTTATTGAATAATGTGGTCGTTTATGTTAATGCAAAATATTTCAAAAACGAAAAAATACTAAATATGATTTTATTTGCAGAATTAAATGTTGAATCTATCAAAAAAATATTTCTTCAAAAAAACCAGGGCCGTGCGTTTTTTTACTTAAACTGATTAACTTAAAATATTCTACGCCACTGGATGGAGTCAGTTGGCTCAGACTCACCTGACTAATTGTATTTACGAAACGTATACTTTATTGAAGTCGCTAGGGCCAACGACTGATGTCTGAGGTTGCTAGGATACATTTGCTATTGTTCAACTTGTTGAAATAATATTAACGTCAGATTTTTGCTCAATAAAATTTCCTATTTTTGTACAATGCAGCAACATTACTTTTTCTGAGATAGTAAAATGACCGATATGATAACAGTTTACGTCCAACAAGATTTTAATGCATGCGCTGCAGCAAGAAGTTATGCAGAAATTTATCCTAACCCCAAATTGTTTTCATGTCTAATTAGCAGATTAAGGGAAACCTGAAGTTTTCGCCACAAGAAGGTGTATGGACGACCTAAGGCAGAGGAAGTGAAAACTTATGGCCTCCACGGAGTCCAGATTTTTAAATCCTATCGTTTATTATTTCTGAGGATGTATTAAGTCATTAGTTTATACTGGCCCTACTGTTAATAAATTGCGGAAAAGAGAGCGGGATATATTATTCAACAGAACCGTTCATTCTTCTCAGTTGGAAAAATTTATTGAAAAGATGTAGAAAATGTATTGAGGCAAACGGCGGACATTTTGAACGTCAAACTTGAAATGAAGCGTTTCGTATAATTAGATAACCATTGAACACTTTTTTCATTTTGTTATTTTTAAATGTTGGCTATCATTCATGTTGTCATGTTTTTGTGTTTAAATACTACCTGAATACCTTTATTCAACTTTTTGCAATTTTAAGAAGAAATCATAATATTTATCCTTGTTTTATGGTGTTTGTGGATAGCAGTCAAACACGTCAATAAACTAACTTTTCTTTTAGATAATTTGTATGCATCATCACCTTTAGATGCGTTTTTCTCGGAAACCGTTGGCCCTAGCGACTTCAATCAGGTATACCTTTCTTAACGAGAAAAGATAGGGAAAGAGATTTTTGTAGTCCAAAATAACATACAGGGTGGAACAAAAAAGTTGTAACGGTTTAAAGGGATCAATATCGTCGCCGGTGGCGTCCTCTAGAAGATACACCTAAATTGATAATAAATTTGAATTTGTTATCCCGAAAATCCCCCTTATAAGAAAATTCATGAAATTAACTCGAAGTAGTCGAAAGATATTAAAGGAAATGTGATTTATTTTTTCGACTTTGACACCTAACCGACCATCAGGTCAACCTAATCTCCTCCGACCCAGGGAAAGGCCGATTTATTTGGTCACCACTTCCAATTCACTTTCCGATCCCCAGATGATTCCCAATTCAATAACCGGTTCAAGACACTCCTTGAAGGTCGCCTCGAAGAATTCAACCTTAACCTTCCTCAAATCCAACTCGACAACGAGAACCCCTTTTATGCTTCCATCACGTCCGATCAGGTCCACACTTATTTCAAACAAGAAAAAAATTCTGCCCCAGGTCATGACGGCCTAAATCGAAAAATCCTCCGTCATTTACCCGACCCAGCCCTCCGATTACTCTCCAACATCTACAACCAATGCTTGATCCTAACCTACTTCCCGAAGGACTGGAAATCGTCCTCCACCGTCATGATACCCAAACCCCACGACGACCGAACCTCACCCTCCTCCTATAGACCAATTTCCCTCCTGAGTTGTCTCGGAAAATGCTTTGAGTAGATTCTAGCTAGGCGACTCAGGGACCACCCCGAATTTAACAGCCTCCTTCCCAACAGCCAATTCCGCTTTCGTCCCAACCGAACGTGTTACGATCCCTTGAAGCTGCTTACAGAGACCACCAGAGCATTAAATCACAAGCAATGCAATCTGGCTGTGTTTCTGGACATTAATCAAGCATTCGACAGGGTCTGGCACGCTGGTCTTCTGCACAAGATCCGTAACCTCAACATTCCCGACCCCTTCTGCAAACTCCTACTCTCGTACAATCGGTCTGTTCGGGTCAAACCTTCTCAGATACTTTCAAACCTACAGCAGGCGTACCGCAAGGTTCTGCCTTAGCCCCGATCCTCTATATTATCTTGGCATCCGACATTCCCGAGTCAGACAACCCGGAGTAGTCGTTGCGCAGTTTGCGGATGACACCGTCTTCTGGACGGTTAATCGGAACAGCGAAACGGCCTCCCGCCTCATATCGAAAACCCTACGGAACTTCTCCAACTGGGCGGACCGGTGGATAGTCTCCGTCAATCCCACCAAAACCCAAACAATCCTCTTCTGACATCCTAATTACATCGAAGATAAGTTCCCAGAGCTTGCCTCCAGAAATGTTTCACTCACCCTAAACCACACAACTCACAACTCACACTCTAAGATGAAGTCACCTACCTATGGATCCTCTTGACTAGAACCCTCACTTGGCTCCCCGATGTAAAAAGAATACTCAATAGGATTAGAAACCACGCAAACCTACTGGGCGCCATCCGGTGTAGAATCAAGGGTTGCCACCCTAAAACATTTCAACACACCTACAAAACATACATCCGCCCTGTTATGGATTTCCGAGCACCCATATACACCAATATAAACACCAATCACCTTTCCTCCATTACCTTCTGTGAAAGCCCAATTTTTAGACGCATACATAGGTTACACCTCAGGTACCCCCTAGCGAGGAGATAGAAGAATCCCTAGATAACATCCCATATGCCTTCCACATCCACAATTCGATGACGACCTAGCATGAAACCGGACAACGAATCGGATTAAACACACTAAGCACGCTACACCCCACTAAACAACACACACTTAACCAATTAACCCATTATTAAATGTGCCAATAAATCTATATCTTTTTTTATACCAAAAATAACCACCTCATAACCATCTCATGATTGTAAACTATACAATAACACAAACAAGCATGGCTTGACCAGGGCTGAAGAGCAGAATGACTCCTGAACAGTCTACGACTAATATTTATATATATATATATATATATATATATATATAAGCTACAAATAAGTGATTACTAACCATAAGCATGAGCATACCAACAAAAAAAGCAATTAGCAGTGAGCAGAATATATGGCGAAAATGAACCGGGCTGACTTCAAAAGGAATATCACATTTTGGCATTTGCATTAGCTTGGCGCGGAGGAGAATCAACTTACTGCAAAACTACTTATTTCGTATCTGAAATTGAAAATAATGGAAAAGAAACTGGACGTTTCGAAAACGACACAAGACGGTGACAACTAATTATGTGACAACAAATGGATTACATCTAATATTTTAGAACAAGTTATTTGCCCAGTTTATCGTATTTAAAATGTTAATGGAGGAACGACGCGCTTCTATACCAAATCCATTTTCGATTAAGCAAAATTCTAAATGTTGGTATAAGAATGCGCCTATTCGAATCAATAAAATTCTCAAATGAACTAAATGCTCAAAGCAACGCATTGGAAGAGATGTTAAACGTGTTAAAATTACAAATCAGTCAAATCGAGCGGCAGCAGTTAGCGAATTAAGTAAAAATGGAATTGAAGAACAAGCTCTAATAATAATAAGAGGACACAGTGACAATCAATAAAACCATACCTACAAGTTGACAAAGAGGATCATTCAAGCATTATTCAATCGATTCGTTTGAAAGTTTGATAAAAGTGTGGTTGGCGGTGGATTTGTGTTGATGCTATATTTCTTTTAATGCAAAAGAATTAATACAAAAACTACTTGGTAGCGGCTGTATTTTATTATGGTATTGGTATTAATTTCTATGGAATTTAAAGCAATAAGGATATTCAATCTCGTGAACTTTCTACATTTAATTGAACAATGATATAGGTATAAGTACTTTACACACTAAATCGGATTATTTAAGAAAAGGAAATATTTTCTGAACGCCCGAAAGGGGAGCATTTCTAGTAATATTTTTCGACGCCAAAAGGGGAACCCACGAAATGGGAAAACACTGATAATTATCACCTATAACCTGGTGAACTATTTGAACATTATTGCTGTGAGCAATAATTGCTAACCCTTTGTTAAGAATATGAATACCTAAGTAATAATATAGTGCGTCATGTAAAGTTAAGCTAAAACTGAAATAGAATTTCCAAAGTGTGTACAGGAGGTTCCAATTACCATAAGTATTTGAACGCAGCCGTTATTTTGGTAGAATTTACTGTTTTTGAAGAAAAGCAATTATTTTAATGACTTAAAGTACACATTTCTCCCAAATTTCTATAAAACAGCAGAATATATTTCAATAATTGAACACAATTTAAGCGCTTGAGACAAAAGAAATAATATTTTGAAATCTGATGTTTATAAGTAGAATCGTTCAGTTTCTAATTTAGTGTACATAGGCCTAACAAGCAATTTTTCCTTAGATACATAACAAAGAAGACATTCCTCGTTATAATATATCGAACCAGCATGTATTCAAATCAACAAAAACTCAATTATTGCGCTACATTTATTTATTACAACTAATACAAGCAAGTTACTAAGGACAGACAGTGCCAAAAACAAACTCAGCTTAAATTGTTGCCTCTTCTTTTTATGTTCTTTAGATTTTAACGCTTCGCTCAAATCACTTAAATCTCTCTTATCTCTACCATTCGCAAAAGAAACGTATTGTAACCCCTTTCTTAAAATGTCAGTTAAATTAGATATGAATTCGGAATTAATTAGTGGAAAGCTGGAAATCGTTTTAATTGCTTAAGTGTAGGTATTATATTAGGGAAATATATTTTTCCTCCAACTTCGAGGTAGGGTAAAACAGATCCAAAATTGGAGTTTTTTTAGTTTTTCGATAATAACCCAAAAACTATGATTTTAATCAAAAAACGTAATCGATTCCAAAATATAGCACTAAATTCTCCACAAAATGAAGTTCAAAACTAATGAGCTCGGTTCAATATTCGGGTTGATAAATGGCGTTCAAAATTGACGTTTTGAAGTTTTAAAAAATGGATTTTTTTATTTTTTTGCCGTTTTTATTAAATCCATCAAAGTTATAGAGATTGTAATTTAGCATTTAAAATTGTTTAAATAAATAATTTTGATCAAGTATCAAGGTCAATAATAGATTTCGAAATTGGACCCTCAAATCCGAAGGAATCGAGTTCGTTCCCAAATATTTTAACCCTTCCCAACGGTAGGGCCGAATTTGTTCCCGGCATTTTGCTTGTAAGTAGTATAATTGGATAATTAAGAAACTATTATGTTTTCCCTATTTCTAAATATATCTAATGTTTCTGGAAACTCCCAGTTAAGTAGGTAATACTAATTATAATGCTATTTAAAATGTGGATAACTTTGTTGGGGGTTAGTTAAACAGATTTTTATTAAAGAACACAAATTTACTCGGTACATACAAACCTCTTGTGGAATTATAAGTGACAATTTAACGAACAAGAAATTTAGAAACATCAATGTAGCTCAATATGTGGGTAGTTTGTATTTAAACACTACAAATAAACACATTTTTATTTGAACATACAGTTGTTAAACACACAGTTATTGCATTTATTACTAGGAACGCCAATGTTACTACAGGTGCTGTAATAGATTAGTTTGTTCTTTTTCCAAACGGATCGATTGAATAATGATTGAATGATGCTCTTTGTCAACTTGTAGGTATGGTTTTATTGATTGTCACTGTGTCCTCATATTATAATTAAAGCTTGTTCTTCAATTCTATTCTTACTTAGTTCGCCAACTGCTGCCGCTCGATTTGACTGATTTGTAATTTTACACGTTTAACATTTATTCCAATACGTTGCTTTGAGCATTTAGCCCATTTGGAAATTTCATTGATTCGAATCGGCACATTCTTTTACCAACATTTAGAATTTGTCTTAATCGAAAATGGATTTGGTATAGAAGCGCCTCCTTCCTCCATTAACTTTTTAAATACGATAAACTGGACAAACATCCTGTTCTAAAATATTAGATGTAATCCATTTGTTGTCACATAATTAGTTGTCACGATCTTGTCCCGTTTTCGAAACGTCCAGTTTCTTTTCCATTATTTTCAATTTCTGACACAAAATAAGTAGTATTGCAGTAAGTTAATTCTCCTCCGCACCAAGCTAATTCAAATGCCAAAATGTAATATTTCTTTTGAAGTCAGCATGGTTCATTTTCGTCATATAATCTGCTCACTGCTCATTGCTTTTTTTTTTAAGTATGCTCATGCTTATGGTTAGTAATCACTTATTTACAGGCTTTATATATATATATATATATATATATATATATATATATATATAGGGTGTTTAAAAAATATGGGACAATATTAAAGGGGGTGATTGCCCAGGTCATGTTATACAATAAAGTTCCTATAAACATAGGTCCGCAAACGCTTCGTTACCGATCTACAGAGTGTTGAGGTTTAATTTAAAAAAACAGTCAAAATTAGATTTTTCCAAAACGGCTTGAGGTATCATAATGAAATATTACGCGTGTCAATAACTGTGGGAGACGTATACTTTACAATACAACACGAGGTTTCAGTCGTACCATTGGCGTGCGTGTTGGCACGTTACAGGCTATTTTTCAAGAAAAAAGTAGGATGCCGCTGATTTCTCTAAAAATAAAAAATATTTTATAATTCTTTCTTCAATTGTCAAGAAAAAAGCTCTCTTGACTTTTTATCGTACGACGTACCGTTTTTGAGTAACAAAAACATTTTAGTGCATGTCCATTTACCATGCGTACAAAAATATTTTTAAACATTCCTGTATTATTCACTGACATAGCACTGACATATTGAATGAGTCTCGTGTTTAATAATTTTGTATGTGTCGAATTTGTTGAAGTTCCTTATCATGAATCGCTATGCGAATGCCGAGATGACCGACATGCACTGCATTTATGGACTTGCTGATGGGAATGCATTAGAAGCTAGGCGGCTGTATACTGAAAGATTTCAGGGCCGTATTGCTCCTGATAGAAAAACTTTCGAATGTATTCATCGGCGTCTTTATGAAACAGGCACATTAAGACGAAATGGAGGAGCAGGAAGGCCAAGGACAGCAAGAACGGTAGAGCTGGAAGAGGATGTACTGGACATGATTGAAGAAGATCGAGGTACTTCTACTCGAAAAATTGCTGACGCTTTGGATGTAAGTAATGGGACTATTTGGCACATTCTTAAGGAAAATTTGTTGTTTCCATCCCATATACAACGCGTTGAAGCACTTCTTCCTGCAGATTTCCCTCCTCGCATTGCATTCTGTCAATGGCTTTTGCACAAAATGGTTCAAATCCCTTAACTCCTGATGTTGATTCTGTTCACCGATGAAGCGAGTTTTTCAAGAAATGCAATACGGAATTTCCATAATAACCATGTATGGTGTGAAGAAAATCCAAATGAAATTGTTGAAGGTCGTTTTCAACATCAGTTTTCTTTGAACGTTTGGATTGTGGGTGACTGCCTAATTGGACAGGGTATTTCTACCCGGGAGACTTACCGGAGAGGCGTATCGCAACTTTTTGGAAAATACGCTCCCTGGATTTCTGGAGGACGTACCATTAGCAATTAGAAATGCAATGTGGTATATGCACGATGGGGCACCAGCCCACTTTAGTCAAGTAGCTCGTGATTTCTTAACACAAGCATACGGAAATCGTTGGATTGGCCGGGGCGGACCTCACTTATGGCCTGCACGATCCTCGGACTTAAATCCCCTTGATTTTTTCCTGTGCGGCCATTTGAAGTCCTTGGTGTACGCTACTCCATTGTAAAACGTAGAAGACTTAAGAAATCGAATCATTGCTGGGTGCAACTCAATTAAAACAAATCCTGGTGTTATTGAGAGAGTTCGCCAGTCAATGAGGAGAATATTGAATTCTTGTATCCGAGCTCGAGGTAGTCACTTTGAACAGTTTTTGTTATTTTTGGTTGGTAAAATTTTTGGTTTCGTGAAATATTTGTTTTTGCCCTTGAATGAAACCCTTGATTTTTAAAACTTTTTTTCTGTAATAAATGGACAAAACTAAAATGTTTTTTTTACTCAAAAACGGTACGTCGTACGATAAAAAGTGAAGAGAGCTTTTTTCTTCATAATTGAACAAGGAATTAAAAAATATTTTTTATTTTTAGAGAAATCAGCGGCATCCTACTTTTTTCTTGAAAAACAGCCTGTGACGTGCCAATACGCGCTCCAATGGTACGACTGAAACATCGTGTTGTATTGCAAAGTATGCGTCTCCCACAGCTAAAATTTCATTATGATATCTCAAGCCGTTTTGGAAAAATGTAATTTTGACTGTTTTTTTAAATTAAACTTCAACACGCTGTAGATCAGTAACGAAGCGTTTGCGGACCTATGTTTATAGGAACTTTATTGTATAAAATGACCTGGGAAATCACCCCCTTTAATATTGCCGTATCTTTTTTAAACATCCTGTGTATATATATATATATATATATATATATATATATATATATATATATATATATATATATATATAGTCGTAGACTGTTCAGGAGTCCTTCTCTGCAGCCCTGATCAATCCATGCTTCTTGTGTGCGATCTTTGTGTTATTGCATAGTTTACAATCATGAGATATGGTTATTTTTGGTGTCAAAAAAAAGATTTAGATTTATTTCAGTATTTAATAGTGGGTTAATTGGTTTAAGTGTGTATGCTGTTTTTGGTGTGTAGCGTGCTTAGTGGGTTTAATCCGATTCGTTGTCCGGTTTCATGCTAGGTCGTCATCGACTAGACGGGGGATGCGAAGGGTATATCTCCTCTGAGAGATCGTCAAGTAGTTGTGTAAGGATCACGGGGGATGCTTGCATTTCAATTTAGATTCTGTGTGTGGTTGGTGGTATGTTTGTGTATCGTGTTGTGAGGTCACTAGGGTACCTGAGGGATAACCTATTTATGCGTCTAAACATTCGGCGTTCACAGGAGGTAATGAAGGAAAGGTGATTGGGGTTTACATTGGTGTATATGGGTGCTCGGAAATCCATAACAGGGCGGATAAATGTTTCGTAGGTGTGTTTAAGGGTGGCAATCCCTGATTCCGCCCAGTATGTTTGCGGGATTTCTAACCCTATTGAGTATTCTTTTACGTCGGGGAGCCAATTGAGGATTCTAGTGAAAAGGATTCCTAGGTAGGTGACTTCATCTTGGAGTGTGAGTCTTTCTTGGTTTATATTGAGTGAAACATTTCTGGAGGCAAGCTTTGGGAACTTATTTTCGCTGTTCCGATTAACCGTCCACAAGGCGGTGTCATCCACAAACCGCGAACGACTACTCCGGGTTGTATGACCTCGGGAATGTCGGATGCGAAGATAATAGAGAGGATCGGGGCTAAGTCAAAACCTTGCGGTACGCCTGCTGTAGGTTGGAAAGTGGTCTCTGTAAGTAGCTTCAACAAGGGATCGTGACACGTTCGGTTGAGACGGAAGCCGAATTGGCTGTTGGGAAGGAGGTTGTTAAATTCGAGGTAGTCCCAGAGTCGCCTGGCTATAATTTGCCCAAAGCATTTTCCGAGACAACTCAGGAGGGAGATTGGTCTATAGGAGGAGGGTGAGGTTAGGTCGGCGTGAGGTTTGGGTATCATGACGGTGGAGGAGGATTTCCAGTCCTTTGGGAAGTGGGATAGGATCAAGCATTGGTTGTAGATGTTGGAGAGTAATTGGAGGGCTCGGTCCGGTATATGATGGAGGGTTTTTCGATTTAGGCCGTCATGACCTGGGGCAGAATTTTTTCCTTTTTTGAAATATGTGGACCTGATCGGGTGTGATGGGACCATAAAAGGGATTCTCGTTGTCGAGTTGGATTTCAAGAAGGTTAAGGTTGCGGAATTCTTCGAGGCGACCCTCCAGGAATACCTTGACCCGGTTGTCAAATTGGGGATCATCTGGGGATCGGAAAGTGGAATGGAGTTGGTGACCAAAGAAATCGGCCTTTCCTTGGTCGGAGGAGATTAGGTTGCTGTGATGGTCGGTTAGGTGGAGTTAAGGTTAACTTTTCTTCTGGTCAATCTATCGAACTGTTGCCAGAAGAGTTTTCCATTTCTATAATCTAACTGAGAGGTGGCTTTGGTACAGGGTCTTCGGCGTGTCTGTTTGCTTCTCGCCTGATTAAGGCGTTAAGGCGATTATATTCGGTCTTGAGACCCGGATCCCTGGATAACAAGAATTGACGATAGATTCGTGTTTTCTCTTTGATCCAGTTCACAATGTGCTGTGGGAGCGGTTTGCGGAAAATGTCGATGTTTTTTAAATGTACAGAGATATCGACCGCTTCCGTAATTACGGAAGTTAGGTTTCTAATGACTCGCTCGAGATCTTGGGTGGTTTGAAGATTGGGTGTAGGAAGGTTGCTGGATATGTGTTCGGATAACACATTACAGTCTGCTTTTGAAAAATCTTTAATGACTGTGTATTGAGGGTGTAGGGGGAGCTGGATAAAATGAAGTTTTGACCAGTAGTGTTATGTGATCTGATATGATCGTGGTGCCGAGAAAGCACTCACGATCGAATAGTGAGATATAGGTTCGGAGACTATGATGTGATGTACTATTGAGGCACCTAAATGTTCCAAGTATGTTGGCTGTGTTGCGATTCGCAAGAACGGCAAGTGTAACAGAGCGGATGATAGTCTGTTACCATTGCCATTACTTGCGGTGTCACCGAATTGGATGTGGCGAGCATTGAAATCACCTAGGATAATTACATTAGGGAGGCTAGATGCGTAGATTAAAAGATAGGGTGTCGAGGCCAGGCGGCTTGTAGCATGAAATAAATACTATAGGAGTGGGAAAGTGCACCATCGCAGCATCGCATTCGAGATCTAGATGCGCAGGAAGTTGAAAAGGGGTGGATGGGAAGCAATTTTTAATTAAGAGGGCGGTTCCGTTTGACTATTGTTTACATAGGTGTGAAATGTGTTGCAATTAAATGTGCATCTGCGAGTATTATTTCTGTGATGGAACCGATGTGTATATTGTGTGTGTGTGTGCGTGCGTGCGTGCGTGGGTGTGTGCGTGTGTGTGCGTGTGTGTGCGTGTGTGCGTGTGTGCGTGGGTGGGTGGGTAGGTGCGTGCATGCATGCGGGTGGATGGGTGCGTGCTTGTGTGGGTACGTGTGTGCGCGTGTGTGGTGTGTGCGTGTGTGTGCGAGTGTGTGTGCGTGTGTGTGTGTGTGTGCGTGTGGTGGTGGTGCGTGCCTGCGCGTGCTGTGCGTGCGTGTGTGCGTTGTGCGTGTGTGCGTGTGTGTGTGGTGTGTGTGTGTGAGTGTGTGGTGTGTGTGGTGTGTGTGTGTGTGTGTGTGTGGGTGTGTGTGTGTGTGTGTGTGTGTGTGTGTGTAGTGTGTGTGTGTGTGTGTGTGTGCATGTGTGTGCTGTGTGTGGTGTGCGTGTGTGTGGTGTGTGTGTGTGGGTGGGTGCGTGTCTGCGTGCGTGTGTCTTGCGTGCGTGGGTACGTGTGTGAGATGTGTGTGACTGTGTGAGTGTGTTTGGGTGTGTGATGTGTGAGTGGAGTGTGGTGTGCGCGTACGTGTACGTGTGCGTGTGCGTGTGCGTGGCGTGGTGCGTGTGTGTGTGTGTGTGTGTGCGTGTGTGCGTGTGTGGTGTGTGTGTGTGTGTGTGTGTGTGTGTGTGGTGTGCGTGTGCGTGTGCGCGTGGCGTGTGCGAGCGTGGTGGTGCGTAGGTGTGGCGTGCTGTGTGGATGCGTCTGTGTGCATGTGTGATGGTGTGTTAGAGTGTGTGGGGTTTCATGTGCGCGGAGTTTGTGTGGTCTTGGAGGTGGAAATGAGTGTGAGAATATGTGAGATGATAAAATTGTTTGAAATGGCTGTTTGAATTGACGTGTGGTGAGGATGGTGGTGCGAGGCGGTGTGTGGAGTATTGATGTTCTGTGTGTGTGTGTGTGTGTGTGTGTGTGTGTGTGTGTGTGTGTCCTTGTTTGTGTGTGTGTGTGTGTGTGTGTGTGCGTGGTGCAGTGGGGGAAGCGTCGGGGTTGGATACAACCGTTACGGTAGCACAGTGGCGACCGTTCTTTACCATCGCGGTTGTTGCTAATTACGTTTAGAAAGAGTGAAAGAAAGAAAATGTTTTAAAGAAAGGCCCGGTCCCCGCTGAGGTGCAGTATCACCCCGGAGGAAGAAAGACTTGGATATCAGAGACCCAAATAGAAAAGGAGAAAAACAAGTGTTGAAGCAATAAATTAAAATGAATTAAAAAATATATTTTTTAAATCTGTACCTATTGTTTTACTCGACGTCGATCCTGTAGTTGGCGGTGGCGGTGTCCTGGATGCTTCTTTTAGATTCGTTCTTTGTTGCTGCTGTATTCCGGCGGCTCCTGCTTGGTGCTAGGCTGTGGTTCCCCTACTGATGACCGCTTCTTCGTATTATCACTATGCAAGCAGTGACAGATCTAACTCCGAAGAGGTGAAGGTCACGATGCCGGAACGATGAGCGTAAAATCACTACGTTCTTAGGGGCTTACGTTCCATACCAAGGTTCGGACTGCCCTGAACTCATTGCAAATACTTCAGATTTATTAAGATCTGATGCACTGGATTTTCTCTTTTCGGGTTGTGCTTGTAGGACTTTATGTTTAATTTTGTGTAGAGCCCGTGATGAATTAAACTGAACGTAGCATCGGTGAAAGGGTTAAATATACTCGGGCCGCGTTTAACTTGTGTATGACCCATATCGGTACATTATTATAATAAAATTATTTACAATGCACTCTTTTACTTTATTATCACACTGTAAAGTAAGATAGATTCAGCAACGTACGTCTGATGTAGACAGCATATGGACTGTAAGAAACGTATGCTACGTACAGTTTGACAGATTTCTTGACATTTGTTAAATATTGCTGCTTTTATTCTGTTTCTTTATTATCCATCATAAATTTCTTAGAAAACAATTTTTTTTTAACTAAATTATATGTAAACGGATTTTGAATAGGTAAATAGGTAATCTATACAGTAATCAATTTGAAACAATTTTCTTTCAAATAGGTTAAAATGCTTCGAAACAAACAGCTGAAGTTGAAGTGGTTATGTATGTTCTTCGTTATTTTGAAACGGAACGAGATAATGGAGGTGCATTTGCACCTTTTTTTTTGTTATGCAGGTCGAATTTTTGTTGAATACTATTTATTAGAAAAGATTGTACTGGTATCGTACTGCTCAAGCTTGTGGTATAAGTCTTGGTACTTTAACGACTATAAGGCTGCACCAAATCAACTAAAAATATCTACCAAACGTAAACGGAGCAAACCAAAATCATGTGATGTGGATGATTACATTAAAGATTTTGTAAAACAAAAGATTTATGAAATGCACTCAACGTATATAATTTAACATTGCTTTATTTTATGTGATATAATCAGAGTAAATTTTTGTAGGGTGTCATGTTACCGTTGAAATGTTAAAACGAGGAGCAGCAGAAGCAGGTGTTTTGACTTTCAGTAAAACAAGTTTAAAAGCTTTACTACATTCAATTGATTTCTCCTTTAAAAAAGACGATGGCAGAATATGGTTGTTTGAATAGGAACATATTGCTACTAGTAGGATTAGATTCTTGAGAAATTACATTAAGAATAAAGAATTAAAAGATTATGACCCTGTGTTCTTAGATGAGACGTGGACTTTTAGTAGGGAATCCATTAAAAAAAGTTGGCATGATAATACCACAAAAAGTATTAAGAAGAAACCGATGGGAGAAGGAAAAAGATTAGTTACAAATTTCATTTTGTTTTAAACTTTTTTAACGAACTGATTTTAGATTTATAGTACTCAATGCAGGCAACAAAGATGAATTTATACCCAATTCTTCGCTACTGTTTTCAACAAAAAATCATGGTGACATGTGTAGCGAACTCTACACAAAATGGTTTGAAGAACAATTAATTATTGCCGAACTTGAGTGAACCAAGTTTAATCGTAACGGATAATGTTAGTTATCATTCGACGGTATTAGAAAAAAACTATTTCCTCTAAGAACGAAGACATTTGCAGTTACCTAAAAAAAACATAATATTCCCTTTAAAAATGGCATGTTTAAAAGAGAGCGGTTAGAATTGGTTAAAAACAACTCTCGATCAAAGGTATATGCAATGGACGAAATTGCGTTTAAAAATGAACAGAAGATACTTGTCCTTGTCAATTTAATCCTATTGAGTTAGTGTGGGCAAATTGCAAGGAATACTATAATAAAAATATTGGACAACATAATTTAGAGTTTAATGATGCAAATGTGCAAGAAATGTGGTTAACCGCTTTAAACCGAATCGATGAAGACTATTGGAAAAGATACACCGCACATGCAGAAAATTGTATGCTCGAATGGTGGAATACAGAAAAACAATTTGATTTCAATGTTGAACCTTTAATAATAAATGTTGGTGAAAACAATTCGGACAACAGTAAACATTTCCGTGATGACGACGCTGAATAATATTCAAACTTAAATGTAAATATTTTTAATTGTTGCAATGCATGTTTCAATTATTGTTAATTATAAAATGTACTTTTTGTACAATATCGATGTTGTGTATTAATTAAACTTTATGAACCAATTAACAAAGTTAAGTATTTACTTTTTTTCTAAATTACAGTTCAAAATTAATAAAATTGGGCATATAAATCGATTATGACAGTTTACAATTAGCATATGAAAGATTTGTTCATTACGATGAATATTTCCCACATGTATAATTTACTCCTATATAGCAATGCAATTTCGTTAGGATTACAGCGATAATCCCACTGAACGTTATGAATCACAGCGGTAATTCAACTGCAATTATGCCATACTCAACTACCATAGTAACAGAGCTATTCTTGAGAAACCATTGATAGCAATATTTAAAAGAGTGTTTCGAAGAATACAGTGAAAAATCAGGCATTTATTTGGACGCAAGTCTTGTTCCTTTTCTAAATTTTGTTACATGCTTAGTAATTAAAAAGTTTTGTCGTTTGTTAAATTTAAATTTTTAATTAATCAAATAAAGGTTGTGCTTATATATATGTATATATATATATATACACATATATATATATATATATATATATATATATATATATATATATATATAACACAACGTGAACAAAAAAAAACGTACCCCTGCTTCAAGTTTATATTCTACACATAAATTGAAGACGAAAAGTCAGATAAAATTTTTCTCTAAAATGTATGGGTACAAAGTAACAGGCCCTCAAAGTTGAATTTTGAAAATAGTTTTTCGCAAATAAGTCAAAAACCTTTAGGAATTTCAAAATACTATCCCGAATGAACATTAATTCTTTGTTGACGAGGATTTTCTGGTTTGATTGGATTGTCTATGAATGGACTGGAAGTATTAGTTTTCACATTGTTCCCGTATACTTTCTATTCCACCTTTTTGTATATGATTTTTCAGGTGTTTTGGTGACTTTTTTGGGTCCGTTATTCAATTTTCTGCAAATTTGATTGGTTGAAGTTGATAAAGTGAACGGTTTACGAGTTATTTGCAATTTTATCAATCACGGTCAATTAAATACTACCGCACCAAAATTTAGTAAGTGGGCCGTGGACTAAAAGTCATAGTTGTCAAAGAGTTTATTAAATTATACAAAGTATTAATTAACAAACAGATTAGTTGATTAAATGTTCGAATTGTTCACCGTTGACTGCTATGCATTTACGAATACTTTTCATGATTGACTGACGTATAATAAAAATAAAATAAAATAAAGCGGTGAAGTAGGTTTAAGAAAATTTAAATGGCCAGTATAATAACAATAAACATAATAATAATAACAGAATGGTGATGTAATTTGTACATTGAATAAACGCCAAATGTAATCTCTAAATACAAATTTTTAACAAATTGAATTACTAACCTTTCACCACTAATTATATGCCGTCTCGTCCACAATCGGTTGATTAAATAGGGTGGGTTCTACTTTATTGACTTGTTAATACACTTGAAATGCGGCTTGTTTCTCACCTGCTTAATTATTTTCCATCTTTATTAATAAAAAACAATGTATAATTAAATGCATGCTCGAGCGCCATGTTATCTTTGTCCAGGAATAACAAAACCCTAAATAATGAACAATAATAATTTTCTATAAATAACAAAAATTAACAATGTGCAATTAAGTTTATTTACCCAATATATGAATGGTTAAGGAGAGGTAAGAAAAGGTTTTAAAGCTAAGCTTAAAAAAATATAAAATTTACCACAAAAATTCCTCAGTATAATGATTTTCTTTAGACAGCGTTTAATTATGGATGCGGAACGGTCAATCAGTATGAAAGCGTTTCTACATCTTCCTTGCGTATTCTTGTAACAACGCGATCTACTAGGTATTTGAAGGAATTTTCGTTCCACTAAACTTATTGTATTCTTGATGTTTTATTGTATTAAAATTGGATTTTAAGATGATATTATTTGAATGAAGAGAAACTTGTGTAAATAAGTAACTTAAGAGCCATTTAAAATATAAATATAAGTACTATAATGATTGTACGTAAGTGTACGTAAGTGTACGTAAGTGCCACCAAAATCTGATGGCACCAAATATAGAAATTAAGTAAAAACCATTATAACAATGACTTCTGCTTTAACATTCAGCAGCAAGTGAAGTAAAAAATAGAGGCTTTCAGAAACGCTTCTGTAAATGCCCCCCCTCAAGAGGTGTCACGCCTTGCGCGAAATACAATGATCGGAGTCCAATTTTTAAAAGAAAGGGAACTATAACTATTTATATAATATTACACCCAAAGTATGTTCTATGAAATGCAATTTAAGTTGCCTTTCTCAATTTTACATGTAAATAATTAAAAACTTCTCTAATTTTACGCCAAATAAATTAATGATCTTAGATTAACGTATTTTTTAATACAACCACAAAAAAAGGTTGTTACAGACGTACGTTGAAAAATAATTGCGGATCATCTCTTATTAAATTAGAATAATCAAAATTTCGTTGCTGGAGATGTTGGACGTTTGTAATTGGCACCGAAGACACCACGTCTTTTAAACGACCCCAGAAAAAAAATTCACAGGGTTTAGATCCAGTGAACGTGCTGGCCAAGGAACCGGTCCTCCACGTCCAATCCAGTTTCCATTAAAAGTTCGATTCAATGACCGCCAAGCAGTGAGTACATGAAAGGCATCCGACCCCTAACATCCAGATGGACATTTTCTAGTAACTCGGGAAAAAAAGAATGGACCAATTAAATTATTGCCAATAATACCAGCCCATACATTCACACTGAATTGCTGTTGATGATTGGCTTCAATGAAAACGCATGGATTTTGATAATCGTAGTATTGATTGTTATGGAAGTACAAAGTTCTGTTTCTGGCGAAACCTGCCTCATCGGTGAATAAGACAATCGATGGATAATTTCGGTCATTATTGCATTTTTCTAGAAACCAACGTGAAAAGTTCACTCTTGCTTGAAAATCATTAATGGTCAATACTTGTATCTTTTGATAAATTAATAGTGCCACATATCGTGGACTGATTTGAATTATTTTCTCTTGCTAATTGACGAGAGCTTGTTGTGGGATCACCGTCAATTGCATCCAACACTCTTTGTTCAAAAACTGGTGTTCTTGCAGTTCGCCTCCTACCACTGTCAATTTTTGGTGGCTTCAAATAACCTGTGAGAACCCGATACGAATAGAATTGTTATAAATTGATAATATGTACCACTTTCACGAAGACGCCGGTCAATGTTGGCAAACGTCTTTTTATTCGGTATCCGCCAATTTCTAAATGCCTGGGAATATAAACGAACAGCTTGAGCACAATTTCCAAAAGCTCTGCCATACATTATGTGCATATCTGCCATTTCTGAGTTGGAGTACCGATTATTATTCATTATGGATGAAGAAATTGTATGAAAACTGATCAAAAATCACAATATGACAACAATGACTTTTAGTCCAATGCCCACTTACTAAATTTTGGTGCGATAGTACTTAATTGACCGTGATTGATGACATTGCAAATAACTGGTAAACCGTTCACATTATCGACTTCAACTAAGAGGATCAAATTTGCAGAAAATTATAGAATAGAAATTATACGGGAACAATGTGAAAACTAATACTCCCAGTCCATTCACAGACAATCCAATTAAACCAGAAAAATCCTGGCCAACAAAGGAATAATTTTGAATGGGGATAGTATTTTGAAATTCCTAAACGTTTTAGAGTTATTTGCGAAAAAAGATTTCAAAATTCAACTTTGAGGGCCTGTCATTTTGTAGTCATACATTTTATCTGAAATATATATATATATATATATATATATATATATATATATATATATATACATATATATATATATATATATATATATATATATATATACTTCTGAAATATTCTACCGGATACCACGCGTGCATCAACATTAATCAGATAACACTGGAAAAAGCGTTGTTGAAGAGTCCTCCTCCTTCGGACTCTTTTAACTTTTAACCAACAGAGAAAACTAATTCATGCAATTTCCAGGCAACACCGCTTTTTCCCGGATTATCGATAATTTTGGACGTACTAGTGGTATTGTACATAATATTTTTGTGTTAGTCTACTTGCCATATTTTTGCATTCAGTTCGTTATTGGCGATATTATTGTAATGCATTTGGCTTTGGTTTCGTTTTAGTCTAAAAATATTGAATTATACAATAAATCGGTATCATGAGAGCGCCACCTGTTGATAAATACCTTGATACAAACGAATAAAGAATTCTATATGAACAGATGGTATAGTCGCGATGTAAGTTTAAGACATTTTAAACCACATGAATGTTAAAAATGAGTCATACACAATTTAAACGCGACCGAACTTTACAATATTAAATTCGTTGTATTTACTTTTAGCATTTTAGCAGTGGTGTTCCACATTGTTTCAACTATCGCTTCTTTGTGGTGTTCTCCATTACGTTTTCACGTATTAAATGCCCAATGTTGCAATATAGCATTCAATTTACCGATGGAAGTAACTCGCTCAAGTTTATATCATCTTGCGTCGCAAAAAGTAGAAAATTGTCGCCAGATTTATGATTGTGTCGCACACAGATCTTAACTCTTTCAATGATATCATCGTTCGTAAATTTACCAAATCGACCCATTCTTAAAATAAGTCAATGATACAGTCAATTATTGACAAATGTCAAACCTCGTATTTATATGGGAACGGATATTGCGATAATTGATTAGAAAGTGAATATGCGAAAAAACTACTAGTACATTTATCGGCTGTAATTACACGAGAGGTTTTTTTTTGTCCGGATAAATTTTTTACGAGAACTTGCTTGGTAAATTGACGACACAAATCACCTATGATAAAAACACGACTCCGAAGAACGAGTTTTTTTATCTAATGGTTTGTGAAGGCAATTTACCAAAAAGAAACCAAATTAGGGTTTAAAAAATGCATATCTTATCTTGGAGAAAAAACCCTGGAGCCTAATTCGATGAGATAATTTAATGAATAATTAAAAATAATAGCTAGGTAATTATGAAAAAATCGAGAATACATTTTTTTATTTAAAAATGGAAAATTGTTCATTCGTTTTCATAGCAACAAACAATAATCAGGTTTGAGAAAGTCTGCCATGGAAATTTACACACATCTCATTCGATGCAAAGTTAGGGCTAACTTTAACCGATGTCAAAGTGACAAATTCATCGCGGCTTATGGGTTTTTTTATACATGAATTAAATTATCGGGGGTAATACCATAAGAGCTTGTGTTTATCCGAACAAACTTTCATTTTGAACGAAAGCTTTGTTGCTTGGTAATTGACGAACGCAAATAACATGGTAAAATCGCGACATCGAAGGTGGAGCGATTATACCTTTTATTTACTCGAGTCGTATAACCTAAAAGCAACAAAGCTTGAGTTTTGTCAAAATAAACACAAGCGCGAGTGGTATTTGGTTAGACAATTTAATGAATCATTTAATTAAAAATAATAAACTATATTTTAAGCGTTACTGATAGAATTTAACTATCGTTACCATGGAAACATATAGCCTGTCCGGTAGAACTGAACGGGTATCGGATTAACAAGGAGGATTGTCAATATATGGTTCTATTGTGCTTGAAACCGCCTTAATGCTTTGCTGTCTCGTACTTATTGTACGTGACAAAGAAAGATGGATATATTATGAATAATGCCTCTATTTCTGCCGAACAAAAGCGTTTGCAACTTTCACACATAATGACAAGGCAATAAGAATCAGATGCAGGTAGAATAGAAATTCAATAGGTATAATAAAATGCCAGTGGTTCTCAACACTGCTTTAACATTACATTTAAAATTTATGGAAGAATGCAAGTTTTTATAATAAACATTTATAAAAGCCATTCATAATAATGAATATTCGATTAAGTATAGGTATTTCAATTTACATTTAGAAAGTTCATTGTATACCTAAGTATGGTAATGACGTTTTAGTGTACTCCAATTACAAAAGAATCCAAATAAATATGCAATACTGTAACAATAAGTAATTAATAATAGATTATTATACCATTTAGTAGGTACATATAGGAAATATGGCAAAAATGTATTGATCATACGGATAAAATAATTAAAGATACTTTTGTTAATGAAGAGATTGTGGATGAAGTAAGACCTCTTATTTTCACAGTTAACACTGAAGAAAGTGATGACGATGATCTTTTCCAAGATTTGGATGACTCAGGAAGTGATGAATCTGAAGCCGAATGACAATTATAATTTTTACATTTAATTATAAAAGTATATCTTTGTAATTTAATTAATATTTACTAACTATAATAAAAATGTATTTGTTATTGTTGTTATAAGTATAAGTGAAAGGTGTCAATTGAAATTACTTATAGGTAATTAGTAATCGATTATTATTTTTATTATACAAAAGTTGCATTTCTTCACAAATTATATAATGTTAAAGCAGTGTTGAGAACCACTGGCATTTTATTATACCTATTGAATTCCTATTCTACCTGCATCTGATTCTTATTGCCTTGTCATTATGTGTGAAAGTTGCAAACGCTTTTGTTCGGCAGAAATAGAGGCATTATTCATAATATATCCATCTTTCTTTGTCACGTACAATAAGTACGAGCAGCAAAGCATTAAGCGGTTTCAAGCAATAGAACCATATATTGACAATCCTCCTTGTTAATCCGATACCCGTTCAGTTCTACCGGACAGGCTTTATCAACATGTAGTTTATCCACTTGCACACATCGGATATACTAGCAGTAAATTCGACGTGAAAGTGATAAAACGTATACTAGAATTCATTTTTTTTAATAGATTAATTAAATTGTCGCTATATAAGTTGTAGGTAGTTTTTGCCGCTGTCAAAGTGGCAATTACACTGCGGCTCATGCGATTCTGTATACATGAATTAAATTGTCCTTATTAAAAAAACAAAGAATTTGTTGTTTGTTATTATCGATTTTGAAGTTGCCGCACATAACTCTATAGAAGAAGTTTTTCCGTCTACAGTTATCAAAAGTAGTAACTTTCATTTTAAACAAGGTATTTGGTGTGAAGTACAAGATTAGATCTAACAAACTTGTACAAGGAAAACGAGGAAGTAAGGAACCACATAAGAAAGTGTGCTGCATTATCTCATCTGCCATAAGATAAGGTTTCAGATAGTTGGCTTTATATAAAGGATCGTCGAATATGTATTTGCCATCTAGAACGCAATCGGACTACCAATTTTGTAGAAGGATGGCATAACAGACTCAACAGACGGGGATCGGAAAAGCACATCTCAATACATTTGAACTGATGAAAGTTCTTCAGGAAGAAATACACTTTTATAATATCTCTCTGCAAAATAGTGTGTACATAAGTACTCATAAAAGAGCAAAATAGGCACAATCTTAGTGAAACATTGTACAAGTGGAAATATATTGTAAAATTTGATTAGCAAAATTTAATTTCATTATTAATTAAGTATAGTAGTATTGTAGATATAGCTTACTCCACATATACACTCAGTTCCAAAAAAAGTGACGCACTTGATTTTTGACCTAACTTTAATGTCTTATATTTTTCAAACCAGTGGGCCGATTTTTAAATTTATTTTGTTTGTTGATAGGTTTTGCCCTCGCCCTTCAAAACAAATAATTTTAAAAGGTGGAATTTTTTTCAAAGCCTTCGAGATGGTAGTGGAACCATGTTTTTTTCTTAATTATTGACTCACCCTGTGTATTAATCAAACAATGCCATAGAAAATGCTTATCCTCTATATGAAAGACGCTTTTTTACGAGCATTTATTTTTCTTATTGATTGATTTATCTTTATATTTATCCGCGTTTGCGCTGAGACCTTACATATAACTTTCTGGATTTATTAAGAAACAGTTTTCTAGTGAAATAAGTTGATATGAATTTAAAAAAAAACATTTTTATTAAACACAAAACTGTAACCTGGGATAACTGCTTAATATCGTATATATTGGAAATTATGTTTCTTATCGTTTTCATTCTACTAATGCATCTGTCATTTCGGCGAAACTTTCCAGAGGTCTCTCGTGAGAACGTACGTACGAAAAACATGAAGCAGTGTCTTTCCATGCATTGAAATCCCTCCCCACGCCATAATCGGCCCACCGTTAAAGGTTTCGCATTCTGCTATTAAATTATGATTAAACCTTTCACCTATCCTTTTCAACATTCTTTTTCTTCCATCCACCATGTTAAGCTTCTGCGAAGATAAGGCATCGGATCATTCAGGAAAATTTCCTTTCTTCATAACGAAATTTCTTCTAGCAGCACGTTGTTCGGGCAATAATTTAAGATCTTTTGCAGGTCTCGTAGCTTTTAAATTAAATTCTTTTAGACGTCTGCATACCATCGGCTTACTTACTCCAAACCACTAATTTGGCGAAGATGTTGCTAAAGGTGTACCGCAGTATTTTATCGATTCCATAAAATCCGCAATCTCAAGAAGCGATTATCTTTTGGAGGACGACCAGAACCCACCTTCCCGTTTGTTCGTATTTGAGGATCGGTGTACGAGCAGTTGCTTCATGGACTCCTACAACACGAGCGGCGTAACGTTTACCACGACCCTCGTTTACTAAAGTAATTAATGTTGCTACTTGTTCAGGATTTATTCGAGACATTTTATGTAATTTCAGTCAATAAAACTTCTTTTTACTAGTTAATTAATGACACAACGGCAAAGGGTTAAATATGGAGACATACAACAAATTCATTACTATGGTAACGGCAATAGTTTTTCAAACGCAAGTGATCCTACAATCAAATAAAATTTGTGGGAGAAACGTGAGGTTTCAGCAATAATGGACAAATTTAGAGATAAATCAATGAATCAAAAAGCAAAATGCTCGTAAAAGAAGCGTCTCTCATATAATCTGTAATCACTTTCTATATCATTGCTTGATTAACACATTTAATTTTAAGAAATACATTTAATTCTCGCCATTTTTCCAAAAAAGATTAATGACTCAAAAACAATAAAAGCAGTCATGAAGTAGGGCTAAAATAAAAAGAGAAATGCGAAAATGTAATAATAAATGGGGGTCTTCATTTTAAATAAGTGTATTTCAATGAGTAATTGTTTTTTACTGATTTGTCTACTTGAACTGCCTATCATTAATAAATGGAGTTTTATTAGTTTGTAATTACTTACTTGAGTGCACGCGGTTTTACCTTCTCAAGTTAAGTTATAGCCAACTCACATGTATGGTAGGGTGGATCCAATACATTAAATTGATACTACCTTATTAACAGAGAGCATGGTTTTTTTCCTTTCAAACAAATGTATCCATCTACATACATTGAATTAATGCTGTAACTTTTGATGTTTTAACAGAGAACAATTTGTTGGTGTCAATTTAGTATACCCATTCAGTAAAATAAAGTTTGTTGAGTTGAACTGGAGTGTGGTCTGTTCCATTTGGATGTCGGCTGTCAACACAGAGATGGTTTAATGTATATCAACATTATCCTTTCTAACATCGCCTTCAACGGATTTTTATATCAGTTTTCTTCCAAGTGTTAATTTAAATTTCTTGGTCTATCTGTAAAGCTTAAAACAAACCTAATCAGAATGTATATATTCAAAATGATGAATACGTTAAATCGATTAATTAGAATCAAATTATTTCTAACTTAATACTCAATATTTAAAATGGAGTAAGAAATTAAAACAAGATTTATATACTACCAAAGGCAAGCTATAATGATGTCGATGTAAATAGTATAGTTAAACAGGTAGATAAATTACTGTCTGTAACTATGAATTAGGTGTTTTTAACAAGCCGCAGTATAAGAACGGGTGTTCATCTGCATCTTCCCTTCATCTTCAGTGCAAAAACAAAGATCGTTGTTTGATGTAGCCAAGTTTAAAATTACTCGTGTTCTTCGGCAACTGCAAACTAAAGAGACGGTTAACTAAACATGAAACACCTGTCCATGTAGGTGGTGATTTGAAGCGTTTTTTTTTAGTATTTTATGCAACAAGTTCGTCGTGTAAATTTTACGCCTCCAGCATTATAAATAAAATTAATCAGATCAATGAATATAAATTTACATAATATTAAATGTGCACCACCATTTAAAAAGTTACTGCTATTTAGCTTCTGTTAATTGGAAAATGCAAATTGGCGTAAAACTAACGACACCGAAACAAGATATTTGAGGGACATCTTTAAATAACATTTCTGAGTTACACTTTATTGTCCGTAAGCAATAATAGCATTACGTATACAAAATTCTCATAGTATAAATTATATACTCCATTTTTAACTGAAATTAGACTAACGCGTTTATGCCAATAAATTTATACTGCAATAAGAGTAAATTCGTGTAAATCCGCTCATTCTAAAATAAACAAATGAAAATGACAAAGCGCCAACATTAATAAATTTGGTTATAGATTGCATACAGCTGTACTTTTTGCGGGTTGCTGTTATTTAAATTAATGCTTATTGTTCTAAAGTCGCAATAAAAGTACGAAATGAGTGGGTGGATCTTTAAGTGATATACCATGAATACGAGATATTTAACTTAATTGTTGTTTGACAAGCAGCTGTGACACTTCATATACCTTTTGTAAATCGGTGGCTATTTTAAATTACTAAAAATAGCCAGTGCAGAGACAAAAGTACATATCTAAGCTTTTTGAAAATAAACAAAAAAAAATTTTTCTAAATCGAGTGTTGTTAATCGTTAATCAGACACACTTGTAAATAATAATCTAATTTTTAGAACATGAAATGAAATAATTTTCATAACTTTTTTTTAGGATAATTATGCAACCTCTTTTATACTAAGTTCATTACGAAAATAGACAACATTGCAAAAACAAGAACAATAATCTTTATATCAAACAAACGTTTAAAACTTCATGTCAGACAGAGGTTAATAGACAACTAGATGCTAACTTAAAACCTTAAAAGAAATGACATTGGTTTTAATTATAATTTTGTTTAGGATAACTATGCAACCTCTTTTTTATACGTTCATAACGAAAACAGGCAACATTGTAGAAACAAAAACAATAATCTATGTCAGAATGACGTTTAAAACTTCATGTTAGATAGAGATTAATAGACATAAATACATGTTAACGTAAAAAAATATTTCAAAGCCGCCCGCTTCTATAAGATATCAATAATACAGTTTAACCGCTTTCATTCTAATTTACTTAATTTTTAGACTTACCTTGCACTAAAATTTATAAAGAACGGTTATGCAAAATTAAATTTTCTTTAAAAAATATGTCTACACTTTTCTTATAAAATTCGTCGTTATTCAGATATTCAAAAAATTTGAACTAACAATTAAATTCACCTTAGAATTGCACAGAACATAATTAAGGTCTACCTCTAGGTATTTTTATACCCTTCAAATATGCAGCTGTTTTTAGAAATATTTGATAAAAACCAAAAACTGCCCCTTATAATCCACCCCAGCCCTCAACACCGAAATGAAATACACAATTTTAAGTACGTAGGTGTTGTCGCTCTGGAGTTATACATACACACACACACACACACACACTCACGCACTCACGCACTCACCACTCACTCACGCACTCACTCACTCACTCACTAGCTTACTACTCACTCACTCACTCACGGACGCACTCTCTCACTCACTCACTCACACACTCACTCACTTACTCACTCACTCACTCACTCACACATACACTCACTCACTCAGTCACGCGCTCACGCACTCACGCACGCACTCACTCACTCAATCACTTACTCCACTCACTCGCGAATATTTTGTAAATGTTTTAACACGGCATTAATTAAAAAAAAGCGCGATAGGTATAAATTTTGATTTATCAGTTGGAAAAATTAAGATATAATCGCGTTTTTGCAAAATATTAAATCCAAATCAACGTGTCGAAACAGCAAAACATTGTTTTGCAAAGATTTATCTTTATCGAAATGTATCCAAAGATTTTAACTCTTACATTACGATAAGTGGGTTGACTTAAATAGACTCTAAATAGATGTCTAATAATCTGAAAACCTTTCTGGAGCTCAATACACAAAATAAAGCTCAAAAAAGAAGAGTTAGCTAAAAAGGCAAGTGGCTCACTGAGAAAATTTCTAATCTCAGAAAAATCGGAAGAGGCAACAAAGCATCACGAGCTCACAATGATGAGACAGGCGAGCCACAAGAAGCATCATCTTCATTAAACAAAATTCTGAAGGAAGTTGATTTAAGAGAAGAGACAAATCCTGAAACAGTTGAGTCTGTGGTCAAGAACAAGTCAGAAGGCCAGTGTTCATTAGAAGAAGTAATCGTGTACAAAGACGATATTTCTAAGGATCCTGGCCATTGGCCTTCCGTACTATCCGACAAAATTAAGTTCTGTTTAGTAGAGTTAGACATAACCTAACTTCCAGAAACAGACGTAAACTTTCCCTTGGGTAAAGATTGCAGAGGTTTCTCATCTGCATATTATAAAAAAAGATTAAGTAACGGGGAACTAATTTCAAGAGTTTGGCTAGTTTATTCTAGATTAAAAGATTTCTTATTTTGTTTTCTTTGCAAAATATTTAAAACCTTTCCTATTGCCTTTGTTGAAGGGTATAACGATTGAAGATATTTATCTCAAGCTATAAAGCAGCACAAAAAATCAAAAAGTCATATTTGTAATACGAAAGGATAGGTGGGTGTCCGTGTTAAAAACTTATAATTTATGCTGTTAAATTTTTGGCCAGTCACAATTTAAGTTTTAGAGATAAAGAATAAGGTGGACGAGGAACAAAATGGAAACAATTGTACAGTTTAATGATGTATGTCAAATCATACTTCTAGAATTAACAGAATTCCAACAATTATGCTTCACTATTTGGGTGTTCATATTCAAAATAAACTTATTTCCCTCTTGGAACAGAAGATAAGACACGAAATATAAACCTGCTGAAAGATAGTAAATATTATTCCATTTTAGACTCCATGCCTGATATAAGTCACCAGGACCAACGTACCATTGTGGTAAGATTTGTTCATGTAAGTAATGAACCAAAGCAAATTGAAATTTGGGAGCACATTTTAGGATTAATTTCCATATCTGATTCAACAGGACAGGGTATAACTAATGTTATGGTACAAGGGGACAGTGTTACGATAAAGGTGCATACATGAAGGATCGCAATAGTGGAGAGCAAAATAAATTCTTCACTTAATAAACCCAGGGCTATCTACGTGCGCTGTGTAGCCCACAGTTTAATCATGCTGCTAAAGCGTGTTTAGAAATAATTGTACAAGAGCTATACGTTTTCTTCTCTGGATCGACTAAACGTCAACAGGTATTAAGATATGAAATCCCTACTTTAACATTAAAACCCCTTTCGGATACTAGGTGAGAAAGCACAATCGATGCACTAAAAGTTCTTAGGCACAATTTAAATTATATATATATATATATATATATATATATATATATATATATACAGTGTGGATGATAAGTCTTACCCCCTTAATCTCCGTTACTGAAGACAAAATTGAAAAACGCTCGGACACGTCAATTTTTATTTCCAACAGGTGTTTTTTAACAAAAAAAAAATTGTCACCCCTTTCACCCCCCCCTTGACAGCTACCCCCTGCATTTTTTTAAATAGGAAGGGGGGTCGTGCGATACATCGTTGGAAAAGATTTTAAAAGTAGAATTCAAAAATTATCATTTTTAATTTTTTTAAACAAAAATACAAATAAAAATATACAAACAAATAATATTAAATTAAATCTTCAAAAATAAATGAACTGGACAAATTATTCTAATTAACAACTTAATTACTGCAGGAGGTGTTCAAAATGTTCTCCATTTACTTCCTGGCAGAAGTAGATTCTTTGTTTGGTTTCCTCCCTAACCCTTTGTAGGGTCTGCATATCAATTCTGTTGCATTCTTCGAATATTTTTTGACGAAGTTCATCAAGTGTCATCAACTGGCTCGCATACACTTTGGATTTAAGGTAACCCCATAGGAAAAAATCCATAGGAGTCATATCTGGTGACCTAGGTGGCCACTCAATGAACCCACGACGCCCAATCCATCTCCTCGGATATAAATAGTTTAAAAAATTTCGAACTCGAGCAACGTAATGTGTCGTAGCTCCATCTTGTTGAAAAACAATATCTTGAGTGAATTCACCTGGGTTGGTTCTAACCACATCATTAATTGTAGGGATTATTTGTGTTTCCAATAGGTTACGGTAGCTATCCCCCGTTAAGTTACCTTCGATAAAAAAAAGGGCCTATAATGTGATTCCCTAGCATACCTGCCCAAACATTTAATTTAGTTGGGTATTGTGTGTGACACTCTCGAAACAATCGAGGATTTTCGTCACACCAATATCTTATGTTTTGTCGATGTACATGACCGTTTAAATAGAATGTAGCTTCATTGGAAAAACAAATATGTTGTAAGTAATTTGGATCTTGTGTGATATTATTATCCATAATTTCACAATATTGCATTCGTCCATCTGGATCATCCTCTGTCAATTCATGCATCATTTTTATTTTATATGGGTGAAATTTTTGCTTCTTTAAAGTGCTTAAAACGGTCGAGTGACTTACTTCGCATTCGCGAGCCACATTTCTGCTTGAACTGGATGGATTTACTATAAATTGGGATACAATATCTGCTTGTTTTTCCTCAGAAGTCTTATTTCTACCAACCCGTTTTTTGTTTTCGACAGAACCAGTTTCAAAAAATTTGTTGATGAGTAGTCTATAGTAATGTCGATCAATTGGACGATTCGGAAAACGTTCATTAAATATTCTTACCGCTTCATGAAAGTTACGGCCAGCTTCACTAAATATTAGAACGGCTTCACATTTTTCCACTAAACCACGAGGTTGTACCATTTTGTCTGTTTGGAATACAAAAATTTACAGGGTGCCACCAAAACTCACCAATTGTTAATAATTACGCTTTGCTGTTGTCAATATTGTTTAGACTCAATAGTGCTAAATGTTTGTTATTTTTGACAATACTTGTCAAAAACTAGACACGCCAACTAGATTGTTTAAAAAAAGTTTTCTAACAATGATACTTTCTTACCTATAAAGTATTTATTCGGCAATAAGTAAGAATAAAAATTAAATAAACTTTGTTAATAGATTGTCCCATATGAAAGTAAAACCAGTGTACCTGATTTGGTATTGTTGAGGATTTTAAAGGAATACATTGTTATTAACCAGGAGACAACTGAGCTTAAAATAAAGTATTAGGGAGGAAACTAAACAAAGAATCTACTTCTGCCAGGAAGTAAATGGAGAACATTTTGAACACCTCCTGCAGTAATTAAGTTAGAATAATTTGTCCAGTTAATTTATTTTTGAAGATTTAATTTAATATTATTTGTTTGTTTATTTTTATTTGTATTTAAATTTAAAAAAATTAAAAATGATAATTTTTGAATTCTACTTTTAAAATCGATGTACGATGTATCGCACGACCCCCCTTGCTATTTAAAAAAATGGAGGGGGTAGCTGTCAAGGGGAAGGGGTGAAAGGGGTGACAATTTTTTTTTGTTACAAAACACCTCGTTTGAAATAAAAATTGACGTGTCCGAGCGTTTTCAATTTTGTCTTCAGTAACGGTGATTAAGGTAAGACTTATCATCCGCACTATATATATATATATATATATATATATATATATATATATATATATATATATATATATATATTATATATATATATATATATATATATATATATATATATATATATATATATATATATATATACGCTCTGTTCTGATAATACAAGATATTCGGATACAAGAAATGTGGCAAATTATTTACTGTTAAAAACTCTTTAAGGTTCATATCTTCCATGGTAATATGGTATAACGTTTTAGTCAAAATCAACGTCGTAAGCAAAACAATGCAGTAAACAAGTACAGGCTGTCCATCGTAACCGTGGAAAAAGTCGAACGCTGCTTCGGTAACTAAAAGAGTAGGGACGCGGTCGTACACTCAATGGTAAACTGATCTCCTAACTGCTGGTTATTGCAGCATCGGGCACTGGCGGTGTAAGAGATCAACGTACACCGGAGATCGTTTAATATAGTGCTTCATATTTACACTTACAGCTTGTTATCTAATGTATTATACTTATTGTAATATGAATATTATACAGGGTGTCCCAATAAATATTGTATGAAACCACCATTTTTAAGAGCAACAAAATAGTGGTCACATTGATCATTTATTATAATTTTAAGTGTTTGTATTTCAGTTAATATGTTTTTTAGTTTCTTATGTATTCATACCTTGCTTTGACCGACTAATTTTACTCTTCTTCAGTGTTATCAACGAAAAAAATTGAACAAACTTAAATATCTCCGAAACTTTTACAGATGAAATGAAAGCCGATTAATAGACGAAGACAAGGCATTAAAAAATATAGGGTGTGCCATTAAAAAAAATGAAGATATAGCATTTTCAAATGTATGTTATTGAAATAATTCACCGTGTATATTGAAATCCAATTTTGACAATAGATTAAAGTAATCTCACGTATGAATAAATTCTATACCAAAGATTATTTTTTTATCTTTAAAAATAACTGAGATATGCCTACTTGAATTACTACATAAAAATGTCAGTTTTTAGTTAACTTTGCAAATATCTCAAAAACTGTAAGATTTAGCTTGTAAGTAATTCTTATAAAAAAGATGTAAACTTATGAGGAGAATCGAAAAATAAAATAATACATAGGGTGTTCTATTTAAAAATCAAAAGTTCTATATTGTACCGATTTTATATTACACCCTGTAGAAACCAAACTATTTTTAGATTATGCAACTTATAAAAATAGACAATGAACGTTAATCAATTAAAGCAGTATTGTTTCTAGAAACTATTTAATTAAATTATAATTACTACAATATTACAAATTATTGAAATTGCTGTGCATATATTGTAAATGTTTGATCATAATCAGTTAAGTTGCATTGCCAGTATAACACACTTGGTTAAATATTTTTAGAAAATTGAGAATGACGATTCCGATACTCGTCGTCATTACCCTGAATTGCTGCAAATTTAATGGTGCTTATTAAGTATTACTATTTTTTATTAGTTCACAATTTTTCACATTTCCTGCGTTTTATTAAAATAACTATGCTTAATCACAAGTTAGGGGCGGGAAAACTATTTTCGCACACGGGCGGCAGATAATATTAGTAGCGGTCCTGGTTCGATTTGCAGTAAAAATGTTAGGTAGAATTGAAAGCTTATTTAAAACTACACCTTAGGAGAAAAGCTATTTCGATTATACAATTCTATTCCTACCACCATATTTTTCAAGATAATTTTTTATGCGTATGGTTTTTTGAAGTCTCAATAATAATTACAAATAATCTAGCAAAAATCACTGTGGTAGGTATATAATGTGTTACATTTTCTTGTATCACCATTTCTATTACCTCCCTGAACTTTTTTTTGTGAAAATCTGTACTTACACTGACATAATACGTGAATTTCACTCTCTTCTGTTAATTTGTTTCATTTTTTTATTATCGAGTTACAGGTAAAATAAATGTAGTTGGTGAATTAATTAACAATTACAACCAATTCGAATGTTGTAACACACTAAAGGAATTATCAACATATTCGAAAAGGATTTCCTATTGTTAAGACGTTGTCCAGTCTATGCGCAATAGTTAGGTGTTAGGTAAAAACTTCCGCAACTTTTTTGCAACATTTGAAGTTCCTCTTGGAAAATAGAAAATACAGCCCATTTAGCACTGCTGGCAGGAAAAATTGTTAAATTCGTTTGTCGTATCGATTTTGTTCTTCCCAAAAATATTACTGTAATGCTAGTGTAACTCTTGGAGAATGTCTCGCCACTGAATAAAATTCTGTTTTCAAAAACAGTTTTTGGGGTAGTCTTTGATAGAAAATTTAGCAAAGATGTAAATACAATTAAAAATAGCGTGGCTGGAGTGCATGAAATCTCTGATTGTAGTGAACATACATGAATAGAAGTACAAACAAGGTGATTAGAGTTATTACAGTTATACCTGGTTCGTGTTTCATAGCATTGAATGTTATTTCAACAGCTTTAATACGCAGCTAGCAAATAAGTGATTTTTTTTTATTTTTGAAAGTTTATTGAAAGATGTGAATCTCTTCTCAAAGTTTTCAAATATTTTAATAAGCCAAAACAAAATAGATAATGTTGCACCACTGGATGTAGATTTACATAAAATAGGACTCGTTTCTTACTTATTCAGGTAACCAATTCAATCATTGCTTTCCTCCCTAAACAAATTTTTTAATGCAAAACAGAAATGACATGGATACTTTGTTAGAGGTTTTAGTCAAGGACTGTATTAACTGTATTAACAATGGATGGAATAAATTGCTATTAAATAACGTTTGTTTTTCATTAGAAAATACAGAGGTACTTTAGGGCTCGTATACAGCAGTTTACTTACCTATTTAAAAAGATCTTCCCAAAATTGGTATACATAAAAAAACCCGCCTTCCATAGCGTCCACAGTTTTTGCCTGAATTGAAATACCATATTAAATAGTTGGAAAAGTATTAGGAAATTACCATAATTAAATATATTTAATGCGGGTGCTGCTGAGGATTATAGCTAAGTTAGGCGTTGTTACCACATTGGGCAGTTATTTAGCGAAATGGTGGACTCTTGAAGATGTCCATTTATACTTGAATCTTTTACAAGGCCTCGTTTGACCATGATTTTCCGCTGCATACAGTCTGGTATTCTAACGAATACACACAAATGAATAAAATTCGTAGCGCTCGTACTAAAGGACGGAAAATAAAATTTACTATGGAAATAGCGAGGAATGGACACCTTCCGTTTTTGACCGTGCTAATAAGTAAAAAAGACAACGGACAATTAAATATACATTGAATACAGCAACCAAATAGTGGACTCACAAATATCCTTAAATTTTTTGTGAAAGTATTCAAACAAAACTATTAACTACAATTTTTTACATGTGTCTCATTGCATTTATATTTATACGAAACTTTTATTATTTAACCATTACCATTTACAAAACATGCCAGGTGCTAAGCAAAAGTGGTGTAAAAAATGGCGTATATACCACAAGTTTAAATTGCTTGGTAAACCTTTGGTTTATTTTTACTCTAAAATGTAATTCGTTCGTTAAAAATAAACAAAATCTTACTAATTTTCTTTTTATTCGTGATAAAAGGAAGCTTTCCAACACAAAAGTAGCTCAACTCCAAAAGATTTATTACACCCTTTAAACTTCATTGTTAAACTGTAATCATTGTTTACATTAGCAGTTATCGCTAATAAGATATCTAGTGTGCTGCTAAAAGTATGCGATGCCTGAGCACCTATTTCGATCCAACGGAGTAAATATAGTATTACAGAAATACGTACCATTTGCTCCAGACATTCGTCAGTGCTTTTATTAATTTTTAGGTAGAATAAAAATGCATATATGTAACGTTTCCAGTAGTTTAGATATTTTAAAAATCGGCGCCACCGGTTAGGATAGATTTGAGTTTTTAAAAGATTTCTTTAATATATTGTGGAGCAAGAACATTTTTCTATTTTGATTGATTCAATGTTATCTTGGAATATGGCGAGGATGAGTCATTAAGCATTTAACCAGAATTTTAGAGCTTCTGAGTTTTTTATTTTGTGCACTTTTAAAAAGAATAGTTTTCTGTCGTAAACCTAATTTTCTTCTGACTACTCCTCATTTCGTGAAAATCGTGTACTTAACCCTAATTTGCATGTTAAAGAATAAATAACTCAAGTAGAAGTTAAAGTAAATTCCATAAAATAGTGATACAGTTACAACTGAACTGAAACAATTTTGGGATATAGTGAAACAAGGCTTATAGCACTTAGTTATTGTACAGCAAACTTACTGTAGATTGAGAGCGCCTTTCGTTATAGGTCATAAGGGAGGCATATCCATAGCTATAATCAGTTAAGCATATCATCAAGCGCTACTCATTTTGTTTTAGGTTAAATAATTAAAATACAACAAAAAATGAGAAAGTTGTACTGTAATGCCACATGTAATCTTAATAAATAGCAGAACAGCTGTATTTATTTGTGTATTTAATAAAACAGAATAATATCTGCTGATTAATGTCAGCATAAAAGCAAATTAAACAGTTCGTAATTTCTCGCACAGCTTTACGATAGTGAACTAATTCTTAATTGACAGATAAATTATCTATATAACACATAACCTATCTTTACGTAGAATTATTTCAAAATGAAAGATTATTGAAACTGCATAACTGAATTGTATTAACAAATTTATATTATAAAATATAACTGAAGTAAGGTTATGCACTCAAATGTTTTTATGTTAGAAAACATTAACCGAAGTCAGCTGTATTCTTTTCATTGCAATAGTATTAGAACTTCCGAAACAATATTAGACTAGATTTACTTTAATGTTCGTAAATCAATTCATCTAGTGTAATTTCGACTAAAAATGTCACGTACTTTGTTATACTCAAGACATAAAATTAATACATTATATTGAAATGAATTGCGGTAGAGAACTTCATTTCTTGACGATACGATAAGACAAAACATCAGGTAACGTAAGATAATTTCCAGTTCTTTTCATTAATGTACGGATAAACGTAATTTATGCTGACCAGCACAGATAAGTTGTGCCTACTAAAGCGGGGTAACCAACAGGCGTAACATGGCCTGTCTTCATATTTGATGACACAAAAACAAACGGTATCCCCAATTCAAACTTCTCTCCAAATTGCATCATCCAAAGTACTAGATGCACGTCTTCAATTACAAACGATACGAAATTTTCTTAATGCAAGGAGAGGTTTTTTTAAACACAAGTGAATGTTTTTCTCTTATCAGGGAAATCAACTTAATATACCTCTACGTTACGTTACGCACGGTAAGCGGAAATAATAGCACAACTAAAAGTTGCATTAAGGTAAAAAGCCAAAAATTGGCACGTTACGTGGTAGTTTTGTGAACATTTTCATAATGCCAGTAGTGTTATTTCGATTATTGTTGATATCTACAGAAGCCATTTACAGAATTGATAAACATGAATCTGAAAGCGTTCAGCGGTAGCTTCATGAAGCAATTCTGTTTCTCTTAAACGCTGAAGAGCTCTGTAGTGTGAACGGCGATCTGCTATGCTACGATTAGAAAATTGGCTTAGAAATTATGAAACACATATCCTTTCATTTGCATAGAAAAACTGTATACATAATGCCTACCGTTTTAATAATATCATTTTAAACTATGTGTTTTAACTTATTAAATCAACAAACTGAAATAAATAATTTAAGACCAAAAACTAACTCTTGTATACCATCAAATGAATACTGTCAGACGAAAACTAGAGATATATAATGGCTGTACCTCAGCAAAGGTGATTTTTCGGCTTACGTTTATTCACGTTTGTGACACAAAATGGCGTTAATAATGCGATAGCAGCGGTGTGTGTGTGTGCGTGCGCGCGTGTATACGTGTATGCGTGCGCGCGCGAGTATATGTATGTGTGTGTGAATCCTTGACTTTCAGTATTTTGATCCCTTTTATTCTCCAAAAGGCTGTTTTGGTTTTTCCGACGTTTTATCAAAATCGTACCAATATGATTCTTACAAATGAAGAAGCATTTGATATGTTGGCAGTTTATTTTGAATGTATCAGAAATGCAACCGTTGCTGCTAGTGTATGCACTGCAGACCCAAAGAGACGGCATCACAGCAGAAGAGTTTTTCTTCGACTCGCACACCGTGTGCGTACTACTGGAAATGTGAATCTCCCTGTATACCGAAGAGACGCAGAGGTAGAACAGAGGAAAATGTTATTGATGTTTTAGCTTATGTAAATGTTAACCCTCATTCAAGCACCAGAGCTATAGAGAGACTTCGGTATATGTCGAACCACCGTCCAAAATATTTGTTCTCATTGTCAGTAGCGACAGCATTACATTTAGGTAATCTAGCGGCAACCATAACATTAGTATGATAACAGTTTAAATTACTGCAGACCAATGTAAGATCTTTTCATCCAGGCTAAATTTAATAATTTCCGTTAACGCAAACTAGCCTACTAGACGTAGCTAGAACAATTCGCGCCATTTACCTGTTTCTTACGATACCTTAGGATAGGAAAAAAATATCCACTTGCAGTTTTCACCGTTTTATTACTAATTTAGTCTACTTTTTAAAGACCTACTTAAATTTTTATGCTTCCATTTAAAATTGTAAAGAGAAAACACAATCTTAATAAAATATTAAACTTTTATGTTATTAATCAGATTGCTTCAAATTTACAAATTTTCTATTGATTAACAAAATCTCTTTCAAACAACATCAAGTTTATTAAAATCGGTCAAGCAGAACCTGAATTAAAGGCGTTTTTTCGTAACAAGGTTCCCACTCTCTCCCACCCCTTATTTGAAGAGATAGACTAAAACTTGTCAAATAAAAAATATGCATTTGTCGAGGAATCTGATTATAATTGAGTAAATTTTGAAACATTTTGCTTTTTAAAATTTTAACTGTCAAATACGCCCTCTAGGGGTGGACCTACAATTCTGAAAATAATTTCGAGGCCACTTTTGTTATAAAATTTTTTTTCCCGAACCTGTGCTATAATCCATTCCTGAGAATGGCCGACGTCCGTTCTTAGTTGGCCACCCGGTACACTGTGTCCCATTTTGGTTGAAATTGTAGAGTATCTCGATTGCGAGCAAAGATAGAAAGATGCGGTTTTTGCGCCCCTGTTCTACTTTTTCGTGAAAGGAAAGATGCCACAAACAGAATTGTCATAGTCCTATTAGTATTTGAGATACAGGGCGAAATTCAAAATTTGCACATTTTAAGCACCCCTTGTAACTGCGAAATATATATATATATATATATATATATATATATATATATATATTATGTAAGGAATGTGGGATTGTATGTAACTGATATTTGGCCAAAGGTTGAAAACACATGTTGGGGTTTAAGTAGCGGGTGTACGTTTAAAAACTGCTTTACTAAAGAGGCGTAACGAATCATTGGAAATTCTTATGCACACATCTTGATGTAAAAATGTCACTAGTTAGTAATTAATTACTAACGTCTTATTAATGAAGGTTACAATTTGTCGCAATTTTAATTCCATTATCCCTACTTGTGACATCAACAATTCCAGCCTTTCATCTCTCCTTTCCGCAATTCAAACATAATATGTAAGACGTCTTTGTTTTATACTTGGAACCTCGAGACCTAAATGTACGGTTTGTTACGGACGAATGCATATTTTTAAAATAAAGATGTCGTGCAATGATTAATTTGGAACTGTTCCAACATAAATTAATGTTTCTTGTTCTTTTTACTGCTTTTGAAAGACGGGGGTTGATTTTCGGGAGTAGACATGGGTCAGAGTTACAGTTAAAGTGTCAATCGAGCCAGATCGATTTTTGGTTAATTAAATACTTTCATTGTAAACAGTTTGTCTTTAAAATAATTCTTGCGTGTACATTTTCTTTTGAATTAGCCAACACTAATTTGTCTTTTCTTTCGAGTGTTAGTTGTAATGTGTTTTTCAAATATTAATCTATAAACAGTCACCCTTTTTTAAATTAAACCGGGTATGTTAACGATTTCTGTCTGTGATCAATTAAAGGAATGTATATTCAAGTGTAAGTAGATATTTTTATATAAATTAAGACTGGCAGCTAATTCTACAAGCCTATATAACCTATTAATAATAGAGCATTGCCTTGCAAAGGTATCTTCTTCGCACGCGGGCTCATTAAGCTGAAATCTGCTGGAATAAAAGACAGTACAGGGCTCGCTCACTATTGTATTTGTGTGAATTAGCATTGTTGTTTGTTGTTTATATTTATATTTGTGTAGATGTGGGTTGGCGAACAGGTACATGATACCGCTCTGGTTATTAATTGTAATGTGCAATTTCCAAGTGGGTACACACGCCCGGTTCCAGATAACCATTAAACAGCTTGAATTTTGTTTTTATTGTTGTGTAGATGAATGCGTAACCTGAGGAAGGGGCGCTGTATTTTTTTAACGCACTCCGGTCACTATGTTCTGATCTGTTTACAATTTACCCTTGTAAGGCTTTGTTTTAATGTGTTTTTTTGTCAGTTCGTTAAGTAAAATTATTTTCCTGCAAACTAATTTCTCTTTATATGCATGAAATACATAGGTACTTGTAACGGTACCTATGTATTTTATGCTTTAGTAGTTATTAAACAATTTTGTATGTGTAAATTCCTTGTCTATTTTCTTTTCTCCTGGCCCTTACCTTATTATCATCTGTGCAATTTTACTGTTGTTGTATTTGATGTGTACCGTAATTTACTTTGTTCTTTTATGTGCTTATTTACTTAAAGACCGGTATGACTGGTTTTAAAGGGCCACATGTTTGGTAGTACGAATTTTTTCCTGATTATTTATAACACGATTGTGGGTGTGACTACATGGGTTTTTTTATTATGTTTATGTGTAATAGGTGTAATAGGAATTCCTTAACACTTAATGTGTCTAAGTGTAAAGTAATGTCGTATACACGAAAATCAAGCCCAATATTATACGATTATACTATCAACAGTGCTGTAATACAGAATTGGACATCAGTCAAGGATTTGGGCGTGACATTTGATAGTAAATTTAATTTCTCTAGTCATATCAGTGAGTTATGTCGTTCCGCTAATCGAACTTTGGGATTTATAGTTAGGAATTGTGAAAACCTTTCAAATCAATCAGCTCTACAATTACTTTATTCTTTAATGCGATCCAAGTTTGAATACTGTTCTCTAATTTATAATCCAACTTATAACACCCATAAAATTGCGTTTGAAACTGTACAAGGAAAATTTATAAAGTTTTTACACTACAAAACATGCGTAGTTTATCCCATCAGAGGAATTGATCATAATGCATTATTATTAACGTTTAACTTCCAATCACTAGATTCTAGAAGGATAATGCACAGTATCGTTTTTGTGTACAATTTGCTGCACAACCATACTGACTGTCCAGAACCACTAAGCTATGTTACATTCCAAATACCAGGAGCCTCTTCTCGAAATATAAAAACTTTTCATCATCCTACTCCTCGAACAGAGACATTATTTAGATCCCCCATCGTTACAATTTGTCGCAATTTTAATTCCATTATCCCTACTTGTGACATCAACAATTCCAGCCTTTCATCTCTCCTTTCCGCAATTCAAACATAATATGTAATTAATTGTTGTATTTTTTTCTACATTAGATTTTTTTTATATATTGCTATTTAGTGTGAAATCACACTGTATTGTAAGATTTCAGTTACAAATTCTGTATTAATTTAAATCTGCTGTCTTATTAATGAAGGTTACAATTTGTCGCAATTTTAATTCCATTATCCCTACTTGTGACATCAACAATTCCAGCCTTTCATCTCTCCTTTCCGCAATTCAAACATAATATGTAAGACGTCTGTTGGACATTAAACCTTATTATTATTATTATTATTATGCGTAACTAAACTGCTTTTTATTTATTTTTCTCTTAATGTCTAAATTTTGTACGCACTTTAACCCGATTTAATGATGTTTTGTTATATATTTAACCCTTTCATTGTTTTTTTTTGTGTTATTTGATTTATTAATGTGCTTGTGCAATTACATATTTATGAATAAAGTGGGTTTTATTGGCGGTTCTTTCCCACAACAGTATATTAACGGGCTAAGCCACCATTGCGCAAAGCTTGTTAATTTTAATTTGAGTAGATCAAATTTGAGGTTTGCGAGTAATTAAATATCAGACTTGCAAATAAATTCTAATCTTTTAATTATTGTCAGGAAAGTCCATGTAAGGCAAGCAATTAATTTGAGTAACAGTAACATTATTGTTAGTAAAGTCAAGCGATTGTTTTGTTCTGGAATTTGCATTCTTGCAAATAAGTTCAAATTAAAATTTTCAAGATAAGGTACGTGGGGACGCTACAGGGTTTTATACAGAATTTTCCGTAGAATTTAGTGGCGTGCATAGTTTTCCCCACAAAGTCAGTTTCTTCGCAATAAACCAAAGTTTGTTTATTTAAATGGAACACCCTGTATATTTCTTTTTTATATAATAGAGCTTACTCTCAACTTTCAAAAAATATAAAATTGTGTGGCACTTCTTTTGCATTATTAACCTCAAAAATGAATGTTACGTTAATTTAACATTTTGAATATATAGGCCATGGAACCTATAATCTCAGTATAAACGTGTATTTTCTTGAACGTCCAAGATATATTTGAGTATTAAAAAAGGGCTGTAAGATTCTTACTGCTTTATTCTAATTATAAGTATGTAAATACGCGATTATAGTAAATCTAAGAACTTTTACGCAGAAATGTAAAAATAATAACAAAAAATTATGCAAATTAGGTACAATAGTTTTCGAAACATATTCAAACTGGCAAATTTTTTTTAATTGGGTAAAATGCATCTTACTTACAGCTCCAGAAAAAAATTTTAATGGCAATAATACTTTATATCTAAATTTGTAAGTAGACTGGGCCTAGTCTGATCTAACCGTATTGACCTGTCAAATTTGATTAAAATTACTTTTGTGCAACAATCGTATTGTTTGTTCATTGTGCAAAATATGGCAGAAAATCAAAATTTTGATGCTGATTCGCGTTGGTCAGAGTAATGAAAACGCTGACGCAGTAATAAATTTATATTTTAATAGGTAAATGTACTTAATTTTGATAATTAAGTAACTTTACATCTATGCAGGGTTCCAAAACAGAGACAACCTAGTAAAATCAATTTTTATAGATTAAAAAGAAATTTAATTAATTACCGATAATTCTCTAAACCCAGGTAAAAAAAATATAATAAAGAAAATCGTGAGAATGATGAGGATACCGTTTTAGCCAGTGTGGAGGGTAATCTTAAAAGTTCTTGCAGAACTATAGAAAGTAGTATTGGAGTCTCGAAAACAAGAATCCAAAGAATAATTCGTCACCATAAATATAAACCATATAAATTTAGGCTTGTTCAACATCTACATCCTGGCGACGTTGAACGTAGGCTAATATTTTGCAATTGGTACTTAAACATGAAAAATATAGTACCCAACTTGGGATGAAATGTCATATGGTCAGATGAGGCACATTTTAGCAATTCAGGTGTTTTAAACAGGCACAATAGCAGATTCTGGTCTCAAGAAAATGAACACCAAGTATTCCCCCAAGGACAACAAGGACAATTTGGACTAAACGTTTCCTGCTGCCGGAAATTATCCGCTCCTAGATATTTGGACATTTTAGAAATGGTTGTGCCTGAATTATTAGATGACACTCCTTTAGCTCGCTTGCATCAAATTTATTTCCAACAGGATGGAGCCCCATCTCACAATGCACAAATTATACGCCCGTTTTTGGAAAACAATTTTGGTAATAGATGGATTGGCACTAATGGGCCGATGAGATGACCTCCTAGCTCTCCAAACTCAATATAACATCCGACGTTTGACAAATACAGTTAGAGCAGATCACCCTATTATTGTGCTTAATGCTATAGAATGAATTGGAAGAGTGTGTGAAGCATGTATAGAACAGAATGGTCATCAGTTCGAACATATCTATTCGTAATTTATACTAGGCTTGTAAAGTTGTAGGTATTATGTTTAGTTTTTAATTTTGTGTTTTTGAATAAAACTTCCTAACCCTTAACCTTGTTTTTTAATGTCCAACTATCATCAAAATGTTCAATTAACGTAACAGTCATGTTTGAGGTTAATAATGCAAAAGAAGTGCCACACAATATATATATATATATATATATATATATATATATATATATATATATATATATATATAGAAAGAGTAAGCTCTATTACATAATTAAAAAATGTGAAGGACGTTCCATTAAAAAAAAGTCTAGTTTATTGCACAGAAACTTTCTGTGGGGAAAACTATGCACCCACTAAATTCTACGGGAAATTCTTTACAGAACCGACTCTTCACCATTTCAATAAATTACAAGGCAAAGCAGTTACGAGGGGTGCTTGAAATGTGCAAATTTTGAATTTCGCCCTGTATCACAAATATTAATAGGACTATGACAATTCTGGTTGTTGCATTTTTCTATCTTTGTTCGCAAACGATATACCCTATAATTTCATCCAAAAATGGGACACAGTGTACATGTTCAAAATTTCGTATTTAAGCTTGTTTTCATTTCTCCTGGAGCTGATTAAATTTTGGGGGAAATTCAGTGGCGGAGAAGGAGGGTTTCTCAGGAGCAGTTTTTGGTTTTATCAAGTATTTCTGAGCAGCGGTATATTTCAAAGATATAAAAATACCACCATATAGACCTTAAGCATACCGATTAATTATGTTCTAATTATTTTTTTATTATTTAGCGACAAAGGTAGAATTTAAGTGTTCAATACCTGAATAACGAATCAACTCTATAGGAAAATGTGTAAATACATTTTTTAAAGAAAAATTAATTTTACATAACTTTTCTACATAAAGTTTCTTAATATACGGTCAAAGAAGTTAATTAAATACGATTGAAAAAGCTTAAACTGTTTATCAATATGTTATAGAAACGGACAGCTATGGAATTTTTTTTAAATTAGTGTCTATATGTCTATTAACCTCTATCTGACATGAAGTTTTAAACGTCTGTTCGATATAGATTATTGTTTTTATTTTTACAATGTTGCCTGTTTTCGTTATGAACGTATAAAAAAGAGGTTTCATAGTTACTCAAAAAAAATTATAATCAAAATTATTCCATTTCTTTTAATTTCCACTTTGTAGGTTGTGTGTTGTTCCACGCAAGATATTGTGTTGTGCACGCAGCTAAAGCAGGCCCCTAATTTTTCTCTATCTCCTCTAAAGCAGCAAATGTTACGAAATATTGGTTTGTTCTTTCATACCAACGCATTTATGTGATTAATTTTTTACTGAAATACTTACGTATTAGAAATTGCGACCTGAAATTAATATTTTTTGTCATAAATGCTATTTTATAGAACAAAACCCCACTCACTCAAAGAAAACGTTCCAGAAAATAATTGAATTCAACATTTGATATCTGATTGAAAATATGGTCAACGTGATAAAATACCAGTATTTTCAAAGATATATGTTGGAATCAAGAAACTGAAGCTCTATTACAATATTAACAAACTCATATTTAAATGGTCCCAAATGCAGTAATAATATAGAAAGATCTCTTTGTCAAATTACCAGTTTACGGAGTTCATCCCGATCTCTGCAAACGAATTTTTCACTACAGTAGTGTTGTAAACTGTGACAAGTGTACATAAAACAACCGTTTTAAAACATTAAAACAAAGACAAAATAGAACTGGTAGTAAACAAATCAGGACTTATCTGTACAACATCCAAATACTATCTTTTCATTAAAGCAAAAAATATCAAAGAATCTGAAAAAATGCCAATTTAACATTTAAAAAATATGCTAAGAAATTTTTAGAATAAATCTGAATTTTTGTGACAAATAATGAAAACCTGTTTGGGCATTGACACTATATTACTATAATTTGAGCTCATATTAGTGTTTTAATCTTTTATTGCAATTATTTACATAATCATAGCTGTTACAAATAATATAGGACATATCTTGTTCTACCTGATATTTTTTATGATACAAATTTAGAATTAATTAACGTGCTAAACACATATTATTACTACAATATTTGATATTAATAGGTTTATTTTAGTTAACAGTAAAAACAAGCATTTTGTCACAAGGGTTATTCAATTTAAGACAGTTAGTAACAAAAACAACTAGCTCCTTTTTTTGAAGATTTTATAATTATTACCTTCATATTGTTTAAATTTTAAATATCATAATTTAAAAAGAAAAATTTTATGAAATATTTTCTGAACCACCGATAATCTGCACAAATAATAATACAATTTACCATTCCATCTGTGGTTTAAAACACTTCACTAATAATTTTACAGTGGTCTACATTGTTATATTAGAACTTCCAATAAAGCGTATACGTATGACTATAGTGCAATCATCTGACTATACTCTGTTCACGGTTTAAAAATTTCGTCTCCTTTTTTTAAGGTTTGCCGAAACCCTACACACATTAAAAGGTTTCGAGTTCTATTGGATTGAGCTGAACAAATTGGTGATCCTGAATTTCTGGAAAGTGAACTTAATCATTTACAAATATTACTACTAGGTAATGGTTATTCCCTTAAAGACATTAAAATGTAATTAAACATGTTAGGCATCCCCGTAAATAACAATTACCGTGTAATGTTGGTACAGCTTTTCCTCCTTTGATTATTAACATTGCGGATAAAACTGAAAAAAGCTTAATTAGACTTAAAGATGTTTCAAATCCATTGTAAACCTCCGGAGTTTATAAGACGTGAAGAAGATTTTGTAAACCATAGCAGTAGTTCAATACATATTAACAATTTAATTAATGGCATTGAATTTGATGATCTGGAAATTTTATCAAGGCAAACTTATTATTATGTTCTTTTACAACGAAAAGATATTGAGATATATAAAAATTCAAGTAACTTCAACAGGTAAGAAAAAAATCACCGATTAAATAGGTGTTTATTCTGTTTTTAAGGCATCATAATAATTACAGACTTTATGGATAATTAATAATTATTTGTTAGATTTGTTGTAGTTTTAAGAAACCCTCTAAGTTTTAAGCTAATTAAAGTTGTTCACAACTTTGCACTGTCATCAAAGAAGTATTAATCGGAAATTTGTTATGCTTTAAAAAAATTGCATCTGTAGTTTTCATGACTACGTTAATGATTGTTTTTGATTTATTTACAAAAATTACAATCACTCAACCTAATCGCCATAACGAAGTAGTAAAAAAACATACAATATACAGGGAGTTTCATGACGAGCTTTCACTATCGATATAGTTATAAAGAAGTAATAAGGATATAGATTTGAATATCTCAAAAATGTTTCAACATAATCATACTATAAAAGTCACCTTAAAATTTAATCTGGGATTCAAAAACGTAAAAATATAGGAAGTGTTCCATTTAAAATAACAAAGATGGTGCCTACTTCCGGTTTAACGGGAAGTCCTATAAACTCCAAAATATTTTCCTTAAATTGGAAATCTTTGATTAGCTATGAATGCAAACATTCAAATTTCTTTATTACTTCTTTATATATCGATAGTGAAAGCTCGTCATGAAACTCCCTGTATGCTTTTCACAAAATTGTACTTTTTAAACAAATGATAGACATAAAAACGTAAATCGGCCATATAACGTACTTGTAAAGGTAAAGAGAATGAAAGAAACTTGTATTGGTGATATAAATTAATGTTTTTATTATATTTTGTAAGTTTTCACGTTTCAAGAATTGAATCTGATGCACTAAAATGACAAAAATAATGATAAAAATTATGTTATGTTTTAAAGATCCTCTAATTAGACAAGTTTATATTTTACATTTCTTGATATCCTGTGTCAGCATCACCACTCTTCGACAGAGTATGTGCAACCCTTAAGTTCTTTAAGTATACTTCTACACCCATGGCTACAAATTTTAGCTACTTAACAGTTTGGGTAATAACTAGAAGATTTTGTGCCTTATGCTCAGTTGTAGATTAAAGTGGGTCAGGTTCATAAATTTATCGATTTGCCTTATTAACCAAAAAATATTTAAATGTACTTAGATATGTTCGCTTTAAAATCGGGGTTGCTTCTTCCTGAAACTAATTGTTAAATACTTGGATGCCAACTTGTTTTTAAATATGGAATAAACAAGTAAACCCATTATACAATAAAGTTAAAAGAAAATTTCTACAATAACAAATTTTATCACACGAGCTATATTTAATTATAAACTGAAATACCTTAATGCTAATGTTAGTAACGTTATAACCTAATGAATAATTAATGTTGTGTGTGATTAATGGAATGAGAATACCTTAATCTTGGTCACGCTGTAGATAACGACATGTCTGCATGCTGGGTCATCGTTTTGGAAAATTGTTCCGTAATATTATTTCAGGGTTGAAAATAAACCTGGATTCGTATGCTTTATAATTCCCAAATCAATAAATCTCACTCTTGATCGATCGTACTAATACCGTAAATTGGATTAGCGGTAAAATAATTAATTGAGTTAAAGTAAAAATTAAAAAATGAAAGGTAAAAGTAAAAGTGCCTGAAATTCAAACATCTCAAACATTGTAAAATAACTTAAAATAACTCACCATAAAATTTACAACACTTTTAATAAAAAATATTTAACAGAGCAAAAATGGGTGCTCTTCTACCTTTCAGTATCGCACAAAAAAACGACGCTCCCAAAAAGGTCTTAGCGCATGTACATCTCTGAAACTGAATGTGTCAACGATATGCGTGGAAGGCTTTTCTTTAAATAAGTACATTATGTTTTATGTAGCTATGATATGCAGCACACATGGCACGAAATGCACGTTAGTTGTCTACAGAGAGGTGAATTATTAACAACACGTTCGAAGTTTGTTACAAGTACATAAACATTATATTAGTAAAAGGGATTACGAGTGCTTGAATAACTATCTTTCTGTACGCATCACTTGAATTACGTTTTCAGTAAATTAATAAATTGTACCTTAATAAAGTACTACGTGTGGGGTTATATAACATCTAGCCACATTGAGTTGGTATAAGCGGGGAGGTGCCATACCAAAAAAAGAAGGTATGTCATCTATGCCGTATTGGTATATTACCGCCGAGTTGTATCCGTAATGTCAGTCGTCCTTTAAGTTGCTTTCAATCTGAATAAGTAATAATACATTAGATTATTAACAATGTCAAATTAGTCTTTGTGCAAGTCATTACTTGTCGTACTGTAGAAAATTTTACTTCTAAAAGTATGTTTGAACAATTCAATGAACATAGTATTATTAATTTCTGTAAAATTAAAAATATGAGAGCATTGAGTTGTACTTTTTAGAGGAAATCATTATATACAAAAAGATATACGTATCCCCCTGAAAAGATATACCTTTGCCCTGCACGATTTAAACCTACTCTAACTCTATGCCCAGCCACCACAATTCAATCTGTATGAACATGACTACACTTCTAAACGAATTCGATATTCAAATAAAGTTTGTAATTATACCGGGCACAAAATGGTGTTCGATCATAATAGGTCATAAGATTTAGTTCTTCCACATATTTTTCCCAACAAAATGGCTTCTGTATAAATATTTTTAATACGGCGTATTCATAATACATGCGTTCAGTAAAATAAAATCACAAAAGTTAGTGTTTCGCCATCATCTAAACCTTTTTCAAACGAGATCGGTCAATGAAAAAATTTTAATGTGGGGATCCAAAAAATTGATTGTTCAAAATATACGCCAGATGATTTAGTAACCTATTGAGTTCAAAGGAAAACGTAGTAATCGTTACTCCAATATTTAGCCGTGTATGAATAGTAACTAAGCGCATACGCGTATGCAATTCACAGAGTTAGATTTTAATTTTTAAGATCGATCTTTTACAAGACGCGTTAGTACATAGTACATTTTTAACAGTTATAGAACCGTCGCAAAAAAGTTAGATATTCTCTGTAACAGTCGTTAAAAACATATTCTTTCAGCGTGGCAATAGTTAAAAAAACAATTTCCATAGAATTATTTTAAAAACCAATTGAGCACTCGTTAAAAAACGTATCTTTTCAGCGCAGCATTTATAAAAACAAATTCTTAGAGTACAGATTGATACTAAAAAAAACAAATTGATGCAAAATTCTTACACCATTTCCTTTCAAATGATTTCATACAAAATTTTTATAGCAAAAACGTATTATTTGAGCATTCGTTAAAAAACAAAATCTTAGTTATAATTAAGAAATCATGTTCTTACAGAATTCCTTGTAAAAATTCTTACAGTAATCGGTGCAAAACATATTCTTACAGATTGTTTTAAAAAACAAATTCTTACGGCAGTAGCTAATTTATGGAACTTTCTTACAGCATTGGTTAAAAAACAAATTCTTGTAGCATTCGTTAAAAAATAAAGTGGTACAAAATACTTGCACCATTCGCCAAAAAAATTCTTACAGAATCAGTTTAGTTAAAAGACAATTAACTCTTACAGTATTCGTTAAACAACAAATTGATTTCTTAGAGCATTTATTAAAATATCTGGTGTGGAACACCACGCGACCTTCCAACCTAGAAAATGGAAATTAAAAGAAATGAAGTAAATGTAATAACATTTTTTTAGGATCATTATACAACCTCTTTTATAAGTTTACTAGAGAAATAAACAACAATAATTTATGTCAAACAGACATTTATAACTTATCAGACAGAGGTTAATAGACATCTCGATGCGAAAGTAGACGGGAGAGACCTTGGCCGCCATCTTGGACTTTTTGGGGAAACCCCACTTTTTCTTTATACGCCCATGTGGGGATCGTATTTTTTCACCCCTATAGTTTCTTTTCGGAGTCCTTTTTCAACCCCTTGATGGAATTTTCACCCTAATTCGGACCCTTTTGGCTATATTAAGAGTTCAGCCCCTGGAGGGTAGGTAGGTAAATGCGCGCATATGCAGTGTTCTGTTATTAATTAGGATCCGGTTTTAATAAAGGAAGTTGTACAATTATTATTACATTTTTTTAAATCCCATCTGCAGATTGTGACCTAATTTGTTTATGTACTGGGGGTTGTATTCTAATAAGGGGCCGTAGCCTTGTAAGACGGGAATCTGTTCGTTGGCCTCTTAATATGTGTTTATTATTAAACAGTTATACAACTTCATTATGATTGGAAAACGACAACGTGTTACTTAATGTGCTTACAAACATTTTAAAATTTTACTAGCTTGGATTTTTGTGGCCCTGGGACACCTTGGCTGTCGGTTTTATATATCCACGTGAGGGTCGTATTTTGGTCGATTTTGTAAAGCTAATAAACAGTTGGATTATTTCTGATATTAAAGAATCTAATCAAGATAAACATAACATATACAATTGATTTTAAATACACTGTTAAATTCTATATAATGATAATAAAAACAGTTAATGGGTATTGCGTAATCAGTTAATTAAATTGTTATACAAAAGTGAATGTACGATTTCGCAATTGAACGCAAACAATAATAATAAACATATCTTACGTACATGTATATATCGGGGCTTTTAGCTAGCACAGAAGAGGAAGAAGAGCGATGAGGTAGAGGAGAAGGACGAGTCGCAAAACCATGATGATGATAACGACGAAGCACGGTTCAAGAAGAAGAAGAAGAAGACCGATAAAGGATGTGATCAAATAAATGATGTATTGTTGTTTATAATAATAATAATAATATATTTTCAAACGCTAAGCTTTCCTTCAATTTTGTTGATAAACTTGTTTTTCCTAACGGTGTTTGAGCCTGCACTAACAATGCTGCAGTTAATGCGAAAGGGCGGTTAGATGGGTAGCTACAATAAGTGTGAGATAGGCTTTCTTTTGCACTCTGTGCGTTCAATCATACTGCTATTTTTTTAATTGAGAGCTGATTTTGTATGATTAAGTTAAATCTAGTTTAAAAATATACTACTAGATAGTGCCCTAAACAAAACCTTGATTAGTCCTAGAAATATAACGCTAGATGGTGCCACCTTTATTACAGAAAATATTCATTAGGCCATACATAACTAGATGAGACGAATTCAAATCTCCCAACAAGCGCCACGACAGGAGGGCGCAGGCCTTAACACAGTTTCCTATGTTTTGTCTTGTAAGATAGCAACAGGTCCCTTATTAGAATACAAGTTCAAATTTCTCGCAATAAGTAATTAGGATGTAAACACATAATACAAATCCAAATTCATATTTCCCGGCAAGGGGCCAGGGACTAAGACCCGAAAGCAAGTTGCAAAGCTCTATGTCTATCTTATAGGTTAGCATTAGGCCTCCTTATTATTATAATACAAGTTCAGATTTCCCCTTATAGATGGCGTCACAAACAAATTAAAATTGTTGCGAGGGCCTGAAAGTAAGTTGCTAAGCGCTACATCTGTCTTACAAGTTAGCATTATACCCCTTATTATAATACAGATTCATATTTCCAGCCATAACCTGCAGAGACCTAAATACAAATACAAATTCAAATTTTCCGCCATTGGGGCCTCGACAAGGGACGAAGCCCCGAGAGCAAGTTGCGCAGCCCTATACCTTTCTTACAAGTTAGCATTAGGCTCCTTATTATTATAATACAAATTCCAATTTTCCCGCAAGGGTACCACGACAATACACGAAGGCCTACGAACGAGTTGCGATCACGACAAGGGACAAAGACCCGAGAACAAGTTGCGACACCCTACACCTGTCTTACAATCTCGGTTATGCTCGGGGAGGGTTGTAGTGGGATCGCCGAAACAGCCTTCGCCGAAAGCTTCCCGTCGCAAATTTTTACCTATATGAGACATGCAAATAACGGTTGCTCGAAACGTCAAGTACTTGCAGCGACCAGCAAACAGGTTGAGATGATTCGTCACGTGCACTAGAATTTTATTTAATCAGGAAAATTATCTCATAAGTGGAGTTGAGTTAAAAGTTAAATTTGTACGATTTAGCCTAATGGCAATGCACGGTTCAAATTACAAGACGCGAATTATGGACGCTAGTTTACTGGTGAGACGTATGCGAATCAAGCCCTCGATTCTAATTGCACGCGCTACAACCTTAGAAACAGCTGCAGCAAAATACTCTGTTACAAGGACCGACGTAAAAGTGTTAACTATACCTGCGGGCATACAGCGAAAATCATTGGATAATGCCTTCTTGGGTAAGTTACCTAAACGATGCATCGTAGGTTTTATAGCAAATAAAGCCTTGTGACAGATAATCTGTAACGGTTATTGACTTTTGCAGTAACTGTAATCCGTTAGTGCGATTCTTACCTGTATGAAAGCATCGTATCGCTAAATGTTGCCTATATGATTAGATTTGATGTTTGTTAAAGAATTTCAGGACACTTTTCGCAGTAAAGTCCCTGCCCTTATCCGTTTGTATACTTTGAGGTATCTTTTCGCATCTTTTAAAAATAACCGAAAATACGTCGATTATAGAATATGTAGTTTTTCAGCTTCAGAGCTCGTGTCCATGCCATCTTGCTAAATGCATCGATAACCGTCAGTATATAATTATACCCGTCATTATATTTACTTAGATTTCACATACCGCAAAGACCCCGCCTGTCATAACTCAAAAAAAAAACGTTACCTACAATGTACCTATTTCGAGTTAAATTTCTCACTACAGGTTTATGTATACTGTACGCTACTTGTTTCTGTAACCGCGCTCTAATACCTTCCCTAGGGGCTTGTTTTATAAATCTAAGTTCCTTTTTGACAGGAGTATTTCAGCTAAGGCAGAGCTTGTATGTAAAATAGGCTTATGTGATGGTATGACAACCCCATTATCGGTAAATCCCGAAAATTTAAAAATAGTACTCTAATAAGCGGTCGCATCCATGCTTAACCCGATTATGAAATCGAAAGCCGTTTTTTGACAGAAGTATTTCTGATGAGACAGAACTTTTATGTATGTATGTAAAATAATGCAGAGGTAAAATCTAGCTTAAAGAAGAAGACACAGTCAATTCGCTGCATACATCACAATATTAAATAACCTGTTTGCGCAAATATATATTTGCTGTTGACGGTTTAATTATTAATAATTGCATTGCATCTCTCTAACTAATCCAGTATGTGCTAGCTAAAAGCCCCGATACACATGTACGTAAGATATGTTTATTATTATTGTTTACGTTCAAATTCGAAATCGTACATTCACTTTTGTATAACAACAAGATAATTAACTGATTACGCAATACCCATTAACTGTTTTTATTATCATTATATAGAATTTAACAGCGTATTTAAACTCAATTGTATATGTTATCTTTATGTTAATTAGATTCTTTAATATCATAAATAATCCAACTGTTTATTAGCTTTACAAAATACACCAAAAAACTATCCCCATGTGGACATATAAAAACGACTACCAAGGTGTCCCAGGGCCACAAAAATCCAAGATAGTAAAATTTTAAAATGTTTGTAAACACATTAATTAACACGTTGCCGACCGATTGCCATTTTCCAATCATAATGAAGTTGTATAACCGTTTAATAATAAACACATATTAAGAAACCCACGAACAGATTCCCGTCTTACAACATTACGGCCCCTTATTAGAATACAACCCCTAGTGCAAAAATAAATTTAGGTCACAATCTGTAGATGGGATTTAAAAAAATGTAATAATAGTTGTGCAACTTCCTTTGATAAAAACGGATCCTAATTAATAACAGATTAAATCTTTTTATTCTCAGAACACTGAATATGGGCGCATTTACCTACCTACCCTCCAGGGGCTGAACTTTAAAACAATTTCTTAATACAACCCTTCTACTTGCGCACTTAAAAGAAATGAAATAATTTTAATTATCATTTTTTTAGGGTAAACTATGCTACCTCTTTCATACGTTCATGACGAAAACAGGCAACATTGTAAAAACAAAAACAATAATCTATGTCTACGTTTCAAACTTCATGTCAGATAGAGATCAATAGACATAAATACATATTAACTTAAAAAAATTACAAAGTCTCCCGATTCTGTAAGATGTCAATAATACAATTTAACCATTTTTGTTTATAGTTAATTAATTTCTAGACTTACCTTGCGTCATATTAAGAAACTTTATAAAGAAAAGTTATGTAAAATTAAATTTTCTTTGTCTACATTTTTTCTTATAACATTAATTGGTATTCAGATATTGAAACAACTTAAAATCTACCTTAAGAATTTTTCGCTAAATTACCTGTCGTATCAAAAAATTGCATGGAACATAATTAATCGATATGTTTAAGGTGCAGCTGTTTAAGAAATATTTCATAAAAATAAAAAACTGATCCTAATAAACCCCCTTCCCCGCCGCTGGATTTATTTATTCAAAAAATTAAAAAAAATTGAATTTTATTGCAAGTTACTTTAGTGTTCATGTCTTCTGTAAATTAGTGGAAAACTAATAAAGGGATTTGCATAAATTATTCTGAATATTCATTTAATCCCTCATCTTGCCTGTGGCAGATAAGTATTCAGGTAAACTTTGAAAAACTTTCACTCCGCTACACTAAGCAGCGCTGCGATCGATTTATATTTCGTCAACCTATCTAGAGGGACCTTAAGATGTAAAATTCTTATAGTGTCATTCTCAAAATATACGATATGCGCATTACGATTCGTTAAAAAGAGGTTCATTCAAACCAAACAGATGCATTGGAAAAATTTAAATACTTTTCGTTTGTGAATGAATGTTTTGTATCGAACCGTAATGCAGTATATTTTTATTTGAAAATGGTAAAATAAATTTGGTATTCATTTGTTTTTTAACCAATGCTGTAACGATTCTTTTTTTAATGAATGCCGCACTGTAAGAATATGTTTTTTAAAGACCGCTCGCTGTAAGAAAATGTTTAAGAATTGTTTTTTAACGAATTCTGTAGTAATTTTGCACCAATTGGTTTTTTAAACAAATGATGTAAGAAACGGGATTTTATCGAATACCGTAAGAATTTGTTTTTACAAAACTTTGCATGCTTATTTTAATCTTTTCTTAAACACAAAATCGAATATATAAATCACGTGAGAAATTAGGCATTAAACGTACATCTTCTATGAATACTCAGATCACTATTTCTAATTAAAATTTAATCTGAAATTTTGAAGGTTGGTTCTATCATAAATTCTAGTATGTTTATTTTGTGAATAACATGATTTTTAATTGCATATTTTAAAATTAAATTACGAATGGGGTAACAACAAATTTGCCAACAGCATCAAGGATTAGCTAAAATTATAACCCATTACATGACACAGTTTCACATCCCATGAGAACTAATAAAATTTAATTAAAGAGAAATGACGTATCGATAAAGTGTAAATATTTATAAAGAAATAATCATATGTGCTTGATTAAGAGAAAATTAATAGATTATACAAAATATAATTTATAGATGTTTCATACACCTACTTAACTAGATTTCAACATGTTCAATTCTCCGATTTGCTTTAGACCAATACTTTGTTATTTGTCTGTGTTTATATTTAGTTTCCTTTTAGATTGTAGCTTAACGTTGACAAATGCTGAAGCATTAATTAGCACCTTCTTTTCGTTAAATAAAGCTTCCAGAATTTGTTGAGACGAGATCGACGTATTGTTCAAAAATAAAAACAAAAAAAAAAAAGAAATTAGTAATTATACCGGATTTTGAATATCTACCTATAATTAAATGTTTAATTTGTTTTAATTATACTTTATTTGATCGTCCTTTCTGTTAATTGATTAGAAGTGACACAATCACAAGATAAAGATCTCGCCTTACTTTAGTATTAACAGTACATTAAAAACCCCGAAGAAGGATTTAAATAATCAATAATTCATTATCTAGATATAGAATTGCTAAACCGATTAAATAACATGGTGTGGATTCAGATGTAGTATAGATATCGCCACCTTAAAAAAAGTCACAGTAAAAATATATTTAAAAATAAATTCATAAATAAGAAAGCGGCAGGTTGATAGTGTGAGATAATGGTGAAAAGATAAAAGATAGAAGTAGAAGACTAAATGACGTGACTGATTTAAGAACGCGGCGGTAGGTATAATTTTCTGAAGCAACCTAAATTATTACTGCTAGTTTCTAATTTTTCTTTAGTTCCCCATTTTTAATCCGAAAATACCCGTCCTTTACATTATCGTATCATAAATTTGAATGGAACTAGACTCCTATTTACTTAGAAAGATGTTCATAATATCCTTGTGGTAGCGTGCGAAGCTGTAGACCTGTAAGTATGTATTTAAATGGGCATTTAATTAAATCGGAATTAGATATTTGCAACTGACCAGTACATTGCACTAATGCACTGTAAAGTGTATAATTGCTTCATAAGTAAATGTCGTTACTTTGTTCTTTTATACCTTTATTGTTAATCGATGTTAGAAGATGACCACATTATATGTCGTAAGGTTATCATTAGCACATCCTACACAATCTATTATGTTTGATTTAACGGCATCGTAAAATTTTATTCACTGGGTAATCCTCTAGTAATTTTTTTATGCAGCGCCGCTTACCGTTTTAACTGCTCACAAATTTTGCAGATGAATAAACCCTCATAATTAATTTTACGATGTTTTATTCATTAATGTGTGTTTTAAATCCATTAATTAAAAAATAGTTTTTTTCTACTTCATTCACAATTTTTCTATTTGAACTTTTTGCATAAATTTAAATAATCGTGCGTTAATAATCGAATATCTGAAATAGTAAAAAATGATGATATCTGTTTATATATGATAATTTAAAAACTAAACAGTGGCGACAGCTTTAGAATAGACCTCACCTCGTGTGTCTACAATTATTTGTCCTAGCATATTTGTAAACACATGACTGAACATTGAAATTCAATTGCCCTACCTTCCCACAGAATACGTTGAGAATGGCTTATTGGTTTGTTACATTTTCACATACGACCTGGATAAATGAAATTTTGAATAAATCTTAAAATAAAGCTAATTTATTTCTTTACCTGCTATCATGTCATAATAACAACCTTTTGAAGGTTAATTTAAACACCGAAATGATACAGATATTAAAAAACTGAGTAGGTACTATAATATATTAATAATAATGAATTCGTTATCGTACTGAGTACAATAATGAAATAAATAATATAACTAATCAAAGTAAATATGTATTCGAAAGTTACATTATTAGTAGAATACGGGCACCTTCCGCCGCCATTTTGTTTTTTGTGACGTCACTCTTTGTGCGCCATTTTTTATATGCCCACATGGGTATCGTATTTTTTTTTCACCTGACAATAAAAAGATTTAATCTGTAAGGAGATTGCATAATTGTTATTACATTTCTTTTAATTCCAAGCTACAGATTGTGACCTAATTTATTTATGTATTGGGGGTTGTATTCTAATAATGGGGAAGAATTATTAGATAAGACATGTAAAGATGACAAGTGTTTTCATAAAAAAAAGATTTAATCTGTTATTAATATTTATTCGGGCCCGTTTTGATTTTTATCAAGCTCAATTTTTTTCAATATCTGAATAACGACATCGAAATTATAACCTTCAACATTATACATATAAATGAGTAATTAAGTTACCATGTTTGAAACGATTTTCACCTTGAGAACGTTAAATTATGTGGACAAGGTCTAAGCAGAAATAAAATATATTAATACGATATGCATTATAGTCTGTTTTACGCTTCATAGTGTACTCCCTCTAATAGTGCTATCAATTAAAAGTAAAATATTGAAGGTCGACTGATAAATTATATGTTCAAAGTTTAAGCGGAGAATAAAATTGCATTAATAGGTTAGTTAATACACATATTAATTAGTTAATTAAACTATTGAAGGCCGACTGTTAAAATTATGTGTATAAGGTCTAAGCAGGAAATAAATGCATTAAACGGTTACACATATACGTTATAGATTGTTTTTACATTTCGTTTTGAGCTCCTGTTAATGGCGTAAAAAATTGTTTTGGATTTTAATAATTGACTGTCTTGTTCTAGTATTAGTAATGATTAATTGGGAATTTTATTTATACCTCACTCATAAGTAAGTGTGTTAGTTTAGGGTTGACGTTTTAAAATCAATTGCATTACTAGTAACACTCAGATTAAACTACATACTTTAAAAAACAGTAAAATATATTCATAGCCATAAAGCTTATAATACAGATTAACTACTCTTTATTTATATCTGTCAGGGTCGCAGAAAAGGTGCTACGTCTAGCAATAAATTATCGAAAACATCCTCAAATCTAGGTGACCCTGTGTTAAACATTAGTGTGAAGATATTTTCCGCAGTGAAGACTTTTGGGATGGGTGCACTACCACTTATGTTCAAAATTAAGGGCAGCGTTATTTAACCTCTAGATCTTCATAGAGAGAATATCACTACCAGCATCAACTTCACCGTTTTCATCTTGAGCGATTATATTGTAATAGCTTATTAACAAGTAAAAACAGCTAATACCTTGATATTGCTTCATAATAATACTCACTCGATTGTAATTATACTTTAAAAAATGCATGCAGCGGATAATATACAATCTTTATTTGCCGCTATTATTATTCGCAGATATGGGATTATTCTTAAAATTAGCTAATTTCCCACACCACCTTGAAATACTACATAGGTCTTCAATTCTTCTTCGCCCCTGAAGCTGTACAGCATTCATCTCTCTTGAGATTATCCAAATCCTGATCAATAGCATGTTTTCTAATACGCAAGGCAGCATCTTCAATATAGCGGTGTATACGTCGAAAAAATGTCTTGTGTTTTCCTCTTCTTTAAGCTAGATTTTGCCTCTATACAGCATACAAGCTCTATATTAGCTGAATTACCTCTGTCAAAAAAGGGGTTATAATCAAATTAAGTATACCAGCCCCTTATTAGAACACTATCTTTTTAATCCTCGAATTTTTACCGATAAAGGTTTGCCATGCCGTGCTATCACATAAGACGGCTTTACATAGAGGTTCTGTCTCGGCTAAGCTATCCAAAAAGGATTTTAGATTTATAAAATGTACGCCCAGGAGAGATATTAGAGTGTTGCTACAGAAAACAAAAAAGTGTACACCACGCATAAATCTACAGCGAGAAATTTACTCGATGCATGTATATTGCATGTAACACTTTTTTTTTAGTTATGGTGGATTGATCATTGTGATATGCGATCTTTAAGTAATCACAGTAATAGATACAACTATATACTAGCGTTTATCGAGATTTTTAGCAAGACGATTTGGATATGAGTTCTTAAAACGAAGACAGTCGCATCTGAAAGCATTCACCATTGTTTTATGAAAAGCGATAACAATTCTTCATATAGGTATATAGGAAGGCTGTTTCGGTGAACCCCCACTCCAACCCTCCCCGAACATAACCGAGATTGTAAGGCAGGTGTAGGGCGTCGCAACCTGTTCTCGGGTCTTGTCGTAATCGGAACGTGTTCGTGGGCTTTCGTGTATTGTCGTGGTACCCTTGGCGGAAAATTTGAATTTGTATTATAATAAGGGACCTAATGCTAACTTGTAAGACAGGTGCAGGGCTGCGCAACTTGCTCTCGGGGTTCTGCCCCTTGTCGAGGTCCCATTGGCGGAAAATTTGAATTTGTATTTAAGTCTGCAGGTTATGGCTGGAACTATGAACTTGTATTGTAATAAGGGACATAATGCTAACTTGTAAGACAGATGTAGGGCTTAGCAACTTATTCTCAGGACTTCGCCCCTTGACCAAAAATAATTTGAATTTGTTTGTGGTGCCATCTATGAGGGGAAATTTTAACTTGTATTCTAATAAGGGGGCCTAACGCTAACCTATAAGACACGTATAGGGCTTCGTAACGTGCTTTCGGGGCTTCACACCTTTGGTGGGAAATTTGAATTTGTACTTAAGTGTCTACATTTTGATTGCTTATTGCGAGAAACTTGTATTCTAATAGGCGGGACTAATTCTAACTTATAAGACAGACATAGGGCTTCGCAACTTGCTTCCGGATCTTAACTCCCTGGCCCCTTGGTGGGAAATTTGAATTTATATTTAATTCTACATTCTGATTATTTATTACGAGAAATCTGAACTTGTATTCTAATAAGAGGGACTAATACTAATTAATAAGACAGATGTAAGGCTTCGCAACTTGCTCGCGGGGCTTAGCCCCCTGCCCCCCTGGCGGGAAATTTGAACTTGTATTCTAATAAGCGGGTCTAATGCTAACTTGTAAGACAGGTGTATGGCTTCGCAACTTGCTCTCGGAGCTTCACACCCTTGGCTGTAAATTTGAATTTGTATTCTAATAAGGGGTTCTAATGCTAACTTGTAACACAACATAATTAAAGTTTGCCGCGAGTAGGATTTGAACCTACGACTATTCTAATAAGGGGGCCTAACGCTAACTTATAAGACAGTTATAGGGCTTAACAACTTGCTCTCGTTACCTGAATTGAAGTTTTGCATTTATGTTGTATTTGTAAATACATACTTTTGCAGCCAAGTCCGACGATAGAGTTTTTTAATGTTAATTTTTACATGCAATTTGCCATTCAAAATTAATTTTTTATGACAATTTAACTCATGTATAAAAATATTATATAAGTCGAAGTGCAATTGTCACTTTGACAGCGACATGCAAAATGGCTAGATTAACTTTATAGAGAATAGAATTAACACAATTTTTTTATACGGTAAGTGTTCTTCGGCGGCAGAAACTTTTAGAAAGTTTAGAGAAGATAATCCAGAAATCGAAATAGGTTTGACAACAATAAAGGATTTTGTCAAGAAATTGAAAGAAACTTATTCTGTGAATGATAGAATTCGGAAGAGAGAAAGCCTGCAACTGGGCATGAAAAAACGGAAGAGGTTATTAATTTAGTCAGAGAGAACGGAAGAACGAATCTAACAGGCAAAGCAAGACTGAGGACATTTTGTGAATGGGCTTTAGGCAAGTTACAAATGATCCAAGATTTTCAAACAGGATCTGTTTCTGACGAATCAACTTTTATCTCGATGGAACATTCAATAGGCAAAACAATCGTTTCTGGTCGAATCAAGATTCGCACAAGTAACCAATCTTCTCCCAAAGTCAATGGGCGGATGGGAATATACGGAACATTATCGCACTCTTAGAGAAAGCTTAAGAGAAGAAAGATGAGTAAATATGCCTGAATATCATTTGCAAAGAGACTTTGAAGCAGTGGGATGGGACCCTTGTGAAGTCATACACCAACAGAATGGAGCTCCTCATTATGCTAGAGGTATGTATACAAATTAAATGTTAATCTTCTCTATGAGATAATTACTAATTTGTTTTAAAGCCGCTGGAATTGGGTAGATGATTATTTTCTTGAATGGATTGGGGGTGAAGAAACAATTGCATGTCCGGAACGTTCTCCGGACCGTAACCCATTAGATCACTTTTTATGGAGATTTCTAAAAAATAAACTTTTTAGGATGTACCCAAAGGCTCAGAATCTTGATGAGTTGGAAGGAAGAACTACAAATTAATGAACAAATGCTTCAAAATGTGTTAAACCACTGGACAAAGCTGCCCCAACTTTGCTTAAATGAAAACGGAGGATTTTTCGACCATAAATTAAAATTAAGAGAATGATATTTGCTTTAGTTCTTACATTATTTACTTTTGTTATATAATTATTTCTTTGCTGTCCCTTTTGCTTAAATAAAATTTTCATTTCTAAGAAATTTTTTCATTAAAAATTAATTTTGAATGTCAAATTAAATGTAAAAATTAACATTAAAAAACCCTATCGTGGGACTTGGCCGTAAAAGTATATATATTTACATTACATTTGTATACGTACATTTAGGCATATTGTAGCACTTTTTTCTTTTAATAATTAAATTTTAGTGGATATGCTGATATTTTCTTGTAAGTATATACAGGGTTATTTTTTTAAAACCTGACATAGACTATCTGTTTTATTACCGAAGATAAGGCGTAATCTAACTAAGAAAATTTCATGAAAAAAATTACTCCATCGTTTCCAGTTTTTGTAGTATCTTCAAAAATAACATTTATTTAAATGGCAATATGTTACAGTATGTTTGCAAAATCTGATAGGGCGTTTCACTGCAGTCAAAGGTACTAGAGCGAAATGTGTGAATTTTCCTGTCACGTAAACTTGTAATCACAGTATCGTGGAACTGTCACAGTAAAAAAACTTTTTTTGCTCGGTTTTTCCTTTCTTTTTACTACAAGACGGATCGAATAACTAACTCTACAAAAGCGGATTGAATTAATTTTTCTACACATTAGAGGCTTGAGTTTGAGGGAAGCTTGCACTGAATTTCATTTCAATCATCCGGATAAACCACGTCCGAATCCAGAATTTTTGAGATACAATGTAGTAAAATTAAAAGCTATAGGAAATGTACGCGTAAGGGTGCGAAGAGGGCGTAAATATATTGATATTGAGGAACAAATCCTGTTGAAGAATATGGAAAACCCGCATAATTCGACAAATAAAATTGCGCAAGAAGTGGGTTGTTCCCAAACTAAAGTTTGCACGAAATTGCACAGCCACAAATTTCATACCTATAAAATGATACGTGTCTAGGAATCGCATGATGACGGCTGTGACAGAAGAATGGAATTTTGCGACTGGGTTGTATAAAAAAAGTAACAGCCACCGGAATTTGAAAAACACATTTTTTAGTGATGAAGCGACTTTTTATTTAAATGGCAGAATTACAGGTACTGATCTGATACCAATCCTTGCTGGGCCGAAGACAGAAGAACTCAAAGTAAGCTCAACGTTAATGTTTGGTGTAGAGTGTATAATAATCAAGCGATAGATCCGATTTTCATTGAGGGTAATTCAGGAAGATATTTGGATTTACTACGGCAGGAACTGGAACCGTTTTTGGATAACCTTCCATTGGATGAAAGACACTCATTTTATTTTTAACAAGATGGTGCTCCTCCGCATTTTACTTTAGCGGTAAGAGATTACCTTAGCCAGTTGTTACCTACAGGGAGAAGAGGACCTCCAATGTCCCCCAATCTCACCCCGCTAGATGTGTTTCTGTGGAGGCACTTACAACGTAAGGTGTATGTTACAAAACCTACTTCCATTGAAAAATTACAACTGAACATGCAACGAGAAATTAGGACTATAACAACGGCCATTTTAAAAAATGTGCAACAGGGACATCCGTTTGAACGTTTGATGTACAAATGATTTTTTTTTACTTTTTGTTCCATTTTCTTACCAGATTTTTTAATTTTAATAATTTTTATTTATTTCTTCGTTAATAAATTTCATGTTGACCCATGTTCTTTTTAATGGTAAAGTATTTTAAGTACTTTAAGTATTAAGTTTACCATTATTTGCATAGTTTAACATGCCAAAAGTGAATTGTTGCTAAGACACTAATACTACACTAATAATAGACAATAATAATTGGTAAACGGCTTCCAAAACGAAATTATTTCGCTCTAGTACTTTTGACTGCAGTGAAACGCTCTATCAGATTTTGCAAACAAAATGAAATATTGTCATTTAAAAAAAATTAATTTTTGAAGACACTACAAAAACTGGCAACACTGGAGTAATTTTTTTCATAAAATTTTCTTAGTTAGATTAAAACTACTTTTGGAAGTAAAAGTCTATCTTCAGTATTAAAAAAAAAAGTATCCCCGTATAATTACGAATATCAGTGTATCCGTTTTATCGTCTAGAATGGGTTTTTTTGGTCACATCAATTTTTTTCCACAATCATTAAATAATACCTTGTTTTGCTGTCTATTTTTAGTCAGCAAAAAGGGCGTTTGATCTCTAGTAAGCAAAATTTGTTGATCGGTTACTGTACCTACGGTGGCTGTGAAAATCATACTAACATATCAATCTCACACATAATTCAAAACTAACATACGCTCAGGCAATGCCGGATTTTTTTGCATGCCATAACTGCACTGTAAACGTTTACACCGTAATAAACAGTTAGTGTATTATATTTCGTGTAATGTTTACATGCAAGATGACATCGGCGCATCTGCAATAATTGTGATAAATCTGTCACGGTACAAGTTACAAGAACCAGTTAATGAACTGCTAAATAATTTATATGATTGTGGGAAAAATGATGTTTAGCACTCTTGAGCAAGGGCGCTTGTGCTCTCTCGCTCTAGATGAAACACTCGCTCGCTGCGCTCCCTCGTGTGTTCAAGTCTAGAGTAAATATAGCCATGCGTGTATTTCCGTTTATGCTACGTTCCGATGTAAATCGTATCTTAAGCTGACTTCCCTGTATAAGGTATGCAACTGTTTTACTTGCCTGTTTGTATTTATTTATTACATCTAATATCGAAATCCGCCCCTTGCATTATGAAGATTTTGTACAGTTTGAAAATTGAATATACAAGGTGATTCCAAACTAGATGACAACCTTCAAGGTGGTGTTAGTATGGCTCATTTGTGATCGATTGAGCCATATTTATCTATATCCAAAACCAACGGTTTCGAGTTATTTGTAATTTTGTAGTAATTCCCTATTTTCGTTCAGTTTCGACCGATTCTGTCGGAATGGATCCTTTCAAACAGTAATTTTAGTCCAGTTTTCAATAGTAGAATATGCATTTCACTTATTATTTATTATTCGTTTGTTATCATTTATTTATTCATTATTTATCATTTGTTTTGTATTTGAAATGGATAGATTTACTAATGCTGAATATACTGATATTCCCTTTATGTATAAATATAGTAATGGAAATGCATCTTTAGCACAAAGAGAATACGTACGGAGATTTCCCTACAGATAAACTCCTCACGTGAGAGGATTTTTTCAACCTATCGCAGAATTGCGGAAACTAGTACTGTTGAAAAAAATAGAAACGCTGGTACACCTGAGAATCCAAACCTAGATGAAGCAATATTGCAAACGGTAGAAGATGTTCCCACAATGAGTACCCGCAAAGCTGCCTGTGAACTTGAAACCTCCCAATAAAAGTTTCGTCGGTGTTGAAAAAGAATGGCTTACACCCATATCATTATACTCGTGTTCAAGTGTTAGAAGAGAACGATTTTCCCAGGAGCATTTAATTTTGTTATTTTATCTTAAATGCTAACAGGGAGGATGTTAGTTTTTTATTTAGAATTTTATGGGCAAACCAAGCGAGATTCGCCATAGAAGGTATTACTTACATAATTTACATTCATTTACGTTTAGTGTGAATGTTTGGATGGGCGCGATACGTAATAAATTGATAGGTTCCCATTTTCTTCCTAACGTTTTGACAGGGGAACGATATGAAGAATTTCTGAGAAATCACGTGGATGAATTTTTGGATGATATACCTATCATTGATAGAGAGCACATAATTTTCCAACACGACGGTTGACCAGCGCATTATTGTCTAAATGTTCATGCGTTATTGAATAAATGGTTTCCAAACCGGTGGAAAAGTAGGTAAGGACCAATTGCGTGGCCGACTAAAAGCCAGGATTTTACGTCTTTAGATTTTCACATATGGGGAATACTGAAGGAATTGGTTTATGTGACAGAAATTCATAGTCGTGTGCAATTAATAGAAAGGATACAAGAAGGAGCGAGACGAATGAAGAATGATTTTGAACGAAAAATTACTTGTCCAGAAATAAGAATGAGAGCTCCAGCTTGTATAAGAGATGCTGGTGGTCATTTTGAACACAAAATGTAAAATTATTGAATAAAATTCTCAGTTCTATTGAATCAAGGCTTCAATGATTTATTATTCTCAGTTTAGAATTTTCGAGAGGTAGCGCGATAGAAAAGCTTTTTCTGAGGTAACTTCTGAACGAATTGTGAAAAAAAAATAAGTTTTATGGTAAAATTAAAACATTGAGCTAGTTTTTTAAACAATTTTAATACTAGTGTAGAAAATAGTTTAAAAGTTATAAGCAATAGAAAATTTGAAAGCGATTTTGGTTTTTCATTCTCATTCTGATTTTAACTTTCGAAGTGTGTCAATATGAAAGTGACGTTTATCTAACTCTTAACAATATTAACGTGATACCTAAGTTGAAAGTTGAAAATAGCGTATTATCATGGAACAAAAGTGCATACTAATGCACTTATCATGCACTTGGTCATCCTTTTTCATGCTTGATGTCAATAAAAGGAGATTTTCAAATGGTCAAAATAAGTCGCTTTAGGGAATAAGCTATCCCACAAAAGAAGATTTAGGCCAATAGTTCTTTCTGGAAGAAAGTAGTTCAACTCCTAAGATTACATTACAGACGCTCACATCAAAAGAATGGTTCGATCTTTTATGTAATTTTGAAAATTATTCAAACCATCCTTATGTTGGTGCGATTATTGAAATAGATTAAAAAAGGTATATAAATATTACTTTCAACATCTCATGCGTTATAATAAAGATTTTTCGTTTTTTTCCCTACACTTGCCCTACCTACCCTTCAGCTCAGTGTTTACGGAACACACATTTACGTCCCTTCAAATCATATTAAATATTAAGTAGCTCTCTTTTGAACGATTTATCTAAAATAGAATACGTAGGTCCTGATTGTACGTACTTTCTCCCTTGATCCGTACTTAATTAATAGTATTGTAGTACTTAACGTAGTCAAATAGAATGTTCTAGATAAATCATGTGCGTGAAGTAATCTGTGCGTTGCTGAATGTAGTCTTTGAATTGTCTTATTACTGCTTTAAGATTGAAAGAAAAAATATAATTCAATGTAATTTAATTATTCTATCCTTACTACTTCAACTTCGACAAGGTGCGTAATATACACGATGTTAATATGTAGCTATTATTCTGTATATACTTTTAATTATTTTTTTTATGAAAATTTTTCCATTAGAAGATAGAAGTTGCCAGCAATTATGAAACTCTAGTACCTTCGTCTCTGAATTTATAACTGTCTTTTCGCATTACTGCTTATATCTTAACTGATTTTATGTAAATAACCAGTTCATAAATTTAGATGATTGTAATTAATATACAAAATATATAAGGATGCGATCGAAGAAAATCGTAGGATATTTATAATAATTCTGAATCTTTCATCGACTGACAAACTGGTTTTGCTATATTTAATAAGCAATAATTATGTAACAATTAACTTCAAACAGAATAAAGGTCTACCTTGGTTGTAATATTTTCACACTTACCGTTATTAAAGCTTTCAACTCATAAAAGCAGCAGGGTTTAATTATAAAGTTTCTGTATGAGAAACATTAAAAAACGTAGCTTTATAATGGAACATAATATTTTAATTAGATTTTAATTAGAATACAAAAAATTTGTAAAATATTAGCAATATACTTTTCACTTGCTATACAAACATATTTCATTAACCCCGTTTGTTACCGGAAATTGTTTTACCCAGTTTCGAGCCACACTAAGGTTTCCTAAACGAACTGTTTACCTTCTGTAGTAGAAATAGTATTTTTTTAAATCTGTGATTAGTATTTTGCATAACGCTTTGTTCCCCGAAGGTACTTGAAGTACCATCATTTAAATTTTATTTGTAAACAGAATCATTCATATTTGCCCGTCGGTACTTTAAAGTACAATATTTATCTTAGGGTCTTTTAAGTAGTTTATGTTGGCAGAGTCCGCATTTAGCAATATTTTTGGGAAAATTCCATAGTGTCACTATTACTGTTGATGTGTTCTTGACAAGTGACATTTTTCCTGTTTATTGCGTAACTATAAATATGTACTAACAACCCCAATAGCTAAAAAAATTCCTCGTACACACATCTACACGCACCCACAACCACCTGCACGCACACGCACGTACATGGACGCGCACACACAAGCACTCACACGTACACATACGCACACAAACGCATACACACGCACACAGACGCGCACACATACGCATACACGTATACACGCAGACACATAGTCACTCCCACGCACACACACGCAGACACACGCGGACACACGGCCGTGTACACGCACACCCACACAAGCACATACTCACACCTCACAATTTTCAAACCTACCAGAAAGACTAAACAAACATTTACGATCACCTAAAGGTGCTTCAAATAAATTGTTAGCTGCTAGAGTGTATAAGTTATCTTGCTCTTGTGGAAACTGGAACCACAAAAGGCGATTAGACCGATCCCTTTAGCTATGGACTAATTCCATTTCCATTTTATCTAAAGTCATAGAAAAGTCATAATCACCAACAGTTTTCTTTCCTTGAATCTTACAAACTCCTTAATGACCACCAATATGGTTTTAGGTATAGTCCTTCCACAGGTTCTTTCATATGGGACCCAAGTTTGGAACAATGCATTAGAACGATGTGGCGAAACAGATATTTCAAAAGCATTATACTAAGTTTGGCAAAAGTGTTTATTTGCCACCTCGTTTGGGGAACTGGTTTTCTCATCAACTGGGTTTCTAGTATCCTTGATAGAAGACAAATACGTGTTGTAGTTGATGGCTGATTTTCAAATTAAGTTGCCATTAACGCCGACGTTTCACAGAGATCAGAGTAGTTAGGATAGGGCCGGTTCTGGACCAGTTCAAGGTCACTCGCCCTCTGGTCGTGAAAAACGTAAGCTTTTGGAGCTCTTTCAAGGTCAAAGTTTAGGCGGTAAATTTAAAATGTTGGAGCTGGTCAAGGTCAAAGCTAAAAATAGAAGTTGCAAGGTAATCATAAATCTAAAAATAGTTTTCAAGGCCAGAGGTTATTGACCTGCGGTGGTGTCATATAACATTTCTTAGAAATATAAAAAGGTCAAGGTGAAAAGCTAAAAATTAAAAATAGAAGTTGCAAGGTAATCATAAATCTAAAAATAGTTTTCAAGGTCAAAGGTTATTGACCTACGGTGGTGTCATATTACATTTCTTAGAAATATAAAAAGGTCAAGGTGAAAAGCTAAAAATAGAAATTGCAAGGTAATCATAAATCTAAGAATAGAATTTTCAAGGTCTACTCCACTTGAAGGTCACGACGACGATGACGATCTCATAAGCTATGCATAAAAAATAGGTCATGAGTTGAAGGTGAAGGTGAATACTCCACTTCAAGCTAAAAATAGAAATTGCAATGTCACCATCCTCATCATATTACAAGGTCACTCTGCGGTCAAACGTTTTGGCGGGAAATTTGTATGTCAAGGTCAGAAGCTAAAAATAGAAACTGCAATGTCATCATCATATTACAATTCTGTATATCATAGCTAAAATGGTCGGTTCATGTCCTCACTAAAAGGTGATCGCGTTACAGCTAAAAAGTATAGTGACAGCATCATCGTTGAAAGTAGCTTATGCGCGTAACCAGATATGTATGGTAATCAAAGAGATGGTTCATATCTGCACTAATGTAACATAGTGGGGGTCGTTTAGAGTAACAATATAAGGAAATAGTGTAATGGGTAGTGAGTGTTGTGTAAAACATGTGGATGGCATACGCTCAAGAGCAATGGACCAAAGCAACTGACCTGAGAACAGCGGTGGAACGCTTGAAGCAAGAATTTTCGGCATTAGTATTCGATGCCGAACATGAGGCGGTTTACGGGCGAGGTGATTATAGTGAAGCGGAGTGTAACGTCCTAGTGAAAAGTATGAAAAGGAGTAACGATATGTGAAAAGTTTTTAAATTTAAAGAAAATATGTAGAACATGTTTTGTAGAAGAACTGAAAGCTGTGCAATTGCATCAGTTTTGCAACGATGTAAAAAAATGGACAGCATCTCCTGATGGTAGCAGTTCATCCTCATCAGATGCAGATTAGCCTATCGATACAATTATCAAAGTACACTCTCCCTCTACATCATGATGTAGAAATATATAGGACAGTTCCGGTGTCAACTTGAACATAAAAGACTTGGAGGTGGGTGGAAAATATAAAGTGATTGATATGAATACCATCGACACAATGTATGGTAAACATATTATCATTGAAACCCAGAACTTTAAGCGCATACTTCCTTAGGATTTTATGAATAGTTCAAAAGAAGATTGCATTGAAAAGTTTAAGCAATATCTGGTTGAGAATGACGCATTACCAGCGCCGGAACTGTAGGAAAGACGACTAATTTAACATTTCTGTAAAAAAAATAATAATAACATATATGTCTATGTATAATTGTTTGGAAATAATGAAGAGAGCTGCTATTGATGAGACTAAAAAATGTAGCGTATAATAATATGGTGTCTGCAGCTATATTGGCTAAGCTCTTCAAGGTTAAAATTTATTGGTATCATATTACAATTCATACCAACCAATCTTCAAGGTTCTTAGGAATAACAAAATAAGCATTCTTAACCAATGACACATGTAACTGACTTTGTGCATGCTCGGTATTGCTCGGGTATCCTCGTGGAGTCTACCTTCTATATAAGTTTAAATTTTATAATCACATATCATTCGCTTCAACATCATGTTTTCTAAAAGTATATATGTTAAAGCACTGTTTTTGCACATTAAAATCGCTTACGTATTTACTATTGTAATAGTGTGTGTAAACCTAACCAGAAAATCAGTTCTATTTGTTTAAATGTAGCATGTAGAAATACTGCACGATTGCATTAGAAATACTGCACGATTGCATTAGCGCATATACAACACGCTAACGAAGACAACCAGACAAATATACAAAAGTAATGATTGTTATAATTGATGTGCAAGGATTCAAAACAGCAAGAAATATATTTACACCTAAGGAACTAGCGATATATAATGGAGAGCAAATTGCTCATTACGTATTCAAGCCTCCATTTCCATGGCACACCTTGGATAGTGAATTTCAAAAGCAAGCTAATTGGTTAATTCACAACCACCACTTTATCAAGTGGGAATATGGATATACTTCTCCACGTCTATTCCTCGTATACTTAGTGATTGCATATCAACAACAGATGAGGTGTACGTTAAAGGACGAGAGAAAGCTGATTTTATTCAAAATTTTAAAACAACGCATTACGGTGTTTGAAGAACAACATACTTTACCCAAACTTCATCCATGCTGTTTTTTTCATACACAAAACACTTGTCACTGTGCTTTGGCTCATGTATATCATTTATATGAAAAATTGTAGTGAAATTCTAATAAAGATTTATTAACTGACATATCTTATTCGCATGTATTACCTCAACGCTTTTATGAGTATTCAAAGAAGAAGAAGTAGAAGAAGAACTAGATAATTTAAAATGTTATCTAAGAATAAACATTTGTGTAAAATTTTTTGATACATGATCTATTGATTTGCTGACGACAGCACACTTCATTGTAGTTCAGCTCAGTCTATTCATAATAGTAATCCGCTTTCTATCTCACATCAAGACAATCAAGCTAAAATGGTCATTTCTATCAACAAGGAAATTCAACGTATCCTTGAACGGGGAAGTAATAATCGTGTTAAATTCAATACCTGCACAACTTAGGTTGCCTTATGGGCGCCAAAAGATCGATTATTTCTTGTTGTAGGTATAAATGGTTCTGATCTTAAGTTTTCAGACTCTATTACTATGTTGGGATTGACTGTTTCTTCAAATCATGAGTTGACCATCTTCAGTCAGCTACTAAAGCAGCTACAGTTAAATTAGACTTTTATACAGATATAAGCAGTACTTCACCTCCCCATAACTCTTTTTCTTATGTAAGGCCTAAATTCGACCTCATCGAGAATGTAATTCACACTTCCGAGTTGGTGCTTTCAATACGCTCTCGATATCGTTGACCGTATTCAAGAAAATGTTATTAGGCTTATACACGACCCGTCCTTAATTTCTAACATATAGTCCCTTGTGCACAGAAGAATCGTTCCCATCCTTTCTTTACAATATTGGTATTACAATGGCTATTATGCTGCTCATTCTTTGGTACCATCTCGAGCTACCTTTGTTATAAATACTCGGCTTACTCATGCTCATCATCAATGGGAAGTATAAATCTCAATTGGTGTACAAAATAGGCGCAATCCACATCTTTCTACACGTCTTGTAAACTCTGGAATACTAATAATATAGTAATAATAATTGCTTTATTGTCCCAACAGATAAATCATACAAGAGACAAAATTTAATTTAATTCATTAAGATAGAGAGTAAATGAAAATGTATAGATGAAAAAAAACAAAAAAATACTTGATTAACATAATCAATGGAAAAAGTACTACATACAAAAGATAATATTAATACATCCTAATAACAAAAGTATTTATGCAAAAAAAAATCCTATTGTCTACAATCAACTGAGGTTTTCTAATATAGATTTCAAAGTTGCATTGAAAATGTCAGCATGGTTCGATACGTAGTTATAGTTACCTATTACATAATATAAATAGGTGAACACTGCATAACATTTGTTCTGCATATTGGTAGATGGAATGTACGTTTATGGCTGGATGTAGAGCGTGGTACCGTAAATAGTAAAGAACTGTGAAGAAAATTATAATGGATTTTGTAATGCAACAAGTTGTATAGAAATGCTACAGAGATAAGATTTCTTCTGATATCTAGAGCAAATCAAATCAAAACACATTTGTTGTTGGATAGCCTCTTGCTGGATAATATCCATCGCTGCGAATGCATAAATATTTAATAAAACGTCTCTGTACAAATTCGATATCATTTGCATACTTTTATAGGAGGATTCCAGATTATTGATCCGTATTTTAATTTTGACATAACCAATGCACAGTACAATGTTTAATTGTAAAGATGTTAGAAAATCTGAGTAGATGCGTATTATAAAACTCAGCACTATAAAAGCAGTCAACATATTGTCGAACGTTATCCCTAAATCTATGATCTGAATTGGTTTCAGTTTGCGTGATTGTTGAATGTTAATGTGACAATTATATGCGATGGTAAAGCAAACTATCTTTTGTTGGAACTGAGTGTTTATACACAAAAAATATGTCGCAAAGACAACAATTGATTGGGAATTATCAAAAGTTTGATTAAGTTGAAATATGCCAGGAATGCGTTACACCTTCTCATTTTGAACATAGGACCAAAATCGTTTTGGATCAGAATGGAGCATTTTTTCAGTTTCAGTCATATGTTTGTTATGCAAAAGGACGTTTAAATTCGTCATACCATATGCATATTTAATTTCCTTTTTATGTTATGTGTTAACTCTGTAGTAAACCAAGATGAAAATTTACGACTATTTTTATATTTATATTTATAAGTGGGTAGATTTTAATAAAGAATACAATTCCCCACATGCTTCATTTATGTCATCAAACGTTGAAAGTATATTCCAGTCGACGTTCAAAATGTCATTGTATAATTTTGGAAAATTTGCTTTTTAAAATTATACATTTTAACGTCACTTGTTGCTTTAAAGGTAGTGACATTTAAAACTAGGTTAATATCAAAGTCAAGAGCAGGATGATGTGCATCTTTACCCACAAGTATTATTTCACTTTACTTACAATAAAATCAACATTACATATAAATCATATAAAATCAACCATTATAATAATTTTATTACCACACAACTGATTTAGAAGAATCTATAAAGTCGTAAAATTCTGTAGGTGATAAGGCGGAGGTATACAGGATGTCACGAGGAACTGTACATACTTCTACCATAAGTAGAGGCACCTTAGGGATTATCAAATGACCATTAAAAATGGCTTCTTGTTTTGTTTATTAATATACAGGGTGAATTATGGATCTTCACCAAAACAATGTTTCGTCATATCTTTTCAATGATTACGTCGATTTGTCTCATTTTTGGTGAAAGTGTGTATTTGTGTCTAGCAACTAACTGACATATTCAGAATTAAAAAATCCAGGACCGCCTTCATGTAAATTTGTGGGACTGCTTCATATCCAATACTTCACCCTGTATATGATTTCTCTAAAATCTGATATAATTTTTCAGAGCGCATTAATAGACAGTTAAACCTGGGTATTTGAATTTTTGTTACACTTACCTCACATTTTCAATTAAAGATTCATTTTGAGTCAAATTGAGAATTGGCAATAATGAAATATCTTACTGTATAATAATGTTTAGTTACTAAAAGAAATCTTTAAAATAAATAGTAACGACACATACTGTGCTCCAGTATGGCAAATACCATAATTTGAATTGATTTACAGGGCCGGATTTAGAAATCTGGCACATCTGGTTCATCTCAAAATTCACCCTGTATGTAACTTTTTCCACCCGTAATAGACAGAAAACAGATAAAAATGTTTGTAATAACCTATGTAGTTTTCTTATTTGTTTGAGAAAAATCATGTGTAATTATTTTAATCGGATGAAATGAACAAGCCCAAGAAATGTTTATTCATAAATTAAGAAATAAAATAAATAACAATAACCAAATAATAAAACAGTTTTAACAATGTGGAACAAAGTAAAAACAATTTAATAAACATTACGATTATAAAATATATTTAAAATGAAATCCATCTGCCTCAATACACATTTCTTATCGAATGTTTAAATGTGTAATGGACTTTCTGATTGTCAGTGGGTCATTTCTGATATGTAACAAATATTGCAGCAGGCTGTGACAATATGACAAGATCGTGATTGAAATTATTTGTTTAATTTGATATTAGATCTCAATTTGTTTAGTGTTTTAATAATTAATAAGTCAATTACGTTCGGTATTCATAGTGTGTTTTAACTTTTGTTCAAAAATGCCTTATCAGTTTTCTAATGCTGAATACGCTGATATTATTTTTGTTTATGGATTTTGCAATGGTAATGGTAGCGCTGCCGCAAGAGTATGAAAGATGATTCCCTAAACGCCAAATACCCAATCATCAAACGTTCGTATCAGTTTTAATTTCTTGAAAAACAAAGTACTTTTCCTAAAACAAAATCAGAACGAAATGTAGATCCTGTTTTAGAAAACAATATACTGGGTACTATGGACTTAAATCCAAGAATAAGTACCAGAAAAGTAGGAGTGTAAATAGGTGTTTCCAAATTCAAAGTAAGTAGAGTGTTGAAAAATAACTTACATCCGTACCACATACAATTAGTTCAACGGTTACATCCTGGAGATGAAATCCGCCGCCTAGCATTTTCAAGGCGGGATGCAAATCACCGACTTGTATTGTACAGAACTTTATTCACCGATGAAGCACAATTTACCAGAGATCGAATACATAATTCGCAAAATTCGCACGTATGGGCCGAAGAAAATCCACATGCGATTCGAGAATATCGCTCGCAACAAAGATTCTCAGTAAATGTCTGGATCGGAGTAATCAACACTCATTTCATAGGACCCCATTTTTTATGGTCCACTAACAGGGCATGTTTATTTAAATTTTTGCAGAATATCTTACCCAATCTACTCGCTAATGTGGGCCTACGAGGGATCTACTTTCAGCATGATGGTGCATCATCTCATTTTTCCGTTGCTGTACGCCAACATTTAGATACCATTTATGGCAACCGATAGATAGGACGCGGGGTCCTATTCCATGGCCACCAAGATCCCCAGACTATAACCCGGTTGATTATTACATTTAGGGGCGATTAAAAGAGCTGGTCTACGAAGAAAATATCAATACGCGGCAACAGCTCATTGATAAAATTATTCACTGTTGCAATATTATCAGAAATGACCCACTGACAATCAGAAAGTCCATTACACATTTAAACATTCGACAAGAAAAGTGTATTGAGGCAGATGGATTTCATTTTGAACAACTTTTATAATCGTAATATTTATACATTTCTTGGGCTTGTTCATTTCATTCCGATTAAAATAATTACACATGATTTTTCCTCAAAAATTAGAAAACCAGGTTATTGCAAACATGTTTTATCTGTTTTCTGTCTATTACGAGTGGAAAAGTTACAAACAGGGTGTATTTTGAGATGAACCGGATATGCCAGATTTCTAAATCCGGCCCTGTAAATCAATTCAAATTATGGTGTTTACCATACTGGAGCACAGTGTGTGTCGTTACTGCTTATTTTAAAGATTTCTTTTTAATAACTAAATATTATTATACAGTAAGATATTTCATTATTGCCAATTTTCAATTTGACTCTAAAATGAATCTTTAATTGAAAATGTGAGGTAAGTGTAACAAAAAATTCAAATACCCAGATTTAACTGTCTATTAATGCGCTCTGAAAAATTATTTCAGATTTTAGAGAAATCATATACAAGGTGAAGTATTGGATATGAAGCGGTCCCACAAATTTTTACGAAGACGGTCCTGGATTTTTTAATTCTGAATATGTGAGTTAGTTGTTTGACAGGAATACACACTTTCACCAAAAATGAGACAAATCGTCTTAATCATTGAAAAGATATGATGAAACATTGCTTTGGTGAAGATTCATAATGCACCCTGTATATTAATAAACAAAACAAGAAGACATTTTTAATGGTCATTGGATAGTGCCCTAAGGTGCCTCTACTTATGGTAGAAGTATGTACAGTTTCCTCGTGACTCACTGCATACAAATTTATAATATAAATTTCAATTTCAACGTTACAACCCACAAGTTCAATTTCTTTAAATACATTTGTTATAAAAGAGATGTAAAGCATCGACTTTATATAATTTTGAGTAGCACGTCACCACTTAGTTATTCAAAATTCCGGTCACAACGAAATACAGTAAAATGTTCCGGAAATAATTCGGAGTTATTTACACTTGAATTTAGCCAGGTTTCAGTTAAGCTTATAATAGTATACGGACAAATAATAACATCATTTAAAAATAATCGCATTTTAGTGTTAAAACCGTGAACAATTTGATAGTACCAGCTTAGAGCGGGACTTAGTTTTTATGTTATTAATGGAAACAGTTTTTGGAATACCTTGAACGTACTTAATAGTAATATTTTTCCCCACTTTGCTGCCTTTAGACAAACTAGCTCGTAGATCATTAAGGTACTTACGTTATGTCGGAGTTTGATCAGATATCTTTGAAGTTAGCGGTACGCTTCAATTTGTTTTTAGAATATTTCTTTCTTCAGTTTCGTTTTCTAATATGATCTTTACTGGGCGATTTTTACTAGAAATTTGTTTGCCCAAACGAAAGAATTGTATTGTAAAAGCGTCCACATTCAATGAGTTTACTATATGTGTAATCTTATCCTTATCTCTGCTTACTTCGCCTTGATCTTGTTCTTTTAGGTTGAAAAAACAACATTACGGGCTCGTTTAATTCTTTCGATTATCTCGTTTATTAAGTATTCTGTATCGTTTGATGATATCCTTCCCAGTTCCGGAGAGTCAACTTTTAGCTTTAGTTGGTAAATTTCAGATTGTAGAGCGCTTATAGTTTTAACAATTCGGCTACTTGGGCTTTTCAATTACATATCTGTCGCAGTCGTAAGTTGGTCGATATTTATCTGCTAAGTCAATAAATGAACATCAGCACGAAAAATTCAGAACAAGCGGAATATTTGCACCAACATTCCAATTTTAAGTATGGAATTTCACAGAATTTATAACAATACTTATAATCCACTAAATAATTAATATTTGATTAATTTACGAGCGTAACAATAATGCGACTACTCTACGAAATCTGCAAGTTACTTAATCTACCTAGTTACTGTTTTCATCCCACTTAGTTAGCCCTTCATAGGTATCTCTTGCCATTTCCAGATCCCCTAAGCATCCTCCTAAGTGTTACTGACCGCTCTAGAATGTTAGGCTAAACACCTCAATAAATTGGAAACTGTTGTAGATATAATACTGTAACTTTCGGGATAAGTTATTGGTGAAAGACCCTACTTTTGACGGTCAACTGAATTTCAACCTTCAGTGGTCCAGGGGTTGTAAGTAAAATATTTTAAATGGAAGCACCCACTGTGTGGTACATCATTTTAAAGGCCTTTTAAAACAAGAACAAATAAAATGTTCTATGATACTTGTATCCAAAATGGCGGCTGATTGAAGTTTTGGTTTTAAAGTAATAATTGGTACAGTAATGTTACTTAAATTAAGTTTGTAAGATCGAAATTTTATTGAATGAATACAAAATTACATTGTAAAAAATCTGTTATTTATTTAGTAATTTGTTTATTAAACATTAATTGCAAATTAAAAAATACTTCTGTCTTTTGTTTTTAAATGTTGCAACTGACATGTAACGATTCATGAAATTTAGAAAATGCTATTAGGGTGGCCTCACAAATAAGGTCATTAAAAGTTAGAATATTGAAATATTAGAATAAATAATAAATAAATTTAACAACAATCGAAAAGTACATTACACTGAAAATATTCGTAATAAAAATAACTTATTATTAACAGCTCATCATAACAGCTTATTAACAGTTGATAATTGTTGCATTGGTGTGTAATATTGTTCAGTGTTGTGCATGCCATTCCTAAAATATCAGTTGTTTGTGGTTATTTATTTTGATTAGTTGGCCAGCAGCTTTTCATTTCCTACTTTTATTGTTTTAATTTCGTTTTGTTCTTTTATTTTAATAATTACAATAATGTCACTTAGTGAACACGAAAGGATCACACTTTTAACGATGAGAGGCTTTGGTGACAGAATTAGGTCGTATCAAGGAGTACGTGATTTGTTCAATGCGGCATTTAACAATCGTGACCCTATTTCAAAAAGTACTGTGTCAAGAACAATACAACGATTTCAAGAAACCGGAAGTGTTACTAGCAGAATAAAACAAGGTAGGCCTAAATCTGCAACAGATGATAATAAATCATTACAAATTCTGCAAGCATTTGTCCTCACTGCTCGACAGTAAAATAGCACAAGAATATGACATTAGCCAAAGTTCAGTGATTCGACATTGAAAGATGCACACTTCAAACCATTCAAAATACATATGGTGCAAGAACTTAATGAAGATGACTTCGATCGAAGACTGAGTTCTGCGAAACTATGATTAACAATATTTGCACGTCCTGATTTATTAAACAATATTGTTTTCAGTGATAAGGCGACGTTCTTAGTAAATGGCAATGTTAATCTCTACAATTGTCGGTATTGGTCCGATGAGAATCCACACTGGTATAGTGAAGTTCATTTTCAGTATCTAATCAAAGTAAATGTATGGGCAGGTATTGTTGGAGGAGACTGATAGAGCCTATTTTTATTGATGGAAATTTAAACGCAGAGCTATACGAAAGGTTGCTTGTGCAGGATATTATTCAAGAATTCAAGACATTGTTGACCCTAACTTCCATAACGTTTGGTATCAACAAGATGGTGCCCCACCTCACTACGGCATTCGTGTACGCCAAATTTTAAATGATGCTTTTCCTGGAAGATGGATTGGACGAAAAGGTGCAATAGAATGGCCAGCGAGTTCACCGACTTATTATACCATTGGATTACTTTCTATGGAGCCACTTAAAAGTATTGTTTACTGTAGTAAGCCACAAAATATTAATGAGCTACGAAATAATATTGAGGAAACAGGACAAACTATCACTGAGGAATCATTAAATAATGCAGTGTCATCATTTTACAACAGACTGGCATACTGCCAAACGACAAAGGCGGACATTTCGAGCATATTTTAAATTGAAATGTAAGTTTTAATAAACAAATTACTAAATAAATAAAGTTTTTTCAATGAATTTTGTATTCATTGAATAACATTTTGATCTTACAAACTTAATTTAAGTATCATTACTATACCAAAAAAACAAACCTTCAATCAGCCGCTATTTTGGATATAAGTATCATAGAAAATTTTATTTATGCTGTTCTTGTTTTATAAAAGCCTTTACAATGATGTACCATACAGTGGATGTTTCTATTTAAAACATTTTAGTTACAACCCTGGCCATTAGAAGGGTTGAAATTCAGTCCGTGAAAAGGTACAGTATTTAACGAATAACTATCCTGAAACGTACAGTTTCCAATTTATTGAGGTGTTCCCATACATGTGGTTCACTTAAAATTAAGTTAAGATTAGACATAAATATTGTATTTTCATTGTATAAAACAATTACAGTCCTTATATATTAACGGACAATTATTTCTTTGTTGGACTTGTGGTTTAAATAGATACCTATCTAATTGATATGCTAAGTGTTTACTTGTGAATACTTTTAGCACTGAGATTTGCTTACACTTTTTTAATTTGTTTTTGATTATGACGTTTCTCATTGTTGGCTTTCATCCTTTGAGGATGCTCTGATTTGTCGTTTTCTAGGCGATTTAATCATATTTAATCTATTAAAGATCTATCTAATCTTTACCAAAATAACAGTAGATTCCGTAGTTAGCTTTTTCACATACGTTCACTAACTATTATGATAGGCTTACATCAGCGCTTTCATATTTCATATATTTATTTTATATCGTAATTAATTTTTTAAACTTTTACTGAAGACGATAACTATAACTGTCCTAACTATATAATAAACAGGCTTATATTTGCGTTTTCATATTCAATTTATGTCGCTCTCAGGAAATATTTTGCTGCGCAAATGGTGACATTTCTTGCAAGATTAATTTCGTTTAGGTCTGAATTATCACAATAATCATCCTATTGGTTGTAACACTAATGATAATACATGACTGCATAGAGACGGCTCCGCCAATCAAAACGTTTTAATTATTTTCATTTATAACATGAATATGTACTTAAATTAATAAATGGTTTCTGTTGTGTTCATACATGCTCAAAAATAATCACGAAAATTAAATTTTTACTTCAAAATAATCAAAAGCTTATGCATATCAAACGTCCCATAGTTAGAAATCGTGTCACTACGCTGTCGGACTGTTTAACCTGTGAAACTGATACTCCTTTAACTATGCAACAGGTTATCGATGTATAACCCCATTATTTTGAAAGACAGCATTACTACTCTAACGATCAATACTTTTACTTACAAATAGTTTGTAACATACCGCTTTTCTAACCCTTTAAATGTTGAAAAGTAAATGATTCTACAGGTTTACTTTAAGCGGTCAGTAATAACAAAAAAGGAGACAGTAATGAGATGAAGTCTGTCAGTCAGGAACCACTGTCCAACCTGTGGGGGCTACTATCGACCTGAACTATCAATGTCACATTTACAACTTGTCAAATTTTAATAAAAGGGTCAAGAGTATACAACCATTTTCTCACGTGCGAAGATGGTGAGTGTTCAAGTAAAATTAAAAGTTACATTGCCTCGACATTCAATATTAAACGAGAAGCCGTGATGGATGTGTTCCAAAATTTTTGATTTGAACTGTATAATGTTGTTCTTTAATTTTCAATAAAATCGTATACAAACCTCGGTAAAGTATCATTCCCTGTCTCGAGAACTATACTTCTCTCGACAGGAATGGAACACTTTCCGCCTCGGTATGTAATATACTATTAACCTGTGTACTATTATTATTGACTCAACCATCTTATAAACACGTGAGAAATGCCTTAAAAGAAAATGAAATCATAGTATAGGCTACTTTCGTCAATTTGCATTAAACAACGGATACTGTTATGTTCATTATTGTCACTAAATGCGCGCGCGTGTGTGTGTCTGTGTGTGTGTGTGTGTGTGTGTGTGTGTGTGTGTGTGTGTGTGTGTGTGTCGTGTGTGTGCGTGACGTGTGTCGTGTGCTGTATGCGTGTGTGTGTGCGTGTGTGATGTCGTGTGTGTGTGTGTGTGTGTGTGTGTGTGTGTGTGTGTGTGTGTGCGTGCGTGTGTGTGTGTACGTGTGCGTGTGCGTGTCGTGTCATTGGGTGACCGTGTCGCGTGTGTAGTGTGTCTGTGTCTGTGTCTGTGTCTGTCTCTGTGCCTGTGCCTGTGCCTGTGCCTGTGTCTGAGTCTGAGTCTGCGCCTGAGTCTGCGCATGCGCCTGCGTCTGCGTCTCCGTCTGCGTGTGCGTGTGCGAGTGCGTGCGTGCGTGCGTGCGTGTGTGCGTGCGATGCGCATGCGGTGCGTCTGCGTCTTCGTCTCCGTCTGCGTCTGCGTCCGCGTCCGATCCGTGTCGTGTCGGTGTCTGTGTCTGTGTCTGTGTCTGTGTCTGTGTCTGTGTCTGTGTCAGTGTCAGTGTCTGTGTCTGTATCTGTGTCTGTGTCTGTGATTGCGTCTGCGTCTGCGTCTGCGTTTGCGTCTGCGTCTGTGGCTGCATCTGCGTCTGCGTATGCGTCTGTGTCTGTGTCTGTGTCTGTGTCTGTGTCTGTGTCTGTGTCTGTGTCTGTCTGTGTCTGTGACTGCGTCTGCGTCTGCGTTTGCGTCTGCGTCTGCGTCTGTGGCTGCGTCTGTGTCTGTGTCTGTGTCTGTGTCTGTGTATGTGTCTGTGTGCGTGCGTCGTGCGTGCGTGCAGTGAGGAGTGAGATGTGTATGTGTGTGTGTGTGCGTGTGCTGTGAGTGCGCGGGCGTGGGCGTGGCCGTGCGTGTGCGTGAGAGTGCGTGCGTGTGAGTGCGTGCGTGTGTGCGCGTGTGTACGTGTGCGTGTAGTGCGTGCGTGCGTGCGTGTGCATCTGCGTCTGCGCCTGTGGCTGTGGCTGCGCTGCGTCTGCGTCTGTGTCTGTATCTGTGTCTGTGTCTGTGTCTGTGTCGTGCGTGCGTGCGTGCGTGAGTGAGAGTAGGAGTGAGTGGTGTGTGTGTGTGTGTGTGTGTGTGTGTGTGCGTGCGTGGGCGTGCGCGTGGCGTGCGTGTGCGCGTGCGGGTGCTACGAGCGCGCGCGCGTGTAGTGTGCGCGTGCGTGTGCGTATGCGGTGTGTGTGCGTGTGTGTGTTTCGTATTTCAGCTTTTTTCTACGAAATGTTTCTAGGATGAATCACAAGATGGCGTTATGCGCGCGTGCTGATTAAGTTTTCGAAAGCGCCATTATTCGTAAAACAGTTGTCAACTTTAAAAGTATTGGATTTAAACACATGCCTTTACTATCAATACAAATAAACAAGCATAGAGGATGACAACGTTTTGGTAGTCCAAAACAGCTACCGATGAGAAAACAATTGAAAAGTTCATGAAAGCGTGATGAAGGATCGCCGAATAAAGAGAGATAGCGGAGAAAGTGAGCGTTTCACGACCATGTGCATTGCTAACGTTTGGATATGAGAAAGCTTGTCTAGATGGGTGCCGCGTCTGCTGACAAGGGCGACCAAAAGCGAGTTCGAATGACCATTTCAGCTGTCTAGTCATGTTCGAACGTAATGAAAAGATTTTATGCAATGTTTTATAACTGTTGACGAAACGTGGATTCACCACTACCTCCGGACCAAGGAGCAGTCAAAGCGATGGACTAAATGTGACTAAAAGTGATCCAACTCCAAAGAAGGCAAAACGATTCCGCCTTCTGGTAAGGCATAGCTACCGCATTTTGGGATTCCAGTAATATTTTTAATGATTACTTACTTGCAAGACGGGAGGACAATAACGGACGAGTATTATGCCTCGTTAGACTGAAAAAGAAATGAAAGCTAAAGCCCTCCTTTGACAAAGAAAAAGGTCTTGTATTACTAGGATAACGCCCAATCCCACAAGTCGGCAATTGGGATGGCGAAACTGCACCAACTACGATCCAAGTTAAATGAACATGCACCCTATTCGCCAGACTTGGCTTCGTCGGATTTGCTCTTGTTCCCAAATTTCAAGAAATGGATGGTTGGAAAGAAATTTTCATAGAATACTGAAATCATGGAAGCTGTAAACAGATATTTTGAAGGTTTGGATAGTTCTTGTTTTAGTGAAGGGTTGAAGGGTCTTGAAAATCGTGTGTACAGCTGAAAGGAGACTATGTAGGAAAATAAATACGATTTTACCCTAAAAGTTTTTTCCGTCTTGTTCTAGAAATGTATCAATCTGTCCTCGTAGAGCTTAAACATATCGATTCATTATGTTCTATGCAATTTTTGATAGGATGCGTAATTTAGCGGCAAAAATCCCTAAGGTGGAATTTAAGTGTAAGTTCACATTTGTTCAATATCTGCATAATAATAATTGGTTTTATAAGAAAATGTGTAGACGTATTTTTAAAGAAAATTTTATTTATAACTTTTCTTTATAAAATTTCTTAATATAAAGCGAAATACGTGTAAAAATTAAATAAATATGATTGAAAATGCTTAAAGTATATTTATTGATATTTTTATAGAAGGGCGGCTTTGGAATGTTTATTTTTAAGTTACCTAGATGTCTATTAACCTGTATCTGAATAGGATTTTAAACATCTGTTTGATATAGATTATGTTTTGGTTCTTACAATATTGCCTGTTTTCGTAATGCACTTATAAAAGAGGTTGCATAATTATCCTTAAAAAAATTGTTATTAAAACTATTTAGTTTCTTTAATTTCCATTTTGTAGGTTGGAAGATAATGTGTTGTTCCACACCAGATATTTTCTATTCGTATTTAGATAAGAAACAATTCACTCTTTGGCTGATTTGAAAAAAGGAAAAACCACGTATTTCATTCCCTCCCAAGAGGGGCAAGCTGCCTGAGCTTTCCAAGCTTCTTTAGCCACAATCATGGATTCCAAACAAACATATAAGTATGTACGCATGGTGGAATTAAGGATAGGTGAGGTTAGGATAGGATCAGAAGAAACGGAGTTAGGGTTTTGAGGAGAAGGCAGTGACCATACCGATATAGTGTATGAGCAAAACGTAACGGAGATCCAACCAATTACCTTCCGAATGCTAATCAGACCGTGTTACCACAACTCCACTAGCTCGGTTTGATTTGAAAAGGCGCAAGTTGCTTTGGGCAACTATTTTTGATTTATTAGTATAAAATAAACAAGCAGTTAATAATAACAGTATGTTTTACCAGTGGCGTTTAATTTTTTTACGCAAACTTACAATAGGAGTCAAGTAAAAGGTTCTGCCACTGAATAATTGAGAAATTTTCAAGATAGGTGGACTAGACTAAACTATTTTTTTTGTGAAATTTAAAACAAAGCCCATATGATTAATATGCAATGAATCTATTTCTGTTTTGAAATAATATAACCTTAAATGGCATTATGAGACGAAGCATCCAAATAAGTTTGGTATGTACTAAGGCAATATCGACAAACTCAGAACATATTTATAAAAGCGAGTGAAATGATTAAGGAATGTTTGAGGGCGTCGTTGAAATTATTTGTCCAGAAAAGAAAAAGGATTTCTCCAAAATAATAAAATAAAAAATTGTGCATCTGAGTTCTTATCTTACGCTCTTCCATTGGATGAGACCACAGACATGGCAGACACCGCCGAAGTGGCGATTTTATCAGAGTTGTTGATGATCAGTTTAATAAAACTGAAGGATTAGCGGCATTGTATCCTCTTCAGGACATCACTATATCTCGAGACTTGTTAGATGCAGTTATGTCAACATTAAATCGCTTTTCATTACAACTTAACAACGTATCAGACTTAACAACGGATGGTGCTCCAAAAATGATTGGGAAACATGAAGGATTAATAAAAATGATTGAAAATGAAGGCTAGATACTAAATTTTAACTGCAATTCATCAGGAGAATTTGGATGCTAAGTCACTCAAAATAGACAAGTGATTTCCAAAACGGTTAAGTTTATTAAATCGAAAGAGTTGAATTACCGTTAGTTCAAAGAGATTCTCAACTTTTAGATTCCGAATATGGTGATGTTACATTTTATGCAGAAGTAAGAGCATCCAGAAATATGAAGACAAATGAGTGGATTCACGACTTTGCGTTCCTGGTCGACATAACCACCCACCTGTCACCTAAATGACATTAATCATCGTCTACAAGGCAAAGACCAATTGATTAATGTCATGCATGATCTTATCGTCACACTCAAATGAAACTTGTGCTTTGGGAACAACAGTTAGAACAAAAACTTTACACACTTTTCTACACTGTCAATGCAACTTGACGTTCGTCACACAAGTAGCATCGGCTAAATACGCTTCTTTGATATCCGACTTGAAACTCGAATTCGCAAACCGATTTCAAGGGTTTCAAAAACATCTTCAGCTTTTTCTTTATCTACAACGCCATTCTCCACAGACATAAGTTTACTTCCGGGTCATTTACAAATGGAAAGTTGCGAAATGCAATGTGATTCACTGTTAAAGGAGAAATTCAATCAGGTTTGTTTAAAAGAGTTCTACAAAACGTATTTGGACCAGAGAAAATTCGATGTTTAACAAATATGTTCTGTTGATGATACCTTTATTTGAAAATACTTGTGTGAACAGTTTCTTAGTCGGATGAAGCACATTCAGTTACAGGTGAGAACACGACTTACTAATGTTCATCTGAAAACTATTTGCGCGCAGCAACAACCTCAACCGAAATTAATACTGGTTCACTTAGGTCTGCCAAACATAATTTTCATTAAGTTATAAGATTTATGTTCCAAATATGATCTACTGTTTATTAATTCTAATAAATATCTTTCATCTATAGAATTTATTTCTCTTTTGAAAACTATTTAATTTTTATAAATTTTTTGTTTGCCTTGATTTGATTCCTTCCATATCTCTTTAATAATGTACCTAATAGTTAACTGAGTTATTTTTTGGAAAATAAAACGAATTTTGATTTTTATTGAATAATGTGGTCGTTTATGTTAATGCAAAATATTTCAAAACGGGTGCTGAATCGAAAACATACGAAGTATGATTTTATTTGCAGAATTAAAAGTTGAATCTATCAAAAATATTTCTTCAAAAACCAGGGTGTCGTTTTTTTACTTAAATTGATTAACTGGATGGAGTTAATTGACTCAAACTTACCTGATTAATTGTATTTAATTAGACACTTAGGTGTACCAAATCTCAGTGTAATATCTTTTGTAGTTTTTGAGGAATCTTAAGAAAACCTTAAAAAAGTATTGTTTAATCAACCTGTATCTCGGTTGGAAAGCATTTTCGAAAAGAGTTTATGATCATTTCTGTCTTATTTTGAATCATAGAAACTCCAGTTTTCGTTTGTCGGTGATTTTAAAATACACCCTGTATATAGGGGCGTCCAGAAACTCCACGGACAAACTTTGCGTTGTGATTCTAGACCCAAAAATAAGAAAAAAGTTCATATAAACCCAGGTCCGGAAAAGCTTCGTTTAGGACCTACAGGGTGTGAAATAATTTTATTTTCCTCGGTTTTATGGCGATATTTTGCGAACAAATTTGAATATGGTCCTGAAATTTGGAGTACTAGGTTTTGTGGTCGAGAAACTTAAATATTTTATTGATTTTGATGCTGTTTGCAGAGAGCGCCATCTACAGTGGTATGCTAAAAGTTAATTGGCCTTAATTTTTTACCACCCAGTATATTAACGTTCCGTTTGAATTAGTTTGTTCCTTTTCAGTTCTAAGCAAAAAGGTCGATGCCTCTCAGATCAACCGTTTTCGAGATATTAGTTGATGAACAGTTCAATTTAATTCCTGTAATCCTTAGCTAATTGGAATTAAAATCAAAGTAACGTATGTTTGCATTTTATTTTAACTTTGAATTTAAGAACGAAAAATAAATGTTACAAAACGTGTTACACATAATGACCATTTGTTTCGATACATAATCTCACTCGTTTTGATAATGAGCGGCGAATCCCTGAACATATTCCCACATTATTTCTGAAGGTATCGCAGGCATCTACAGTGGTATGCTAAAAGTTAATTGGCCTTAACTTTTTTACCACCCGGTATATTGCTCCAAATTTCAGGACCATATTCAAATTTGTTCGCAAAATATCGCCATAAAACCGAGGAAAATAAAATTCGTTCACACCTGTAGGTCCTAAACGAAGCGTTTCCGGACCTGGGTTTATATGAATTTTTTTCTTATGTATAATCGACTACCCATTTTATTTTATTAATAAATTCCTACGAGATAACTAAATAAGTTGTTCTCTGTGGGATTATCTTCTGTAGTCTTTATTTAAGTTAATTATTAAACAGGTAGGCGCCTGTCACAAATAAGTTATAAATTAATAATTTCGTGTAACGTCATTTTACTACGAGAAGTTTGTTAGCTTTCATCAATAATTATTTAATTTTTTTGCTTTGAGACATTATTTCAACATCCGTTTGAACTTTCATGGATTACTCAGTCCAACAACGTGTGTTTTGTGTAGAAACTTACATAAGAAGCAATTCGATAGAAGAAGTTAGGCGTGCATTCCGGCGTCAGTTTAATAACAACATTAGGGTCACGCGCCAAATCGTAAAACTGTTAAGTTATGGGTTCGTCATTGGCGTGAAAATGGTTCTGTACAAAATTTGAAGAAGCCTGGACGTCGAAGAACAGTTCGTACACCAGAAAATATTGAAAGAGTTAGAATTGCGTTTACGAGAAGTCCTAAAAGGTCTGCTAATCGACAAACCCTTATCCTAGGAATATCAAAGGGAAGCTTAGATCGAATTCTTCAACAGGATTTAAAATTTCATCCCTATAAATACCAAATGGCACAGCACCTTAGCAATCAAGATAAAGAAGCAAGTTTAGCATTTTGTCAAGAATGTTTGATTTACATCAAGGAGCAATTCACAGTCTCCTAATGAGCGACGAAGCAAATTTTTATTTGAACGGCATGGTTAATAAACAGAATTTTAGATACTGGTCAAATGAAAATCCTCGTGAAATCTTTACACAGAACCTCCATAATCCAAAAGTTGTTGTGTGGTGTGGAGTAGGATCTTTTGGTATTATTGAGTCCATATTTTTTGAGGATGAAAATAACCGCGCTGTAACAGTAACATTCTAGCGATACTGGTAAACATGCTAGAGACATTCCTCATTCCAGAATGAAATAGACGAGGATTACTAAACAATCCATAACCGCCAGAAACTCAATGAGTGTTCTGCGAGAAATGTATTAATTGGCCGACTCATTTCTGATTCGGATGAAAATTTGCGCTTGGCCTAACGAGGTAACATCCGAGCGCTACGTAAACAGGCATCCTCGATTTTTCCTGTGGGGATATTTAAATAGACCAAAGTGATTACTAAACGAGTCGTCCAGGTACAATCGAGGAACTCAATGAGTCAAAATTCGTGCGAGAAATGTTGAATGGCCGAATAGAATATTCTCGAAAATTCGGAGATTTGAAGTTGGCCTTCGGAGGTCCCCGACTTTAGACGGCACCGTGATTTTTAAAAGTGTAGATATTTAAATTAGCCAAAGTATTTGAGTAAGTCCAGGTACAATCGAGGAATCCCAAAGTCAAAATTAGCTGAAGAAGTTGAAGGAATAGAATATTGAATAAATAGTTGAAGTTGATGGAGGTCATTTAGAAGACGATTTTAATGCAAATAGTTAAAATGGGTAGCCATTATGAACCCTGTATATATATATATATATAGTATATCATATATATCCCAAAGAGTATAGCTATATATATTAGTATATATAAATAGTTTGTCTTTGATTTAAAACTAAAAATTTTAATGCAAACATTAAAATGGGTAGCCTATTATGGGATTCCCTGTATATATACTATAGGTACATATATATATATATATATGATCATATATACATATATACCACAATATATATATACATCTAATTGTTACTAATTTAAAATTTAAAACTAAAATAATGGACATGTAACAGTCAACTGATGTATTGTTTGGTAAGTTTAAACTAAATAGAGTAATCAAAATTCACAATTTGCATAAAACTCAGTAGGTACAATAACTCTTTACAAATTCATTTATGTATTCATGCTATTAAATTACTAATTTAAAATTACACGTTATACATATTTAATGTACTATGGATGGACATTTAAACAGATAATGATTATTGTTTAATTAAACTAAATTGACGTCCAACTCAAAATCAAAGGCATACAATTTTGTCAGTTAGGTAAGATTATCTTTACGTGAAATTCAATGTTAGGCGTTATTAATGCATCATTGTAATGTACAAATTAAAGTACTTGATTATAATATTTATAGCTAGTAACGTAACTGGACTAGGATATTTGAATAGTAAAGATAATACTATTTTTTTAATTCCAACTAAAATAACATACAATTTTGTCGTTTGGGTAGTTTGTTTTACGTGAAATAATGTAGGCGTTGTAATCATCATTGTAATGTAAATTAAGTTTGATTGTTATTTATAGCTAGTAACGTAAAACTTACTAGAATTTGAATAGTAAAGTAATACCGCATTTTTTACACCTTCCAAATCTTTGACAAATAGAAATTAATATTATGACATTCTTAACTTTTAAATATCTATTACGCATGTTATACAAATACTTTTGTCGCAATTTAATATCCATACGTTTGTACTCCTGAAAGGTTTAGTGTTCATATGGTAATTATTAATAGGTACACGAATAGGTAAGTTATAGGAGCGAATCAGTAGTCTTAAAGATAAAGCCACGTACACGTGCTCCAATTTTTTAACCATCAGGAGGTATAATGTTCACCATATATCATGATTCATTAATCAGAACTGACAGTTTTACAATTATTGTTACATATCCTGGTTTTCAAAGTAGTGTCCAAAATATACTATGGTTATCTGGAAATGTTGCAATCTAGATGTAAATAATATTAATTTATTCTTCACTAGCATTAACACATACCATTAGTAGGTTTGTTCTTAAACGAACTAGATTGTCTCTGAAGGCTAAATAAGGAAACATTATTCCTTACTAGTTAATAATGACACTGTTATTGTGGTGTAACCATGACATATCAACCAAATGAAGCAGATTTATGTTAGTATAGATTGATATATAAACCACGATCTAGAGAACTTTCATTGCCTGCTTTCTTATTTCCTCGACCTTAGCTCGGTTTATTAAATTGGCTTCTGAACCCTGGTATATAATATACTATTATGCAACAACTGTTTTAGTCCTGGTATTAATGTGTAGAAATATTCTTGTAAGTTAGTGAAATGGCCTTTACTCCGCGGTGGATATATACATTTTCTAAGTAGTTAACGCACATATGCGAACAAGCACTGCACTGAGTTTACTAGGCGCGCTTCTTTGTAAATACATAAAAAATATAAAATTATTATATTGTCAAAAATAGCATACAACGTTTTACTAAATGTTTTATTGAGTAGGTACGTACAAAAATGCAATTCAGGTAAGTAGGTAGGTATGCAAGCACGTGAGCACCTACTCTAAGTAACAATAATAAAGGAAATAAGTACAAAGTAGAGCGGAGGAATAATACAGATTAATATTCTCAAACAACTAGTGATGACTGCCATGACTTTTCGCATTTATTGCGGTGAAAAATATTTGCATTAATGCTCTTTTCTGCTTTTTTGACTTTCGTCCTCAATTCGTGTTAGCTGGTTTACCTGCCCGAGTTTCTGCATACAGTTCTATCTTCTTATGGCGCGCAATTGATGTTCGTTGACTTTGATCCGTCTGCCAGGCCTTATATTTTTATCGCTGAACAAATTTCCAAAAACCTTGTTCACTTTCAATACCATTTATCTTTGTGAATAGCTCCTTTATGTTCTTCATCATAAATTTGAAGGATGAGAGTTTCTTACATTATCCTGAAACAATATAAGTTCTGTGTTAAAATCCTCAGTTATCTCATCAGAAGAATTATCTAACGGTTGCACTTCTTCACTTGAAACAATATGACCATCTAGTTCACTTCGGAAAGGTTGTTCAAAATCCGAATTACCGCAGGATGGTGATTGATCATCTCTCTGTTCGTTTGTCACACCTATAAAAAACGTGCTATGAAAATTCTTTCCAGGTGCCTGGACAAGCGCATTACTTAATTATTATGTCAACTGCATATAAAAGATTGTTATCTTCTAAAGATGCGACTGTAAAAGTTGGGTCTGTCCTTTCTTCCACAACAAGAAGGCAGTCCTTATGGGTAAGTTCTTTTAAGAAACGCAGGAGTTTCATATCACTTCCATTCGCAAATGAAATTAGCTTTTGCTTATAAAATACTTCCAATGAAACGCAAACAAAATAGGCCAAAGATATTGCATCTCTAAAACTAGATCTTTCAGTATACGGATGGTGACGTCGTTTATGTTGTTTGTGTTATGTCCTCTTGTGTTATATGCTTTGCGAAAACACTGGCACCACTCGATTTTTCGAAAGATGGCCAGTCCATAAAATTCTTCGTTTCCAATCATGTCCCGAAATTCTCAAAGCACAACTCGTATACCTCTTCTGTCTGAAATTCATACTGGTACGCCACCTATTTTAGAAGCCCCTGCGTAATTAATACGCATTAATTTTCTTTCCTTAAATTGAATACAATTTGGTGACGGAAACATAACAATAAAAATAGAAGATGTATATCGCCAAGTTTCGTATAAATGATATATGGTTCGATCAAGTGAATTTACGTGAGCATTATCAAATATTTCACACATTTGTTCTACAAGTGTAGCTGCAACCAGGCATGATAATAAAACTACTTGCTTCACTGGGTGACAATCCTCTACAATGTATTTTTGAAATGTTTCATGATTATGAAAAAATAAATCTGAAAATAAAAACATACCTTTCATTCCATCGTAACTTTTATTTTACACGGTGCAACTCTGAGTAAACGGCCATAGCCAGATTTCAAAGAAAACTCTAATTGAGCTGATTGATGACCTAGCTAAATTATTGAGTTTAGATTTTCCTTTAACAACAGATCTCTCCATTTGTGTATTTAGTATTTACCTTAAAAATCATTTTAGCAGGACATTTTAAATTTCGAGTACACGTGCTGCCTTGTTTCTTGGTTTTATTTTTTACTTCTGTATTGACAAACAAAATCTTTGCGAAATTGAAGTTTTTGCAAACTGTTATAGGTTTGATATGCGTTTGATGTGTTTGATTGTGTTTTGTCACAGCAAAAACTTTTTGATTCATTCGACATACTTCATGTTGCAGTTCTCGTTAGATCCTTTCGTTGTAACTAGTATCTCGTACTCGCCTTCAATTCGACATTAATCATCAAACTGCTTTATGATACCTTCCACTGCAATAAGGTCTAAGCAAAGTCACCAATCACAACTATTAGCTACAATAATCAAACAGATTGACGTATCAATCATTTGATAGCTTAAAGCCGCAAATAACAAGGACTTTGTTCATATGTACGTGCGTATATCGTTGAGCCATAATACTGGCATGATGCTAACATTAGGAAACGTAGATGTTGGGTCGCATCCGTTTACTACACGATTAGCGCACTCAGTTTGCAAGACAAACCAAAACCTTCAAGTAATTCTGATAGTAATTCAAATCTTAAATGGTGTAGTTATTATTACTATTACATGCAATTTGATTGACGTTTTTATTTGATGTAGCAGTAATTCACACAAATCTCACATTTTATATCAATTAATAAATGTTGATTTTACTAAATAGGTCAAATTTGATCTCAATACAGGCGCCACATTAACTAATCAGCATCAGAGTGTATCAGATTCATATAATATTAAATGCAATTCCATAGTTACTCTACATTTTCAACTTAGTATTATAATTCAGCTGTGTAAAGCATTACAAAGAATCGAAATGTCTGTACACCGATAACTTGACTTAATTATATATTAATCATGCCTCCGCCTACGCCAAGATTATATGTAACTGTGTTTCACACTTATAAATGCTGGATTCGAAGGTTGATCAGATAGAGCAACATCGATTAAAATTTAGCTTAAGGTAATTTAATTTAAAGAACTAATCCAACGGTATAACGATACTGTTGGATTAGTTCTTTTACTGTCAGATTGCACGACGAGTTCGAGTTCGACAGTCTGGTTTGAACGTCAACGTAGAGGCCAGCCCGAGTTTATCCGACAAGCAGTATGGCTGATTCGTCCGTTGCCACGCCTCTGGCACCAACAAGTGCAACGAAGATGCGAGACGTTGACTAACGGTTCCGACGACGTCCAACGTCGCTCTGATATCCTGCGTGAAGACCCAGCCAAGAATCCACCGGAAAGGACTTCAACAGAAGAACAAAAAGATATCAAAGTTTCTGCCGACGCTGAACAATGTGTTCCAACCACTAGAAGAGATCACTAACAGCCCTGCAGCCATGGAACAGACGAAGACCTGAGAAGATACCAGAAAGTGCTGCGTAATCCTTCGTTAAAGGAGAACTGGATCACTTTCTTACGAACTCGAGCGACAAGGAATCGTCTTCACGAGGACGAAGGTCATCTACGAAATTCGGATCCGGCGCGACTGATCCTTAGATTGAGACAGATTGATGATGTACGTAGGTGTGGTACGTACCACACCTTTCAAGCAAAGATGAAATTGACTAAGTTGATACGGGCCTTATAACTTTCATGTCGACGTTTGCCCACAGTTGAAACTACAAGGTTTTAAAGTTCTTTCTGTTTTCAGGATGAAGCAGCAAATGCTGTGTAATGTAGAGTACAAAGGCGAAAGCAGATGCTACGGTGAAGACTACTAGTCAATGCATGAAACCCTGAACTGACCGGGCAAAGTGCGTTAACTGCTGTTGACCACTAGCTGCACGATATAAGATCCTCGTTCCATATCGGAAGAAGACGGAAGCTACAGCGACAGAAGAGGACATGATTGTGCCTTCTTCAACTCGGACCGATGTCATACCTAAGCACAGGCAAAGTTGAAACGCGGAAGTACTAAAACGGCTACCGCCTGTCGTTACTTTGCCCAGCTCGCCTTAGTGATGGACCTGTGGCGAGTGATTCTGACGCAGGGTTCAAGGCGGTTACCCTTTCGTAATTATACAAAGGTTCAACGAAGACTGGATAAGATAATATATAGTATCGACTCAATTAATTCTTCATGTTCAGTTATAGACTAATTCAACAACTGATATTTGTTTTCTTTATCTCAGATTCGCGGGGCATCAGTAGACAATACACCAACGATCGACAACAGGACAGTTGCACTAGCAAAATCCACTAGCGACAACAACCAACACAAGGATTTTCTTTTGTATACACATAAAACTCCATGATGTTAAAAGGCATACCACAACACCACGCCAACCCATCGACCATGTATTCCAAGCGCTGAAGAGAACAAAGTCCTAGAGCACCACCAAACATCACACTATTGTAATTATTGAATATAATGTATATATATATATATAATATATATATATATATATATATATATATATATATATATATATATAAATGGTAATACGATTTATTTAGCATTCATAATGAGTTCGATTACCGTTACCGTTTGCTCTGGATGTAGTTTTCAAAATGCATAACGCACATTTCATTGTTGATGTAACTTATTTTGTTGTGAAATGGCACTAATTACTTATAAATCGAAATAATTTCTATCTGAATTTGTATCTGACTGCACATGGCAGTGTCTGAGGTATACAATGGTCGTCGCTTCCGACAATTACTGTGTCATTTTTCGTTTTCAGTTATTGTTTTGTAAAATTAATATCCTGTGTTATATATTATGAATCGCCCTATATAGTGCAAATGGATAATGAATTATAGGTAATTGCTTTATAAAATAGTATGTTGAAAATAAAAAAATTGTATTTAGGGTAACGCTCAAATTTTATGTTTTAACTAATTGTTGTAAACATAAAATTGGCAACCAACCATTTCAGAATAGGTTGAATGTGTAATAAAATACCTAGTTGCAAGTTACTTATCTACGTAAATTATTAAATTCAGATACCTTCATATTGAAACATTTCCAAATCGCGCAAAATCATCGAGAATATCTTCATGGATTCCACGTTAATTCCGTTCATTTTTGCTCTAACATTCTTCCAATACAGCACTGATAAGTACTATAAACATAACATCTTCTTTTTCGATCAGTACGGTACTTTTTACGTTGGAGGTGAGACGTAAATCAAAGAAGTGGATACGAACTTATCTGAACTTATCCATATTTTTAAACTAAAAAAATTAAATGTATTACCGAATCTACGATATAGTTCACTGACACAATCACTGTCGATCAATAGATGTTATTCAATCATTGTTAAAATGTAATTGCTACAATTTGTTACGTGCACAAAGGATATTCGTATAAATTGTGGCTCAAGTGCTGTAACATATATAAAGGAATTAGCCGGAAGCTCAGTCGGTCTGTTAATCACTTGGATGCATGGGCGTTTTGGCAGGAGAGAAGATAAACATAGAAATTAAAAAGGGCACCACTTGATTTAATTTTATATCGCCCCTCTATCAAGAAAAGGGCTACGGCCACACAGGACAAAAGAGACAACTAAAATAAAATGGTGAACTAAGTCCACACTGACAAAGGACTGGCTAGGAAGTTGATCGGAGATCACAGGATTAACGAAACAACTTACGATCGTTTAACACCACTTATTTAATATACCCACTGTAAAATAGCATAAATTTTATAATAATAATTAAATGTTCATAAGTATCTAACATAAAAATTATGGAGCGCCAACTCGCAGACATAAATACAATTCTTTCAGGAAATATTCCCAATACATCAATCAATAATACATCAGATACAATATATCTACAAAATAAACCACCAGTAATCAACTTACCTTTCAACCAAATCTAGAAAAACTATGAATTATACTTAAAATTTACATAAGCAGACACAATACGGTCCGGCATCTAGCGTTGACCCTAAAAAAAAGAATACCCAAACATGTATATAATTATCCGAAATTGAATACTTGTACACCGATATTCCACGAAGAGCTCTCCGTCGGACTAATCTATCAGTTTCCAATCAACCGGACGCAAATAAACCCCAAATATAAAGCGAAAATTATCACTAGATGTCTACCCTGTTGTTTACCTTATGTAAGAAAAAATTAATGTAGTTAATATAAGCATTACAGACAAAGTAAGCATGAAGCGTTTAGAAAATTCCGAAAGGCTAAGTTCATTACAGATTTGGCAATTACAGTGCAAGAATTTAAGAAATGTGCAACACAGATTGACACATTCATTAGTAAGCATATATTTACAAACCAAAAATTAAAGTGTTGTACTAAACAACTATTAAATTGTAATCAGTGAAAAGTAACAAAAATTTTCAACCCCAATGATCAGAAATAAATATGCAATTTAATTTACACAGTAATTGAAATAAATAACTTTTTATACAACCCCAGCAGTTAGCATAATTTATGAGACACCTTGTACATTTCGACTCAATAGTAGCGTTCCGTCAGCTAAACAGCTTATTGCATGTACAGTAAACACAGATAGTTCTAATGGTTGAACAAACTATGGTTTGATATCAAAATAAAGCTAGTACATAAGAAAAGTTAGAAATTGATAGTTAAATTACAAATTCTACTGCAAAGTTAAATGTAAGTATAAGAAACTTTGAAATAACCCAAATTATCTTTTACAGGTACAAATGTCTAATCTTACTTAACGATTACTAAGAAATGTTTAACAGTAAAGTATAAGCATTAATTTTAGGAATCGGATATTTGCGGAAACACACTAATACAATGTAGCAAGCACAGTAATGTAATTGTTATAAGAATTTCAGTAATGTACAGGTAACGAGAGCCTCGTTATGTAGAAAAGCTAACAAAAGTCACTCACCGTAGGTAAAATTTTGTATGCGTGTAACAATAATACTTATCCGAAACTAGTCGTAGGTGTAACGTATATTTCTTCAGTTAATGCGGAAGATACTAGGAGAAGGAGTAATCGTAAACTGTTTCCATTCAGGTTCGAAGACCCATAACTAATATTTCACCCTCGGATGAATGGTATCCAATTGTGCTGTCAGAAACGGTTTAACTATCTCTTATGGAAGCACGAAAGATGTTAATCTTGAGTAAATGTGTAAAGGACCAAAAAACCTATATAAGACAACTGTGTTAGAATTTAAATCAATACCCAAATTTTTATAAAATATGATCTTTATGCTGTATTAAAATTTCAAAACATGTACACATGCATTTCAAAGTTATGTCTAGTAAATAAGAAAAGAAAGTGAATAGCTTACCTCTTGAACGAAGCTAAGGTGTAGTAGAAACAAAAAACTTAAGCCGAACTAAAATTCGAAATCCCAACAGGATTTATTTATATGGGAAAGATTAAATCCAGCAACAGGCTGTGTTAAAATTTTACTTGAAAAGTTCAACCTTTTCCAAATTTTCCATTTGCTTCTAACTACGCATTGAATTTCTTTTGCCAAAATGGCGTTCTTCCTTCTTCTATGAAGGTACCAGAAAACAAAAAAGAAAGCCTGATTAATTTCTACCAATACTAGAATTTTAAAACGGTCACATGTTTGAAAAATTTCCTATTAAGAACAAATTTTATTGGCAATGTTGCCATTTTCCAATAACATATAGGATGAGTCGTAACTAAAGACCATAAATTTATAAACCAAATTTACACGTATCAAATCGTAAATATAATCGATAAAAATTGCAACAATGCTAGACAATCGTCACAATTGCTGGACAATCGTTCAGACCTGTACAGAAAAATTGCTACTGGTGTATCACGAAAAAGAACTTTAATCATACGAGCGATGTTCGGTTACTAATGTATATTTGCGCGGCACATCGCCTACGTTGCTGATCAGACTAAAACATTCACGCGTTTTAGATGCGCATGTGTAGTGCGTAGGTGGCTATTGTCATTGTTTTAGATTATGTACAACGTTCTCAGTGACAGTCGCAAAAGGTCAGTTCTAATCGATACCTCCAAATTTGAAGTGCGAGCGGTCATTCGTTTTGGCTTCAAATAATGAAACACCTACCGAAATTCATAAAAATACTGAATACATACGGAGAAGGCATCATGAGTCGAAAAGAAGTTTATGTTTGGTCAGCAGCTCAAAAGTGAACGCACAAGTCTGAACAATGATTCCGAAGGTTGACGACCAAAACCATCAACAACAAAAACGGTTTGAAAATACAGGACATTGCTCTACTGACCGGCATTCCTAAAGCTCTGTTCAAGAAATCCTGTCTCAATTAGACTATCGAAAAGTTGTCGCGAGATAGGTATCAAAACTGTTGACCGACCAACACAAAATGCAACAAATGGCGGCGGCAATGGAACTTTTAACGCGTTATCGTCAGGAAAACGGATTTCTAGAGTCTACAGTTACAGTGTACCTGGGTACACTATAATCCCGAATCAAAAAAAGACTCGATGACGTGGAAGCATGTGAGTTCACCACCGAAAACGGTAATCAGCAGCGATATTTATTGTCAAACTCTCGAAAAACTACACCAACACAGAAACGAAGAGGAAGGTTGGCGAAAGGAATCAGGTGGTTGTATGACAATGCAAGACCGCACACCTCAGCTCAGATGAAAGCCTAGCTTCAGAAACACAATTGGTTATTGTCCATCCGCCCGATAGTCAAGACCTGGCTCCTTCTGATTTTCATTTGAGCCGTTAAAACTTATTTGTCGGGCAAAAGATTTGAAAACGACGACGAATTTCAATAAGAAGGCAGTTTTTAGAAATTTGGATTGTACCTTTTATGGAGGGTATACAAAACTTGTGCCTCGCTACGATAAGTGCTTTAACATTGGCGACGATTACGTTGAAAGGTAGCTAGGACATCTCTCGTAGATTTAGAAAATAAGCCAAGAATGTCAGTTAAAAATGCAATAATGAGGAATTTATGAGAAAAACTGTGAAAAGCTCAATGTTACAGACAATTTTGGTACGTTTAAAGCAATTACAGATATGCAACCTGGACTTTTGGTTTTCATTTGCTCTGTGGGAAGCAATAGAAGCAAAGAAAAGGAAGCAAGTAACCGATAGAAATCTCAGAATTTTGTGATGCGCATATAGTTATTACAGAAAAACGCAAGAACACTTAACTTGAATATATTGTTATACAAGCATTGGGGAATATAAACATGAAAATCAACAAAGAGAAAACGGATGTTATGAAAATGGGAACGAATGAACGACAACTTAAACACAGATATGCAACAGATTAACAATAAATTAATACATTTCTATCGAAAACATTAGAGGAAAACGGAGGTCCAGAGTGGATAACGTAAGCAACATCCAGAAAAACTTGAAGCTAAAACCCGTAGTGGAAAAAGTGAGAGCGCAATGAAGTGATTTGGACACGTAAACAATATGAATGATAAAACGTTAGCAAGTATTTAAAGCTACAATGAGTAGGAAAATAACAAAAAGGTCAGGCCAGACGAACGTGGATGGAGGACGTAAGAGGTACCGTGACCAACTGCACGTCAAAACAAGTCATACAAGACAGAATGAGATGGAAGAAGCATGCAAAAGACCCGTATTATAGAACAATTCACCCCACAGACGTCACACTTCCAAAAGGTAGAAAATGTAGAGTAAGTACACAAGTTTCTAATAAATTTAAAGAACGGTCCACTATTTTATAAAAGGCTGATAGACAGCGCTTAGACTTCACGTATCGGTACGGGTTATTAAAAAGGTTATAGTATTGACAACCAAATAACGTGACCAAGGTCAGCTACACATTGTTACTACTCAATGACTGGCCACATATACTTACGAATAAATACCTTCTCTGGTGGTAAATCGGCTGTCATGTAGTCGATAAAATGTATCTTATTGAACTCAAAAATGGCTACAATTTTGGCCTGAGACTATTTAGTGCAGGGTCAAGTAATCGAAAATCACATGTCTAAGAAGGAAAGTCAAAACCTGTCCAACATGTTTTAATTAGAGCTGTTCGGTAGGTTTTAGATTTAGATCAATCTCAAGATGATAAAATAAATTTAGGTGTTTCAAACTTTCAATTTTGAGTTTTACCAAAATATTGCTTCACTATTCGAAAAGTGTAGTTAGTTATTCATTTAGATACCAACAACGATGCGACGTCTTGTATTTTTAATTCGAAATTTACGATTATATGTTAGTGTAAATCATGTATGTGTAAATAAAGGAATATTTCTCGTTTTTGTTAGAATATTCATCAAAGAAAAGGTAAACAGAAAAATAAATATACATATTTTAAATATAATTATCGGAACTGTCCAATTTATTATTTGTGAATCAAATTGGTGTCTTTTTGTCCTATATCAAAGTAATCGTATTTCTGTTGCCAAATTTTAAAACGAAATCGATTATGATAATAAATGTCGGAATATACAGACAAAGTTACAAAGTTTCTAATAGCATTCCTATTAGTTCGTGATGAATTTTTAAAATTTCAGCACACGTCTAGACATTTATTATATTAACTACGTCTACCAAAGCATTTCAATTTCAAATAGTGTTTCTCACAAATTCAAAGTGCTACTTTCAGTGACTACAAATCTGTCAACACATTCTTGTGTCTTCCATAAGGAAGTGTGAGAATATATTTAATATATGTATATAAGAGAAAATTGTACATCTTCATTCTTAAGCAATATATATCATATTTTACATTTACGTTGAAAGCTAAAATTTTAACTTTAAGCATCTACATTTTTATTTATTATTTCAATGATTACTTGAGCGGTAAATGTTTATTGCTGTATGATTACGCATATAGAAAATGTGGCAAACGATTTCAATAATTTCAGCAATCATCAGTTACGCAAAAAACATTGATTTTTGTTGTATAAGATTACCAGTTGCTAATAAGTTAATGAGATATTAATTCCCTGCTAATTACTTAATTATTATTCTTCGTATATAGTTATAATTTACAATGTTACAAACTGTAATTTTATATCTTGAATGCCACAGACGATTTCCTCTAGTGATTAATTTCAATTAAAACGAAGACCAATTTGTTATTCAATTTTAGTAAAATGCAAGAGTTTGTTTTCCAATACTTTGTGTTTGACATTATAAAATTATTTTTTACATTTAAACTTATAATTACACCGATTATTTGAATTGTAAATTTTAAATAGTGTTTAATGAATTTGTCACATTGTATTTATTATTGAGTACTCTCAGTTTGACATCCATTATGCGACAAGTACGCTTTCAAGAAGTTCAACGAGTGGTTTACCAACATTAACGATAATAAATTAATCCTGCTTCTCAACAAGTCCGTAAAATAAAAAGAAACATTTTCTAATCAATCCATAAATTTTTACATATTTTTATATTTTGTTTAACAAGCGCTAACCTTTCCTTACGTGACAATATTTTATTATAGGCACTATTATAAATTTGAAGAAACTTTACCGTGATATTTCTACGTAGTTACACGTACATACGTACCGTTAGGGTTTCAAATAAAAAGTCTGGATGATTAATTAGGTGTTAAACAGCGTGGTGGTATGGCGTTGTATAATGACCATTCTTGCGTATTCAGAGATATTAAAGAAGAAAACCAGAATTAAAAACTTACCTTTTGGTTATGAAATTGTCTATTTTTATTAATTTTTTTTACAAATTTAAACGTTTATATAACAACTACAGTTATCGTCCTCGGTAAATGATCATAATTAAAAAAAAATTGATAAATAAATCTGAAAACGCAAAGTTAAGCCTGCTGTAGTAGTTAGAAGGTATAAAAAATCCAACCAGGAATCTAATTTTATTTTAGTAAATATTAGCTAGTTCTTGACAAATAATTTTTAGTAAACCGCCTTGAAAATAAAAATCAAAACACATTCTAACAGACTAAGCTAATAATAAAATTTCACAATGTAAAACAAATTAAACAAAACTTAACCAAACCATATTGTAAATCCAAGGTTGTGAAAAACTTTAATGTGAAAGTGGTACAAGGATTCATAGCTCAAAATTTGATATACAAATTAAATCATAACAAATTTAACAAAGAAATAATTTTCCGTTAGTAATAAGGCTTTTTTTCAAGCTCCGGTAAGCTGGCAAAACAAACACTAGAAACAAGAAATGTTTTATTATACACCTAGGTTACTCATACATGTGAACTATTTCTCAACATAGTCGCCACCGACATTGACGCATTTCCCTAACAGAACAGCAGCTTTTGTATACCTTGTACCATGTTGTCGCCTGAGTTCTCAGCCAATCTGTCACACTGGTTTTCAATTCCTCGGTAGTATTGAACTGCTGTCTCCAACGATACTTTCATCTTGGTGAATAGATGGAAGTCGCTTCGATCAAGTTCGGGCTGTAGTGCGTTGAACAACTCATCCGAATTTCTTCAGCAGTCCTTTGATACTCTTGCCGTATGATAGCATGCATTATAATAAAGGAAGACAATTTCTGATGTCAACACGCCTCTCCTTTGTTTTATACTGTTTACGTAGATGTTTAAGAGTGTTACAGTACGTCGCTGCAGTAGTTTCAGGGTTCAAAAACTACACTAGCTAGAGTCCTCTACAGTCCCAAAACACAGTAGCCATAAACTTTTTCTTGGACAAGGTTTGCTTAAACTTCTTTGATTTATTAGGCGAGCTCATGCATCAATTGTCTCGAGGTTTACAAATTGAACCCACGTTTGGTCTCCGTTACGATACTTCCCAGAAGCGCTTCTCTCACATTATGGTATCGTTGAAAAACGTTAGTGCAGAATCTGTGCTGCTATTTGTGAAGATCTGTAAGCTGTTTGGAGACCCATATTGCCCATAATTTGTGGTAGCCGAGTCGTCCTGTGTCAATGTTATAAGGTACTAATCGAGAAATTACGGAAATCCAGCAGACAGTTCAAAATTGAACCGGTGGCGCTCTCGAACCACAGTGTTCACTTTTTCTGCTGATACGGGCTTCCTCCTTGACCCCTTCACCATGAACATCAGTTCGTCCTTCTAAAAATCCTACATCACTTTCGCACTGCACTATCACTCACAATGCCTTTCCTGTACAGAACACATAATCTTCGATTCATTTCAGCCGCAGTATTACATTCAGCTTGAAGAAAACCGATTACAGAGCGAATCTCGTATTTCACTGGAGCTGCAACCATAGTAGCCACGATAAAACAACGCTCACATCAGAACTACGCCACGTAATGGCCGATTGGAAGATACTGACAAATAGATTACAAACACTATCGCGCAGTTGCCACGTCAACACGACACATGAGCATCAATTAGCAACCTAACGGAACTTTCTGAATAGCTCTCGTTTTAAGGACTGTGATCATTATCATGCATTAAAAACGGAATGTGTTTTAATCTCATCTCAATTTTCTTTTATGTATATTAATTCATTGAAATGCTGTGATAACGTAACATATTTAATCGGTAAATCATTTAGAAAAAACAGCGCAGAAACCTTGACGTACCAAAGTCAAAATTAAAATGAATGCATATTCTACCTTTTTAGTTACAAAATGCAAAACCTGTTTAATCAGAGATTTTATTCTTGCCTGTTTATGCTATTTGAATGTTTGTATATTTCAATAGATTCTCGCTGTAAATGAACATAATAAAAAGTGTGCCTTGTTGAAATTGTCATTGTCCTTTCTATTCTTTAAGAGAATAACCATTAACTTAGTAATCGTTTTAATTGACAGAATCCATCTTCTAATAAATCAGAATCACAATTTCGTTTGATGCACTATAGCTTTAGTTAAACTAATGTTTTGGCGTGGTTGATGGTTTGATATTCAATTCAAGATAACGATTGCAGTCCTTAAATAGTAACGGAAAATGATTTCTTTGTTAGATTTATTATGATTTAACTAGATATTTAGTCACTGTCAAGTTTTTAGATCTCAATACTTTAACCATAAAATTTTTACAACTTTGGACGTACAATTAAATTTTGATTAATTTTAATAATTTATATCAATATTAATATTAATTTATTAGATTTAGCTAATATTGACTAAAATAAAATTAGATTCCATAGTTGGCTTTTTCATATGCGTTGGTTAACTATAACAGCACGCTTATATTTGCATTTTCAGATATATATATATATATATATATATATATATATATATATATATATATATATATATATATATATATATATTAGGCATCTTTACATTCATTTTAAATTATTATCAGTTACTGAGGACAATAACTGTAATTATAAAACGTTTAAATTTGTAAATACAAAATAAAGGATTACATCCAAATTTTAATTATGAGTAGTAATCGTGAAAGTTAGTATTTTCAGAAAATCAGAAACTATCCTATGCGAAATAAAAAACTTGGTTTTGTAGTGGTCACACGTTAGTGAAATTCACCTTGGAAAGAGAATGTTAAAAATATGAAAAATTACATGTTGATCAAGTTAACTATAAATTGTATGGCTATACGATTCCAAAAGTAGTATAGAAGAAAACACTAGACGTGAACACGTCTGTACGTTGTGCAGCTCAAGTTAGTAATAAAGAAGCAGTAAAAATTCATTCATAAACAGATGCCTCTCATTATTAAATATTAAGTTTCATTGCCATCGTAGTTATTTAATATTATGTACACACACATAAATCTTCCTACATATTTACTACCTAACTTGTTATACAAGTAATGTAAACAAAAGAATCACTGAACTTCATAATCATGTAAGATATTTCCCAAATAAAACCGTATTAAGGATTATGTGACCAAAATAAAATTAATTACAATTGTATGCATGTTGAAATTTTCTACTTAATTCATGTGTAACAAAAGAAATATACTTTAAGAAATTTATTAATCATCAATATTTCATCTACTTCAAAATAAACACGTCTACTTTAGATTTTCGATCAATATTCATATCGATTAGAATATAAAACATTTTAAGTATGATTTGTTTATAACTTTTCATATTTAGTCTGCAAAGTTCAATGTCCGTTTTTCTTTTAGAATATAAAATTTAGTTTTACTATTTTCTGTCTATATTACCTGTTCTTAGTATTTTTCTATAATTATATTAGCTTATATTTTAAATTACCGCTTTTTGGTTCATTGCCTAGAATAATAACGGTGCTTTTTCTGTTTTACTGTGAATTATAAAATCAAATTATGCAATAAAACACTTTTAGTAATTTTGTAAATTTTTGAACAATGTAGTGAAAGACACTACAAGAGACACTACCACCGACATATTGTTATAAAAAGACATAAAGCAGATGGTTGATTACATTATATTTGATACGAGTATTAAATAAAATGATCTAATCAAATAAAACAGGGCGCCCAGTAAGGTTTGAAAGCGGCTGTATCTTGATAATAGATTATTGCAGGGCACAGTACTTATTCAATAGTGACGAGAATTCGACGTTAAATAATGCCGATACTGAAAATCAAATAATGCACTGTGGATACTCAAGTTGATCATCAGAGCAGTAGTGTGTTCCATTTTTTACCGTTTTCAGGACTCTACTATCATTGGAGGATTGTCATAGCCTACTTTCTTTCTGAAATATACAACGTCTTTAAATCCATAGTCAGCTTGATAAAGGTAACAATATTTTCAGAAGAATAGGATTTCAAAGTTGTTTAAAAAGATAAATACTCAGTATTATATATTTTCGAATAGCTTCAAGGTAGGCGCATTAAATGAGACGAAAATGTATAGTGTCCCTCAAAAAATATTATTAAAGTACAAAGTTTATTTTAAAAATAATTAGACTACTCCTCATTAGAAGTTTTGTACCCCATCATCTTACAGATTTTCCAAAAGCAGAACGAGTACGAATTTTCCACGTAACTCTAACATTGCTTAAGATTGGTGGACAATTGTAACAGGCGATGAAACTTACATACTATCTTTCGACATTCAAACTCGACAAGATAGCCGCATATGGATCCATGAAGACGAGGCCACACCAACAATAATCAGAAAGCAGCGAGCAATGAAGAAATTAATGTACAGTGTGTTCTTTAGAAGTATCGGTCTAGTAAGCGCTATTAATCTAGAGGAGCAGAAAACTATCACAGCTAAATGCTACGTCGAACACTGTTTGCGAAGTGTTTAATAAAGTACCAAGCCAAAGAAGAGAATGTGCGACTTTTGACTGTTTTTGTGCTAAAAAGGTTTGTTTCAGAGGAAGAGATTGGTGCTGATGTTCGGTGTTATTTTAATAGTAATAATAATGGATTGTCCCTCGTATATTAAATAAAACTAATTTGGCAATTAAAATGCTATTATGCTTCATAATACACAGCAGGTTTCGATACATTTAAAGCATGCAAACGCAATAAAATGGTGCAATACTGTGTATCGTGTTATATAACCTCGGTATATAATTGGGAGAGGTGCTTTGACAACTCCAATAGGCCACTTAGAGAAGGGAGCATCAATTTGGTTTTAATTAAAAATAAATTTAATTTAATAGGGACAGTAATTGATATAAAAAGTATTACTTAGTACATAAAAATCTTAATCATATCACTGTTAAATTAATGATTGTGGATTATTCTATCAAATCATATTTTGAAACTTTTGAATTCAATTAAAAGTGTTTTGTCTCTGTTTCACGACTATACAGTTAATTTAGAAATGTAAAACAGCTAGTTAAATAACGTCAAAAGTATTTTAGGTGAGCAGAAAACAGTCGCACACCAAAGTAAATCGTTACCTGAAGAAAACACTTACCAAATGAAGTAACGTAAGTCACAATACGTACGTAGACCGTTGAGCTCAAGAGTAAACGTAATACCTTATCCAAATAAATTACATCATGCAAGCTGAATAAAATATTCGGACTTTGTGTAAAAACTTACATATAACGAAACAAAAACTTATAAAATACAATAAAACAACATTACACATGCGTTATAGGTAATTGTAAATTGAGTCTATATTGAGAATGCCATTCAAGAATGATTCTGAATATAAATGGTGATGTTGGATGATTTCTTTGGTTTTAAATAAAGTAAGATTAACTCTTTTGTTACAAATACAGGGTGTCCGGTGAGGAACTGTACAAACTGAAATGGTATGTTCCTTGGGTCAATTTAAGTAAAAAGTCCCATAAACATAGGTCTGATTCGAAATAGTTACCCAGATACAAGCGTTTAAAGTTTATAAATGATCACATATTTTTCAAAAGTAATTATTATTAGTCAACTGGAAAAACAAAACCGAAACAATCTGTCATTTATTCGTTTGTGTTCTAATAATGACAAAGTGGATTGTAGTAAATTAAGTGTAATTTAAATTTAAAATGCCTTTTCAATTTTCTAACGAAGAGTATGCTGACATTATTTACATTTATGGATTTTGTGATGGAAATGCGAGAGCTGCCGGTAGGGAATATGAACGAAGATTTCCCAACAGGAGGATTCCAAATCACCAAACCTTTTCTTCTGTGTTTCAACACGTTCGAACTCATGGTTCATTTCCATCAGTTTCAATAAGATCTGATCGCAATGATACTGAGAATCCCAGATTTATAATTCCTGTTTATCATCAACACCGCTGGTCATTTAATGTTTGGGCCATAATTATTAGGGAAAGAATTATATGACCATATTTTTTGAAAACACGGTCAATGGAGATTCATTTTAAACTTCTTGCGCAACGAATTTGAAACTTTTATTGAAGATTTACCTTTACAAACCGTTAGAGAAATGTAGCTGCAATTAGATGGCGCTCCTCCGCATTTTAGCAAAAACGTTAAAAATTATTTAAATATCCAGTTTCAAAACAAATGGATTGGATGAGTAGGGCCGATCTCCTGGCCTGCAAGACCGCCTGACTTGACAAAGCTGGACTTTTTTCTTTGGGGTTGGATTAAAGAAAAGTCTATCAAACTCCTCCGACTGTAGATGATATGAAGGCAATAATTAGAGACGTCATTCAAAATATAAATGTTTCTATGTTACGAAAAGTAAATTTGTCGTTTATTCAAAGACTTCATGTTCGCCAGCAACAAAATGGTGGTCACATTGAACATTTATTATAATTTTAAGTGTTTGTATTTCAGTTAATGTGTATTTTAGTTTCTTATGTATTCATAGCTTGCTTTGATCGACTAATGTTATTCTTCTTCAGTGTTATCAACGAAAAAATTGAACAAACTTAAATATCTCCGAAACTATTAGAGATATGTTAGAACATATTTAATAGAAATGAAAGTCGATTAACAGACGAAGACAAGGCATTAAAAAATATAGGGTGTGCCATTTAAAAAATGAAGATATAGCATTTTCAAATTTATGTTATTGAATTAATTTTGTGATCACCGTGTATATTGAAATCCAATTTTGACAATAGATTAAAGCAAGCTCATGTATGAATAAATTCTATACCAAAGATTATTTTTATCTTTAAAAATAACTGAGATACTCCTACTTGAATTACTACATAAAAATGTCATTTTTAGATAACTTTGCAAATATCTCAAATACTGTAAGATTTAGCTTGTAAGTAATTCTTATAAAAAGATGTAAAATTATAAGGAGATCGAAAAATAAAATAATATATAGGGTGTTCTATTTAAAATTCAAAAGTTCTATATTGTACCGCTTTTATATTACAGCCTGTAGAAACCAAACTATTTTTAGATTATGCAGCCTATAAAATAGAAAATTTTCGTATTTAAACTTATCTTCTAAGTTTAATGGCTAAGGAGCTATCTACCGAATACGCACTATTGGGACACCCTGATTAATTGATTTCTTCGACAGCAATTATTTTAATTAACACCTTCCACAATATATTTTTATTCGATTGCATTATACCTCTACTTAAATTTGTCGCCGATAATTAACGATCATCGATCTTAAATCAAACACTTAAAACCACGACCAATAATATAATAACATTTCAAACAGAATACAAAGGTCACCAGTTACAAATTAACAACCAACCAAAACAACCCATTAGGGCAGGGTGCGGATTACAACGACCAATCAGCATGTGTCAGCATTAGGCATTCAACCAGAACGCGAGGTGGTTAAGAACTTATGAGAAGCCGGAACCTGAAGTCGGATTAGCTAAGCGCAATAACTCAGGCCCTCAATTCGAGCCTACCATTTTGGCCTTGGACGGAAGAAAGGACCAACCGTAAGCGCGAAACCTAAAGTGGGCGTGGCTTGGAGGTATAAGACCATAGATCCCCAATTATTACTCATAACCCTGGGTTTGGTGCGTGGCTAAGAACAATCAAAAACCAGAAAGTAAAAGTAAGTGTGATCACGCCTCGTTTGATTGTGACGTCATTCGATTAAATCAAAGACGGCTCCTAGTGTCCCTGTTCTACTGCTAAGGAACAAACAAATTCCTTCCCTTGATTAATGAGAACCTTAATTTTGTTATACGCTAAATTTTGTTTTTCAAATTCAACTAATTGTATTTACCACTTTTAATACGGTTATGGAGAAAACACAAAGTTATAATCGAAGATTATTATTTAATTTTATTCTTTTGATCTAATATATAATCTATTAGGTACATTCTAATTTCAAATTTGTAATGTTGAGAAGAAAACATTGTGTCACAAACCACATTTTTAAGTTGTGCTTTCTTTCAAAACGACATATTTGGTTTTAGAAGTATGTCTTGCGCATCAGGTAATTTTGACTTTGAATTTGAAATTACATAAAAAGGAATACCAATTTTCGAAAACTGTGTAATGTATATTTCATAATATGAAATAGGTAATTTAATATCGACGTGAGAACGGTTCAGTTAATTAAAATTGTCTAGAACGAAGGAGATTACATAGTGGTTAATAAAAAATTCAAAAATATTGTTTAACATTAGAAAACGTAAACATAATTTAATTATTCAAAACAGTTATACAATTAAACAATAATGTCTTAATTCTTAGTACGGATGGTTAAACAAAATCGTTCCGATGTTTTATGACTAAATTTGCATTACAAGATACTCCCAGTGTAATCGATAAATAAGATACAACAAAATTAATTAACCTGGACAGTAATAATCTTTTTAAATAATTTATTATACAATTCCAAAATAACGCAAAAATCACAATTAATAGTTATATTTTACCACTATATTAATCGTCAATACTAACTTTTATAATAAAGAAATAATATAACATATTTTCAAGATTCATCTATCATATCTAAACATTAAATTTAAATTCTAACTTTATATGCATAAAATAGCATTAATAATGGGTATTAATCACAAATAAATCTCTAACGAAGAAAGGTAAATTAAAAATAAAATTCTTATTCAAAAGTTGTTAGATTGTAGGCATATTAACAATTTATCATTAGGTTTCTTGTGTGAACAGTTTATTGTGAAAATAACGTAAAGAAGTTTTGCTAAATATTATTCATTAAAGGCAGGTTCAAACAAACGCCCCAAAAACATAAATTATATGATAAAAATGTGGCGTAATTTGGAAATGTTTAACGGAAGATTTATGACATTACTGTTTTAGAAAATTTGTGAAAATAGAGTATTATATAAATAAACTTTTTATGAAATAAGAAAACATTATTCAGAGTAAATGCTACACACTATAAATGTATTTCAACATATAAAATCCTGCTAATGAATGTCAGAGTATAAAGCTATTATATGAAATATATTTCCTGAACAGCAGAAAAAGTAATGTACAAATTATGTTAATCTTGTTTGTGGCATTTTAAACCATTCTGATCGTAGATTTCTACTTCGATTACATCTACGCCTAAATGCTAATTATTAATAAATTCCGTTAATACGTAAGTAAATAATACTGAGCACGATATGTGGAGCATCCCAAACTTTCCTCTCGATTCTGCATCTAATTCAAACATTTTAACCGTATTTTATTTTTTAATTTATATAAGTTTGTGCATCATAAATTATTTATATACAAAAGTTAAAAGGGTACGATGCGTTTATCTATAAAATAGGACTATTTCATAATTGCACTTTCCTTGCCGGGCTCCCTAACCGATATTTGATTCGACCCAAATGCTAACAAAACATTCATGCACCATATAATTTAGCTGCTGGTCATCGACGTAATCCATTTTCCCGCGAGTTCAACGAAATTGGTGATTTTGGGCAACATTCAGTCAAACGCTAACAAAAGCCCAAAAATAAGCGTCTCCCTCTAATCGATGATTGTACAACACGCGGACCATAAACAAATGAAGGCATGAATTTCAAAAATGTATAATAGAGTTTAGAGCGCCTATAGACGAGTTCATCACCATGAGCGGACCGATGAGCAGGCCGATGCGCGGATTTGTAACTTTGTCCACGTTAAACATTGTCAACACACGCAGTAAGTTTAATGCGGACACATCCGAAAATTCACTATGTGCAACCCAGCCAAGACTCCGGCCTGTTGTAAAAGTACCCTACGCCTTGGCCTGGCAGTGGGCATCGACGCTAACTGCGGACGCGACGCGGCGAATACATAGTTCAATTTTTAGTATTTTAGTAGTGCTTTGTAAAGAAGGTAGCGCGCTTGCATTTCTTGGTAGTAGACCAACAATTGAATTTCAAATGTGAACGAATACAGTCGAATTGTAGTTGAATTGTCTTCGATTGTGGACTATCATATTATTTATTTTGGAAAACACAAGTGTGTGTTAATTAATTCGTACATATCTATGTTATGTTGGACGTACGTTTATAGGATGACTTCAGTACAAAGAAACGGAAATTAATGGATGAAAATTGAATTTTAACGAAAAATGGACAGAAGATTACTTTTTCATTGAGCTTAATAATTGTGCGATTTGTTTAATTTGCCGTGAATCAGTAGTTTTAAAGGATATAATGTGAAACGAGATTATATTCATAAGTATGCAGACAGATATGATTTCTATTGTGATATGCGTCTTGAAGATAAAGTTAACGATTTGAACCCAACATAAGTTTTTCAAAAGTTCAAATCAACTGAGAGCGACAGTAAAGCTATTTATCTAGTATGCAGCTTAATTGGTAAGAATTTGAAACTGTTTGGAGACCGTGGCAGAAGTGATTTGTACAGATAAGAGAGTGATCTTCTAAATTCGGTTTGTCAATCAAACTGTCGCCAGTAGGGTTACCGATCTTAGAAACAACATTGAGAACCAATTTTAGATTTTATTAAAAGTTTGCTATTTTCATCAGAGACATTGATGACGTTTATAATATCACTGAAGTAAAAGGCGACTCGTAAAATTGCTGAAAACGATGCTGGCTATGAAAACACTCGTTTAATGAAGTATCATCATGCATCAAGAAAACGTATGCGGAAAACTTTTTAAAATGGATCATGTTATGCAAACTGTCCGTCTAGATTGTGAATTTTATAGAATCAAGGGGTTTGAATAACCCCAATTTCTCAAATATTGTGATACCGTATACGGTGAAACTGTGGCACGACCTGTAACAAACAAAATACACCCACGTACCACACACAAATTAAAATTAAAAAACACTGCTAAGCTAAGCTTCACCAGCAGTCGACCGCTGATGATGATAGTTTAACTATTGAAACGCATTCGAGTTTCTTAATTTTTTGTGGTACGTGGATATATTTTGTTTTAAATCACGATGTTTATGAAGTCAAATATAAACGTGTTCAAAAACTTGATGACATGAACTTACTGGCTGATTTAGCGTTTTAGATTGACATAATCACTCACATGAATGAGATCATCTCGTCAGTGCAAGTTTCAAACTATAAACGCGTTCCAAATGAAACTGAAATTATACCAGAAACAATTGAAAAGAGACAATTTTTCGCATTGCAATGCTTTGGCCGAACACAATCCTTTGAATGGACGGAAATACTCAGTCTTACTCCTCAATTTGATACAGGAATTTGAACAACAATTTCAACTGATATGCAACTAAAGAACAAATTTGATCATCTAATGTTGATTGAAATCTTATCTACCAAGAGACAAATTTCCCACGTTACATAATCACGCCTCTTCATGGCATCGCTTCTCGATAGCATATGTGAACAAATCTTTTCAAGAAAGAACCACACCAAAAGTAAGACGTGAAATAGAATAGCTGATGAATAGAAGTTATACTACTGCTATTGCACCAGTTATCGAGTCATTCTCGAAGTAGATCAAAGTATCGCACTAGTTTTGTTTACTGATATGTAATTAATTATTTATGTCTACCTACATTTTCCGTTTGTGATCGTTCAATTATCTACTGCATTTACTACGAGATTTTTTCCTGTGGTCCATGCCAGGCTAAGTTTAGTCTAGCGTGCAAAAACATTCAGAAACACTCAGGAGGACGCATAGGATTTTGGACTGCAAAAGATGCCTGTGAAAGGCTAAATCTTTTCATATCATAAGTCAGAGGAAAACAGAAACTAGAAGATCATTTTAGTGTTTAAAGCTGTATAGAAGAATGCAGATTGCGCCAGTATGTTGAAATTTGTACAGCATATTAATGTGAATGAGCAAACCGAATATCCACAGCAAAGGTGACCCGAGATGATATAAAAGAATGTAATTCAGCAGCCAATAGCCATTGTAATATCGATTAAACTGTGCTCAAGGGCTGTATGTCATTTATAAACCTAATTAGTCTTCTACAAATACGTCAACTAGATCGAGAGCGTATTGGAGAACATTAACCAAGCAGTAACAATTATATTTTGAATGAGCAGAAAGAGTTGCCGGGAGGTTAAGTACTGCTTACATCTGTACAAAAATATAATTTTTCGAGCAACTGCTTCCTTAACTGACAAAGATGATCAACCTATGATAGACTTGAAGAGACAGTCTTTCCTAAAATCGCAACCATTACAGAAGGAAATGATCGATCTTTTTGGCGACACAAGGTAGCACCGTTAGTATTAAATTTAATTAGATTGTTACTACCCCATTCAAGGATACGTTGATTGTCTTCGCCTACTATCAAGAAAATTGGAAAACCAGTTAATGAGCGTTGATGGGTTAATCCAAACGAGGAGAATTTGGCAAGTAAACGCTTATTCCAAACTTGGATATGTTAAGCGACTGCAACTGTTTCACCGGATCGTTCTTATATATTTTTCCAAGCGTGGGTCACATATGATAGATCACCTGTTAATCGACTCACATTGGTGGTCACTAAGACGTTTGTTAGATTCAAGCAAAGAGAGTAGTTGCTGACTGATGGCTTTTTCATGACTCTAAACAAGATGGGAGTGATGCTAATTGGTCGGTAGTTAGATGGATTGATCTTGATGGTTTATTTTGAAATAGGTAGAATATCTGCTAATTTCCTGATGAAAGAAATTCCCTAGAAGACGAGATCGAACAGAAGTTAGAAAGGACTGGTACTTCGAGGAAACATTTATTTAAGGGAATATCTGGAATACCGCTTGGGTCAGTCGGCTTATTGAGATCAAGCTTACTGATAATAAAGTACCAACGTTTTTACTGATGGCTAAAGATGACTAAAGATCAAAATTTACGACTGCCCAAAGGACATATAGCTAGTTAATTACGTTGCCATTGTTTTTAGTTTTAGTGATAACACTTTTGCAGATTTTTATAAGACCAACGTAGTCTGCATGACTATCTACCGTTTTAATGGATTTCCATTTGGTATAAGATCAATTTGTCAAAGGTATTGCGCCAGCATAAGCTTTCGAACGGGAATGACCTACACGATTTTGTTTTTGGGAATGTATAACTCCATGCTCATGAGGATGACTTCAGATCAAGGGCGTAGCCAGGATTTATAACGGGGCAAACCATGGTCCATGGTCGTTCAAAATGTAAAATTTTAGGATAAAAGAAAAGGCAAATGAAAACAAAACTTTGAGATTTTAATTATACTTAAATTAAACTAATAACAGATAACAAAAAAATATGCAGAACAGAAAATATGTATATTTTAGATTTAATTTTTGTTTATTAAAATTTAAAATTATTTAATTTATTTTTGCTCTTCCCAGTTGCCTCCTGCCCTTAACTGGCTACGCCCATGCTTCAGATGCTGAAAGAGTAATGTCGAAGACCAAAACGACATAAAAATATATTCACACTATGGGCAAGTTGCAAGGCAATCCCGTAAATCATTGCATTTAGCTTATTTAAAA